>VDFB02270651.1:370376592-370728232 GCA_007258455.2 Sequoia sempervirens
TTTTTAGAAGGTGGTTGTTTAGGAGGTGATCTTGGAGAAGCATGACATACTAAAATAGTATCCAGAGTTGATTATGTGATTACAATACCACTCGGTCTTTTGGGACACAATTTGGAAAGTCTCCCTATATCTTCTATAGTCTTATATAATTCATGAAACTCATTAATTATCATATCAATCCTCTTGACAGGATTTGCTTCCTCTACGAAATAACCCAAGAAATCACTGTGCTTCATTTTTCTTTCTTCCTCAATCCTTTTCATAAGTTTCCATTTTCTCCTCTTGTCATATAGGTCTGTTGAGGAGTGAAACAATTTCTGATTACATCTTCTTCATAATCAATTTGGTGAGTAACCATAACCTTGGTAAGGATGCTGCATCTTATAAAATTCATGTGACCCTCAAGGTTAAAAGCCCTTTCCTTTCTAGACTGTAAAAAGTACCTTGATTTTAGATAATTCTGCAACTCTTCAAGTGTATCGGATCCCACTGATAGTTCCCAACATGTCAAATTGGGTAGAAATGTACCCTTCCTTTGCTTACTCATGACATCCTTTTCCATCCATAGAATCTACCACATAAACTCTAAAAAGGCTAATCGAAGGGGGACAAACTTTTGTAGTGTATGTGGGGCCTATGGGCATCCATAAATCTTGATTATTGTGGTATCATGTAGAAAAAACCAATCACCAAAGTTATGAGTATGGCCTTGCTTATGTTTCAAAGCCAAAGGTCTTAACAATTGTAGCACAAGTGTGTGTAGTCTTGGTGGTTGGTGGCCAAGAACTCTCATAATTTTTTACACAAACTCATAATAGAATATCACATAATTTGAATTCTTACATCTATTATCCCATATATAACACCATAGTTGCACTGGTAGCGAATTCCCCTGCTTGTCAATCTGACCCAAACACATCCTTTTGCTCCATCTATCTTTATTTTGGTATAATATTAGTTGGCACAAAAAATAATATTTCTTGAATGTTATGGGGGCTCTATTTTCCTTGACTTGCAAAAATGCTTCATGCAATGCTTTCTCAAGATATGAGGCAAAATTATATTCAATGTTTGTCTCAGGTTTTGGATCCTCATAGCCATCATCATGAAACTAGCTAACATTCTCTCTTTTGCATCTATCCCAAGTAATTGACAGAGAGAAAAGTAGGTTTTCTTGAAATAGAATTGGAAATCTGAGACTTCAAATGGTTTAGTAGTAGAAGGGGATATAGGAATCACCCTATTCACATCCCTTTTCATGTAAATGGGGATTTCATCACTTCTATAGGTTTTCCTCAATCTAGTATATTCTTCTTTACTTCTTTGCAAATTAATTTTAGTCAAGGCTTGTTTGTTTAGGGTAAAACATTCAATGATGGCTGCTTTAGTCAACACAACTAATGGTGAACCATCTAGAAATCTCATAGACCTAGTAGTAGGATGATAACTCTAAGCCAATACTTTGATGAACTCTACATCTATACAAATATTTGGAACAATTAACTTGGCCAAATCTAATGCCCATGGATTTGACACCGAAATATTTCCCTCCCTTTTGTCATAAAAGTACCAAAATAGTTCCCACCCGAAGATAGGGATAATGGCATCTCTACAACCATGAGCCACATCCTTAAAAACATTCTTAAATCCTCTCTCAATTGATTCAGGGAGTATATCCATGATAGACTAGTGTAAGGACCTCTTTTTAACCTTATATTCTTCCTTTTTAGTTTTAGGTTCTTTCTTCTTGGGCGGCATGATGTTTAACTAACTTACTTCTCCTAGTGTATCTGAAATGTAGAATTCCAAACAGTCTTGTACTCATAAAACTTAATTCATAGTTTAACTATCTTCTCCTATACTTTTGAAATGCATAATTCCAAACAATCTTGTACTCGTAAAACTTAATTCACAAGATTTTTGTGCACTTACCCAGGTTACGATGGTTGCAGAGCTTAACCTCCTTAAACTCCCAACTCCCCGCATGATAATTTTTGTAAGGATAGCTTAGGTGCGGAACAAACTCTCCTAACGTCAAAACCTTAGGGAAGAATGTAGAGGTGACTTTAAATTTTGCAATTATAGTCCAATTAAGATACACTTGAAAGAAATAACAGAAACAAAGAAATGAACACCAAATTTACGTGGGAAAACCCTTACGGGAGAAAAAATCACCACACCAAGAAAAACCCCTTTGTATTACAGTAATAAAATTACATACAGAGTACAGGCTTCACTCTCTGATGTCAAATTATAGTAGCATAATTTCTTGATCAACCTTGTACAAAACATCCCAGTTACAATGCTCTCTAAATTTAATTCATACACACTGACCACGCATCAAACTATTCACCGAATCTATCATCCTCTTTAATTATAGAGTATATCCATGTGGTTCATGGTTTGTTAATCTTCCTCATAAGAACAACCGCAATAGTCCAACTGCTAGTGGTTCACATTCAGCTTTTCTGATTGGCTCAGAACAGACCATGTAGGATAGTCATTCGGTCAAGGCATCCAAATTGTGTCGCATGTCAGTGAGACACTAGGTCGTGTCTCCCCAATGCCACAATGCTCGACTGTCGTTATTGCCCAGAGTCACCACGATCGGCAAGAGTCATACTGTGTCCAAAATTGTCACCCAGACTCACTCTATCGCTGAGACATCATATCGATATCCACTGCAAAACCATCGACCAGACCATCGCTATCGGCGAGAGGTCATATCGAACACAAATTTATCCTGTGTAGATCTATCAGCGAGACAAGTGCTATCGGCAAGAGTTCTCACCGAAAGCACCTACCTGTCGGCGAGAGAAACCTTATCGCTAAGAGGTCACATTGACCTTCAACTCATGTGGCTCTGTCGGCAAGACCATCGCTATCAGTGAGACATCATACCGAGCACAGAACAAGTCGGAGAGACCACTGCTATCACCAAGAGGTTATATCGAATGCACTAGCCTGTCAGCGAGACCACGTCCATCGGAAAGATTTCTTATCGAATGCAAACCCGCCAGCCAAGAGTCTCCTCGATGACATACTTGTGAATAACCATCGGCGAGACATACATTTTTAGGATGAGTTATTCTGAACATTCAAGCCTCTCCCCGATGACTTATGTCGCCACAAGTCTCCCCGATAACCATTAGACACCAACCCATTGGCAAGAGATCTCCCTGGGCGGAAAGAGTTAGGAATCTTCATAGCGATCTACATGTCTTGCCAATGACTACCATCGGCAAGAAAGAAGTGAAGTCTCGGCGACTTGAACACTTCAAAGATTTAGAACACTGCTGCTAGTCGGTAAGACTTCTAGAGGATCTCACCGACTTTTCTCTTTCAAGAGTTTACATGCCAGTAAGATTGAGGCACGTTTTCCAACAATATCCCACTTGACGAAGATCTCACTAACACCTCCAGAGCACAACAAAACTACTGAAATTCATGGGCACTAAGGCCCATCGAACTGGCACACCACCTAAATTTGTCTGTGCTCACTAGCTTCGTCAATGCATGAACAACATTTTCCAAAGTATCCACTTTTTCTAAAGAGACCTTTCCATCCTCCACCATATCTCGTACAAAATTATATTGCACATCAATATGTTTCGCCCTGGCATGGAAAGTAGGATTTTTCACCAAACAAATAACACTTTGATTGTCACAATATATTGTAATTATCCCTGCATCAAACCCAATGTTAGGACACAAATGTTTTAACCAAATTGCTTCTTTACAGGCGTGTGTTGCTGCCATGTATTATGCCTCTGTAGTGGACAAAGTGACTATAGCCTACCGCTTACTCATCCAACTAATTGCACCACCATTCATCATGAAAATATATCCATTGGTGGATCTTTTGCTGTCAACGTCCCCTACCCAATTAGAATCCACATAGCCTCGAATACTGAGAGTCCTCTGTGATTCAACCAAATTGCCATGGTAACACAAAGCATATTCTAAAGTTCCCTTCAGATATCTAAACACCCTTTTCATAGCATTCCAATGTGTCCTTCCAAGATTTTCCATATAATGACTAAGTACTCCCACTACTTGGGCAATGTCTAGCCTTGTACAAACCATTGCATACATTAAACTACCAACTGCACTAGCATAAGGAACTCTGGTCATGTCCTCTATCTCAGTAGGAGATTTTGGACAGTCTTCAATAGATAGCTTTGTTCCCTGCAAAACTGAAACAACTAGTTGCTTGTAATCATTCATACAAAATCTCTCTAGAATAGTATTAATATACTTACTCTGACTAAGCCAAATTTTTCTACTCTTCCTGTCCCTGGTTATTTCCATTCCCAGAATAAACTTGGCTGCACCAAGATCTTTCATTTCAAACTTTGCAGACAACTAAGATTTTAGATCAGAAATCATTAACTTACTATTGCCTATGAAAAGCATGTCATCAACATAGAGAGCAATAATAAGGACTTGATCATTTTCAGTTTTGTAGTACACACAATGATCATAATTTGACCTTACAAATCCCAATGACAAAACAAAAGTGTCAAACTTTTGGTACCACATTCTAGGAGATTGTTTTAATCCATACAAATATTTTTTTAACTTGCAAACTAGTTTTTCTTTACCTCTTTCCACAAAGTGCTTAGGCTGGGACATATAGATTTCTTCTTCAAGGTCACCATGAAGAAATGTTGTCTTCACATCCATCTGTTCAATCTCTAAGTCATACGCTATTGTAAGTGACAAAATAAATCCGATAGACGTCAACTTAGCTACAGGAGAAAAAAATTCTCCATAATCAATTCCCTCTACCTGGGAATACCCCTTTGCAACCAACCTTGCCTTATAATTTTTCACAATGTCATCCAGACCTATTTTCTTTTTAAATACCCATTTGCAACCAACAAATTTTCTACCTTCAGGCAAGGGCACTAAACTCCAAGTATCATTCTTTTCTAATGATACCATTTCTTCATTCATGGCTTCCAACCAAGAGTTTGAATCAGACATTCTAAATGCCTCTTTCACAGTCCTAGGCTCATCAGTACTAGAAATTAAAGCATAGGCACAAGTATAATCTATCAAAGAAAAACCATACCTATCAAGTTGCTTTCTTTCACATGTTGACCTCCTCACAGGCTGAGGCTAAGGTTGTTCTTCTTCTTCAGAACTCTCAGAACTACTTGAGCTCTCCTCAGTTTTAGGTACATTTTGAATTTTGAATTCCTCTTTATCTGGTGTCAGAGGAATTTCAACTACATCCTTTTTATTTTATGATTTTGTCTCTGACTGCAGATCCAAGGTAGAAGACTTCAGCTCACACAAGATAACACTTATGTTGTATAGAACCTTCTCTGTATCAGGATTCCAAAGCTTGTATCCTTCCAAAGCTTGTATCCTTTTATGCCAGCACTATAACCAATAAAAATACATTTGATAGCCTTGTTTTCCAATTTAGATCTTTTCTCATTTGGCACATATGCATATGCCTCACAGCCAAAGACATGAATGTGTCTCAGAGAGGGCTTCTTTCCAGACCATGCTTCCAAAGGTGTTTTCTCAACAAGAGTGGAATTAGGAGAACGGTTTATTAAATAACATGTTGTTGCAACTGCCTTAGCCCATAACTTCTCCTCCAAGCCAACACTGCTCATCATACTTCATGCTCTTTCCATCACTGTCTTGTTGAACCTTTCTGCAACTCCATTTTGCTGCGGAGTGTAGGGTTTAGTTTTATGTCTTTTAATCCCATGATCTTTACAATACCTCTCAAACTCATCAGAACGAAACTCACCGCCATTGTCAGTCCTTAAATATTTTATTTTTCTTCCAGTCTGATTTTCCACAAGGTTTTTAAATTCCTTAAAATGGTGAACACTATTGCTTTACTTTTCAAAAAATAAACAAATGCCCTTCTTGAATAATCATCAATGAACGATACATAATATCTTGATTTAGACAAAGAAGGAACATTTACTGGACCAAAAACATCATAATGAATGTAATCAAGTAAATCAGAAGATTTGTGAGGACTGGAGTAAAATGAAACACTGTGTTGTTTACCATATATACAATGTTCACAAAACTTGAATTCGAGGTTACAATCATCAAGCGCCTCAACCAAGTTCTTATTTTTCAAGGTTTTTAAACCTTTTTCACCAATGCAGCCTAGCCTATGATGCTAGACCATAGTATTTTCTGCTAGAAGTTTAACTTCCATAGAGTTTGCACAATCAGGAACGTTTTCCTCTTTTTCTCCATGAGTAGCTTTCTATGACTTTATAGAGACACTACTGCATTGCACAACATGTGCATCTAGCTTATACAAGGTACCAATACGAGCACCCCTAGCTAGCACCATTGAACCTCTAGTCATCTTGCAGCCATTTCCAGAGAATGTTACTTGCACTCCAATATCATTCAGCTTACTAACAAAAAATAGATTTTGAGCCAGACCTAGTATATGCATTACATCATTAATTCCGTTCACTCTTCCATCAGGGAATTGAATTCTAAATCTTCCATGGCCAACTATCTCCAAAGATGAATCACTTGCCAACTACACCCTTCCACCATCGTATTGTTCATACTTAGTGAACCAGTCTCTATGAGATGTCATGTGGAAAGATGCTCCATAATCAATTAGTCAGACATCATCTGATGCATGTGTAGCCAAGGCTGAAATGAAAGCATCTGCATCACTCTGAGAAGAGTCGTTGTCGGAAGAATACTTCTTCTTCTTCTTTTTCTCCTCTTTACAATCCTTTCGAACATGACTAGGTTGCCCAAAATTCCAGCACTTCACCTTGGACTTCTTGCCAGGAGACTTTGATCTCCCTTCTGATTTCAATTTGGACTTCTTGTCCTTCTTCTTACCTTTTTCTTTTGATCTGCCTCTAATAGGAAGATCCTCCTTTTCCATCTTAGAAGATTTTCTTCTCATCTCTTCTAATAACAAAGAAGCAACAACATCTTCCATCTTAAAAGTGGATTTTGTACTCCCAATAGCCATCACTAAGTGATCCCAAGAATCTGGCAAAGAACATAATAATAGCATACAATGATCTTCTTCATCAATCTTCACACCCACAGATGCCAACTGAGCAATCAACATGTTGAAAGCATTCAAATGATCAGCAACAGATGCTCCTTCCTGCATTTTCAAAGAGTACAAATTTTTCCTCAAGAACAACTTATTTACCAAGGACTTTCCTTGATAAATAGCTCCCAGTCTTTTCCACAAAGAAGATGTAGTCTTTTCTTCATGAACATTCAGAAGAACATAGTCTGCTAAATAGAGCCTTATCAGCTCCTTTGATTTTCTATCTGCAAGGTCCCAATCCTCTTGCTTCATTCCTGTAGGCTTCGTTCTAGACACAACAAGCCAAAGATCACGATCAACCAACAAATCTTCCATTTTAAGTTTCCAAAACTCAAAATTGTTGCCATTGAATTTCTCAATTTCAATCTTTCCTGACGTGCTTGCAATCTTAATCTGTAATTCAAAATACCAAACTTCTACAAGATTCCCATTGAATAGAATTGACTCAAAAAACCCAACGTACCCACAAGGATAACACAACTGGCCAGGCTCTGATACCACTTGTAAGGAAAGCTTAAGTGCGGAACAAACTCTCCTAACATCAAAACCTTAGGGAAGAATGCAGAGGTGACTTTAAATTTTTCTATTGCAGTCCAATTAAGATACACTTGAAAGAAATAACAGAAACGGAGAAATGAACATACACATATGAACACTAGATTTATGTGGGAAAACCCTTATGGGAGAAAAACCCACCACACCAAGAAAAATCCCTTTGTATTATAGCAAGAAAATTACATACAGAGTACAGGCTTCACTCTTTAAAGTCAAATTATAGCAGCATAATTTCCTAATCGACCTTGTATAGAACATCCTAGTTACAATGCTCTCTAAATTTAATTCATACACATTGACCACGCATCGAACTATTCACTGAACCTATCATCCTCTTTGATTACATAGTATATCCATGTCATTCATGGTCTACTAATCTTCCTCACAGGAATGACCGCAACAGTCCAACTGCTAGTGGTTCACATTCAACTTCTTTGATTGGCTCAGAATAGACCACGTAGGATAGTCATTCGGTCAAGGCATCCAAACTATGTCACATGTCGGTGAGACACTAGGTTGTGTCTCCCCGATGCCACAATGCCCGACTGTGGTTATCGCCTAGAGTCACCATCATCGGCAAGAGTCATATCGAGTCCAAAAATGTCACCCATACTCACTCTATCGCTAAGACATCATATCGATATCCACTGCAGAACCATCAGCCAGACCACCGCTATTGGAGAGAGGTCATACCGAACACAAATTCATCCTGTGTAGATCTATCGATGAGACAAGTGCTATTGGAAAGAGTTCTCACCAAAAGCACCTGCCTGTCAGTGAGAGAAACCTTATCACTAAGAGGTCACACCGACGTTCAACTCATGTGGCTCTATTGGCAAGACCATCGCTATCGATGAGACATCATACCGAGCATAGAACAAGTCGAAGAGACCACCGCTATCACCAAGAGGTTATATCAAATGCACCAGCTTGTCGGCAAGACCACGTCCATCGGCAAGAGTTCTTACCGAATGCAAACCCACCAGCCAAGAGCCTCCCCAATGACATACTTGTGAATAACCGTCAACGAGACATACATTTTCGGGATGAGTTATTTCGAACATTCAAGCCTCTCCCCGATGACTTCTGTCACCACAAGTCTCCCCGATAACCATTAGACACCAACCCGTCGGCAAGAGATCTCCCCAGGTGGAAAGAGTTAGGAATATTCATAGCGATCGACATGTCTTGCCGATGACTACCGTCGGCAAGATAGAAGTGAAGTCTCGGCGACTTGAACACTTCAAAGATTTAGAACATTGCTGCTAGTCGATAAGACTTCCAAAGGGTCTCACCAACTTTTCTCTTTCAAGAGTTTACATGACAGTAAGATTGAGGCACATTTTCCAACAATTTTTGCTAATGAGTGCAAAGAAAATATTGAATTCTTGGTTTAGTGGCTTTTGAGCTCAGTCATGTCAACATTAATATCAACCTTATACACCAAATATTTTTCTTGTATTTTGAGTTTGAACATGCACCATTGATTTTACAAGATCAGACAGTTGAAGTGATTCGTGCATTTAATACCGCTTTATCACCACCACTTTCTATAACTATCATGGGATAGAGAGGTATAAACCACTATACCGCATGATTCTTTTCATTTCACCACAGGGTAGCGGGATACTTACCTCTATACCACAATCTTGACTTGTTTAACCTGCGGTATTGCGGTTTACATTAATGATCACATATGGCTTACTGCCATACTGCATGCTTTGTCACATCCTTCCATGGTATTGTGATCCATACTACTCTATTGCATGCCTTTATGATCTTCCTCGCGGGATGGCAGTTTATTCCCTACTATACCACACCCTTCATTTTTCCTTCTCATGGTATGGTGGTTTATGATGTATTTAAAGATGGTGGGTTATTCCCCACTATACTACACCCTTCATTTCTCCTTCTTGTGGTATGGTGCTTTACAATGTATTTAAATTCTCTCACACTACCCAATTGTGTCCTCATCATAATACTTTTGTGGTATGGCAGTAAATATCTTCATGTTGTCTATTACACACCACCATCTTGCCAAGGGTTCAAATTACTGCTGAGGGATTGCGGTAACATACTGTTAAGGGATTTGGAATTTTTTTAGTTGGACATGTTTTTTCTTAAGTATATATGATTTGTATAGGTCTTTCAATGTTAGTCAAACCTAAAAAGTTTATATGTTCAATAAAAAATAAAAAGGAATATAAGGGTCAAGTCTCCAATCATGGAGCTCAAGGTTAATTGTGATGATGGAACTAGGTAAAATTTTAAGGTTCTAACACACCTCTTGATGAACTAGACTATGTTTTTCCTTCATCATGCTTGTGTTATGTTCTTATGAGTTCTTCTCTTGTGAATATATCCCTAAGGAAAATTTGTGTGATACATGTAATTGTAAACGTCTTCTTGGTTTTTGATTGCAAATTCTTTTTAATCTGTAAACTGAATTCTATTTTAAGTTTCCATTTGCAATTATTAGTGGATTAGAAAGTCAGTAGTTATCAACTTATGAACTCAATAAAGTTTTACTGATTCATGCTGTTGATTTATACATTATTGTTTATTTGGAATTTAGGAAATGAAGACAAGGACTATAAGACACAAATTAGATGATAGTGATCATAATGTTCAAATTCCAGAGATAGAATATGAGTGTGCTTATACTAAAAAAGTGGCCAAGAATAATGAGTATTTTTTGAGTCTTGGTTTGAAAAGGAAAGTTGTAAATCCACTAAGTAGTATATTATTTGTTTAATAGTGTTTAATCAATTTTATAGGCAAGAGATTTATGTATGTAAGAAATAATATGATTTTTTGTTTGTTTTATAGGCAACAAAAAGAGTGTAAAGAAAATGTGGAGAAAAAATAAAAAGAAAAAAAAGATACAGTGCCGCCATCTCATAGAAGCCAATGCTTTTGTGATTCAAAAAATTTTGTTGGTGAAAATGATAGTTGTGATGATGTGCAGCTTGGTATAACACATGGTGATGTGCAACCTAGTATAGCACATGGTGATGTGTAGCCTAATATAGCACATGGTGATGTGCAGCCTGATATAGCACATGGTGATTTGCAACTTGATATAACACATGGTGATGTGTAGCTTGATATAACACATGGTGATGTGCAATGTTGTGATGATCTCTTAGGACTAATTCTAAGAGAGATTATTGAAAAATATCAAGGAAAAGGACCAACAAGTCTGCAGATGCTTTTTTCAACATTAAAGGATGTGTTTAATGATGTGGAATCCATGGAGACTGGTACTGATCTACCTACTCATGCCGCACCTAATGTGGCTAAGGAGCATGCAGTTTTAGTTAATGAAAGTCATGATGAGAGACCACTTGCATCTGTTGTTCCTTAGAGTGCACCTATTGCATCTAGAACTTTTGATGGAACTAGTGGATCAACCAAAAATATTGGTGGTGGTAATTTAATAGAAGATGTGGATGTTTTTGTCAAAAGACAAAAATTGGGTCAATATTTGTACATATCTACTTAGAAGAATGCAAAAGAAAGAAAATTAGAAGGCAAGAAGCCATTCTTGCTTGAGGTATCGAGAGATGGTGAGCCCATTGGGCCAAATGCTACAAAGTGAGCCACTGAGTTGGGTGTAAGATGTAGGGCCCATTTGGATATTTGCAAATCAAATTTTGCAGAGCAAGATCCACGAGCTGTGGAAAATGTTATACAAAAAATGGAAAATTCTTTTGAGGCTACTGGTGGAAAAATCTCTAGAAAATATTACAAGCAAAGGATGAGAGTTTTGATTAACAATTATAGATACAGTTGTAGAAAAATAATCATGTTTGGAAAAGAGAGGTTCGACTCCAGTCTATCTCCTAAAGAGTGGGAAGCATTGAGAGAAAGTATGCATTCTGAAAAATATTTGGTAAAGAGTAATAGAGGCAAGAGAGCAAGAGATAATGTGAGGGATGGATATACATTTGGCCAAGGTGGGTTGCACGCCAAAATGGACAAATTTGCAGTTGTGTATGGATTTTTGGTTCAATTTACATTGTGTTATTTATTTCAATTTTTTATTGAACTGATTATAGGTTGAAATTGACATTGTATTTTAGGTGGAAAACATAAATAAAGAAGCATGTGTAGAAGATATCGTCAATTATATGGTAGCACTAGATGCTAGCAAATCTAAGAGTAGGATGAAGTTGAAATCTAGTTCATCAACAAATATTTCACAGCCATCTATTCAATTCCCAGTAGGAGCCTTTGTAGATTATGTCAACTCATATGAACTAGGGTACCAAAAGGTAATGAGTTGAATATTAGGTCTCAATCAACAAGTTATGCAGTTGGTTGAAACCATTAACCCTATGGTTTCTACATGGAATGAGTATAAATCCATGAATTCAGATGAGGTAAGAGGCTTTATTGATCTCATTTCTTCTTGTTTGGTAGCTCTATATACAAATTCCTCTAAATATGTAGATTATTGAAATCTGAGCATAGGAGAATCCAACCCAGTTTCTTTATTGTTGGAGTGATCCAGAAAATGTTCTTTTGGAAAAAAAATATAGCTTGCATTCTTTACTTGACTATTCAATGCTTTGTATATTTTTTTGCATGATGGTTAAACCACATGCAAAGAAATTATTTCAAAGCAAGAGGAAAAAAAATGCCTTCAGGGTGTCAACAGAGCTACCGATATTGATAGTGATGAAGTGGACAACAATGTGTAGCACAATCCTCTTAGTTGTCTTGAAGTTGAGGTAATTAATATAATAGTTGTTAGTTATATGTCCCAATGTTTTGTCATTATTCATGCTTAAAATGTTCTTTTGGAAAAAAATTTATAGCTTTTGCATTCTTTACTTGACTTGTATTATTTTTTGCATGATGTTTAAACCACATGATGCAAAGCAATTATATGAAAGAAGGACAAAAAGAAAAAGGCCTTATCAATAGAACTCTTCGCAAAGTTGTACAACTTAATGTTTGCAATGATATTGATAGTGGTTATGATGATGAACTTGATGAGCATGCACATGATATTCATAGTGGTAGTCATGTTGAACTCAAGGCGAGTGCTATGAAACCACATGAAAGTAAGTACTATTCAAGTAAGTAATGGTTGTTTTATTATGTAAATAAGGGTAATCATTACCTATTTGATAGAAGTTGGATGTTAGAATAGTAGTGAAGTGTTATTAGCTAGTATACATAGATTATGGAATTAAGGGAGAACATATAACTTCCATATGGAAGCTTAGAGCTTAGTTGTAATAGTGTTTTATAAAAGCACATACAAAAATTGATTTGTTCCAAGACATAAGATATTACATGAAGCTACCAAAAACAATATAATGTGTGTTTTATATCTCAATATAATGTGTATTTTTTTATTTTTGTAGAAATTTATTGATAAACTACAAGAAGGGGATATAGTTGAGGTGTTTGATCCGCATGATGGTGTTGTTGAGGGCATTGGGTGGATTCACTCACTATCCATTGTACATGGAGTCAAATTGAAAGGAATAAGAGATGCAAATGTATGTATTTTATAGGTCTCAAGTAACATACCCCTTCCTCATCCAGAAAAAATAGATGGAGTTGTCTATCTGAAAGAGAAACTAGGGACCTTCATACGATGGCCACTAAAATATTTGAAAAAAATCACAAAGAGTTAGCCATAAGTGCATAAGAGAAAAAGAATCGTTAGCAACAATAGAGTGTGGAGAGTGAAGTTGCAGACAGAGAATGTACCAAGCCTGAATAAGTTGAACCCAAACAAAAACCAAAAAATTTGATTTGCATGTACATTCTATGAGTAGAATAGAGAATGTTCTATCTTACTGCACCTGTAATGTAAAACCCCTTGATTATGTTTTTCTCTTTTTGTTTGGGTTCCACTCATTCAAACTAGTGCATTATAGAAGAGGAGATATGTTGATGTGTAAGTAGTAGACGTAGAGAACAAGGGTACAAGAGAAGAAGTAAATATAGAGCAAATAAAGAGGTGTAGAGAAGAGGAAAAGTTGCAGAGAGTGTAACATACATGTATGTGTAGTTGCAAATAAGTTGCAACATAGAATTGTCATCAAAATTGTAATATCTTGCATAACCCAAAAAAGGAATTGTAACTCAGTTTTCTTAGTCGTAGCACTGAGAAACACAATTTGTAATAGTACATTTTTCAAAGAAAAGACACATCTTTGTCTTGTATCTGTTGTAAGAACACATTTTCTCAATAAAATTTCAGTATTTTTCCTTCTTAATAGTTTTTTCATTATGTGCAAATGAATGATTGATTATGTTTTTCTATGTTTTTATATGTTTAAACCTCAATTAAAGCATTGTCTCATTTCCAACACTTATAGGTAGAAATTAGTGAACAAAAAAAATTAAATAAACTACCAATTGACTAAATATATTATCAACTGACATAAATCAGTATTAATAAATATGAATAAATATAATGATTATGCAATTAATAAATAATGTATCAATATACATATCAGTTGACAGAAATCGGTGAGCAAAAATAATTAAATAAACTACCAAATTGATCAAAATGATGATTAAAATTAATGACTAAATACACTACCCATGGATGGAAATTAGTGAATAAAAATGACTAAATAAGTGACCAGTTAACATCAATCAATGACTAAATTAATGACAAAATATACCAGTGAATAAAAAATTACTAAATAAGTGACTAGTTTAAAACATTCAATGACTAAATTACACACTACTAAATCAATAAAATTAACGACTACATCAACAACCAAATTGATCAATCAGACGAATAAATTAATGAGCAAGTTGATCATTCAAACAACTAAACCAATGACCAAATCGATCAATCGGGTGACTAAATTAACAACCAAATCGATCAACCGAATGACTAAAAATGGTTTAGTCATCAATTCGGTCACGTTATAAATGACTGGAAATAAACTACTATTGGTCATGCGACCATGTTCAGTCATTTATAAGAAATTTTTAGTAGTTTTTTCAGTCGCATATTGTTGTTTCTATACTAGTGGGTGATTCGTGAGATGCAAAATGATTCTACAGTTGCAATTGTGAGAGAAATCATCAATCTAACCTTTATTTTTTCTCTCACTTTGTTCCCGATCCTCCTTCAATTGTTCTACTCACTCATTTAGATGATATGAGTAACTTGTGGCATTAGCGGTTTGGTCACTTCAACTACCGCTACTTGGAGTAGCTCAACAAATAGGACATGGTTACAGGATTGCCTACAATTCACTTTTCTAAAGGTGTTTGTCATGGTTGCCTTCTTGGAAAGCATCCCAAAGAGAAGTTTGAAAAAGGAAAAGCTTGGAGAGCCTCACATCTTTTGGAGTTGGTACATAGTGATTTAGTTGGGCCATTTCCACAACCATCTTTTAGTAGAGCCCGATATGTTTTGAAATTCATTGATGATTTCTCTAGGTACACCATTGTGTACTTTCTCAAACAGAAGTATGAAGTATTTGAATCATTCTTGGAGTATAAGGCTTTTATGGAGAAACAAACTAGAAAATCTATCAAAATTCTATGTACAAATAATGGGGGGGAATATTTCAACCATAGGTTTGTGTAGTATTATACTTTAGAGGGCATTGATTTGCAACATATAGTCCCCTACAGTCCTCGGCAGAATGGAGTTGCAAAACAGAAGAATCGGTCCTTGAAAGAGATGGATAATTGTATGATTCACTCCAAGTCTTTGGCACCACCTTTCTAGCTAGAAGCCATTAACTATACGTGCTATATCCAAAACCACGTTTCTCACAAAGTTGTGAAGGGGGTAACTCCTTTTCAATCTTGGATCAATCAAAAACCATCAGTTAAGCACTTTTGAGTGTTTGGCTCTAATGCATGGGCTCACATTCTAGTAGAGAAACACAAGGCTATGGACCCACAAAGCAAGCCTTGCATATTTTTTGGTTACCCAGATGATGTCAAAGGCTACATGATTCTTCATCCTACCACACATGAGTTGTTCATTGAGAGGAGTGTTCACTTTGAGGAGAGTACTTCCAGTTCTTCTCTTGACACTTCTCCTACCACCATCATCTCAGAGTCCTTGTATCATGATGAGAGTTCTTCAGAGGTTCATGATACTTTAGATCATGATGAGGAGTCTTCTTCCTCTAGATTCTCCTCCTTATCCAACCTTAGGGCATCTTTGGGCTTGTCAAACATTGTAGTCAACAAGTGATTGGGTAGGGGATCCATCAGATCACAAGAGAACAAGATCATAGTTTCAAGATGCTCCACATGCCTTCCTTGCTACGTCTTTCAATCCAACGACTTTCTTGGAAGCTTCTAGTGTCCTTGAGTGGGATGTAGCCATGCAAGAAGAGTTCAGTTCCTTAGAAAGGATCCACACCTGGGATCTTGTACCACTTCCTAAGGGAAGAAAACTTGTTCGATGCAAGTGAGTCTATTGAAAAAAATATGCAGCAAATAAATCAATTGACAAGCATAAGGCTCGCTTGGTTTCCAAAGGATTTCCCCAAGTTCCAAAGATTGACTACTCTAATAATTTTGCACTAGTTGCCAAAATGAATTCCATTCGACTTGTTCTTGCTATAGCTGCAGCACATAGATGGGATGTTCATCAGATGGATGTGAAGAGTTCTTTTCTCCATAATGATCTTTACGAGGAAATATACATGGAGTAGCCATATGGATTCGTTCAATATTCTTCACTTGTGTGTCGTCTTTGGAAGTCTCTCTATGGCCTCAAATAGGCCCCTCAGGCTTGGTACGCCAAGATGGACTCCTTCCTTCTGATAGTGGGGTTCACTTGATGCCATTCTAATCCTAATGTCTACATATTGTACCAAGATGATACTCACACCTTCTTGTTTCTCTACGTTGATGACTTATTGATCACAAGGAGTCGCTCATCCACCATTTGGGTAGTGAAAACTACCCTTCATGATCAATTTTCAATGTCTAACTTAGGCTTGTTGCACTACTTCTTGGGAATTGTGATTACCCAGTCTTCCTTAAGAATCACCCTACACAGTCTAAGTACACACTTGACATGCTCTAGAGGTTTCACATGGTTGATTGTAAGCCTGTACCGACTCCATTTTTGTCAAGGGTCAAACTTGAGGCTAAGTGTTCTTCACCCTTGTTAATGGCACTTTGTATCAACAACATGTTGTTAGTCTCATCTATCTAACTCATACGAGGCCCAATATTTCATATGTAGTAGGCATGGTCTCTCAATTCATGCAGGAGCCACATGAGTTGCACTGGAAAGCAGCTAAGTGGATTCTTCACTCCATCAAGGGTACTCACAATTATGGGATTCATTATGCAATGGGTGTGGATTTTGACTTGGTGAGACACACGAATTCAAATTGGGTAGGTGATTCTTAGGATCGCAAGTCTACTTCAGGATATTTCTTCTCCCTTGGTTCTGGTCTATTTTTTTGGCCTAGCAATAAGTAGTCTGCTATTGCTCTTTCATCTACAGAGGTTGAGTATCGAGGAGCAGTTAACACTACTACTGAGGCCATCTAGCTTTAGAACATTCTCACTAAGTTTGGAATTCTCTTCCAGAAGCCCACAATCATCCATTATGACAACCAGAGTGCGATTCAAATATCTTCCAATCCAATCCATCATCAGTGGACCAAGCACATCAAGATCCACATGCACTACATTTGGGAGCTAATTCATAGTGAGATCTGTTACAATAAAGTAATTAATTAACTTTACTCTCCTCTTAATACTTCACTTTATGCACATATATTAGTCATTTAATAATTAATATTAATTATTAAATGCACTCACCTTTAGGGTTAGGGTTTCCTTTTGGTTTAGATCTCCTTTTATAAGGATTGATCTCTTGTATTCTTTTCACTTCTTGATTCATTTTTTCTCTGATAATACATTTTACACATTGTTAGAGCCAAAACCCTTGTTTTGTTCTCTCTCTTTCTCTGTGACAAGTTTCTTGCATGCAGGTGTTCTTTGGGTTTTGTGGATTTGTATTTCTCAAATCCTACATGGTATCAGAGCCGATCTGCTACAGCTTGTTCAGTTTTTGAAAGAATTAGAGATCTAGGTTTTGGTTGCATCAGATCTATGTTTATTTTCTATTTTTTATTTGGAATAGGGGGTATTTTTTTTGGTGCACTTTGAGCTCAAACAGACCTCACTGTTGAGCTCGCAGCATCCAAAAACCCCTATTTTCATATAAAATATGTCCGATTAGGACACAGTTGCACCAGAAGGCAAAAAAAATTTGCCCCAAGGCCGTACGGCCCCAAGGCACGTTGTTCAAGGTCAAAAATTGCAAAAAAAAAAAGCAAAAAATAAAATTTTAAAATATTTTTTTGTTTTAAAAACTGCGCTTGCAGTTTTAAAGGAGGGCGCCGCCGCGCTCAACCAAGCAGCCACCAGCTTGGCGGCGCCCAACCCCTCCTCCGCCGGTTCACCGTCGGCCACCACCAGTGGCCAGCCACCAACTCACCACCGGCTCACCGCCGGCTGACCACCAGCCCGCAGCCGGAGCAACACCCGCATGCCGCCGGTCTGAGCGGAGCCACCAGGGAGCCACCCAGGCCCCTCTTTCATTGTTTTTTTTACCTCTTTCGGTCAACCGGGCATAAATCGGGTGTTTGATCTCTGTTTTTCAAAAACGAATAGGCATTGGAAAGCTGGCTCTGAGCCCGTTCTGATGGTGTAGGAAAATTTTTAGAATATTCCAGTTTGGTTGCATTTTTCGCAGTCAAAGTCCGATGATCTTTTTGCACTCTGAGGGGCATAACTTGCTCATTTTTGCTCCATTTTTCGAAAGTGAATAGGTGTCAGAAAGGTGGTTCTGTGCTCTTTCCAGATATTTAGTATATTTCATCAGAAAATTCTTCAGGTACACAGAGATTTTTCTCAAACAATTACTGCTTTCTATTGTTTTCTGGCTTTCTGTTTATACTGGGGATTAGATTTTTGCATTGTGGGGGGGTGTTTTTTTCTTTCTTTCTATCATTTACATCAGAAAACTAGAATATATAAACACCAAAACAAAACAAAAAAACCCCTTCTACATCTTCTATCTAGTTCTGAAAGACCACTAAATAATAATTAAAAAAAATTAGAGCAGTTGAGGCACAGTTCATAGGATGGCCGATAGATCTATTGAATCTCTCACACCGTATAATTATCACACTTGGAATGGTCACATGATGACTCTTCTCCAGTCTCGAGGGTTATGGTCTTGTTTGGATGAGGTTCAACCTCAATTGACTTGCCCCTTTGAGGTTATGCAGCACAGGAACAATATGGATTAGGCTATGGGATTGATGGCTTTGCACATTTCAGACAATCTCCTGTTTCATCTTGATGGGTGTCTCACTCCTCGAGCCATTTGGACCAAGTTTGATGGCCTTTTTGGCACTGTCAACGAGTTCAGAGCATTGCAGCTTGAGGCTGAGTTAACTTCCTTGGTACCTGATTCGTTTCCCTCCATTGAGGACTTTCTGATGAAGTTCAAACAACAAAGATCTATCTTGCAGGGTTGTGGCAAGATTAAGACTGATACAGAGTGCATCTTCCTAATCCTCTCCAAGCTTTGGGGTCCATTTCAGATCTTCTCTTTGACATTCTATTCCACCATGGATGCCTTGGGTGCTCAACATGTCATGCCTACTTTTGAGGTGTTTTGTGATCGTCTGACTCGTGAGAAATCCAAGCTCAAGCAGATGGATTCACTTTCAGGTTCATAGAACCAAGCATTGGTAGCACAATCATCTCAGGGGAAGCATAAGCAAAAATAGAAACCAAAGACCACAGAGCATTGGAAGGATTCTAGTTCACAACACTCCTCTGATTCACCTTCTCCTAAGGGGGAATCATCAAAGAAAGACAGACCTAAGTGTGCTTATTGTACTAAGCCAGGACATGATGAGTCCAAGTGTTATGAGAAGAAGATAGATGCATATGCAAAACAGGTTTCAGATTTGAGAGCTCTACTTGAGAGGAACAATATTCATCACTCTTCTTTATCTACATCAGGCAGGTCTTCTTCTTCGTCATCTTCATTCCAGACAGATGAACAGGCCCCACATAAGGGTCATGCATTATGTGCAACCACTAGTTCACAATCATCTAAATGGCTATTGGATTCAGGTGCTTCACACCATATGGCATCTTCTCAGAACATGTTCTCATCTTTTGAGGCTACATCCTCACCACACATATTGATGGGTAATAACACTTATATGAGTGTATGTGGGAAAGGTTCTATTGACATTGATGATGGTACATTCAATGATGTACTATGTGTTCCATCTTTGTCCACTAACCTTCTCTCCATCTATCAGATTGCTCACAGTGGGACAGGGAAA
Organism: Sequoia sempervirens; assembly: GCA_007258455.2. Taxonomy (NCBI): domain Eukaryota; kingdom Viridiplantae; phylum Streptophyta; class Pinopsida; order Cupressales; family Cupressaceae; genus Sequoia; species Sequoia sempervirens. The sequence continues at coordinate 370,396,576 of VDFB02270651.1, forward strand.
ACAGTTGAGTTCACACCTGATTCAGTGCACATCAGAGACATTCAGACTGGCAACATTGTTGCAATAGGGACAGTTGATCATTCTTCCTGGTTGTATGCATTCACACACTTTGGTCCACCATCTCCACTGTCTAATTTTTCCTCTCTTTCTACAAGAGAGCATGCAGTATCTGAGGTGAAGTTTGGTCACTTGAACTTGTGTGTTCTTCCATCTGTTCATGAGACTAGTGTTGAGACTTCTACACCTTTACCTCCTATTGAGATCACATCTGTTCAGTAGGATTCCTCTTCAGCTATAACTGACATTGTTGCTCCACTCATCAAGCCATTAAGTGTAGTTGTTGAGGCCATATCAAAGGATATTCCTTTCCTCATAGATGACAGTTTCAGCACACTTGTTATCCCATCTTCATTGGAGATTCCATTTCAGGATCATCTTGAGTTGTTTGATTCACCATCCTATTCTTCAGACACTCATACTGCTATTCCGTTCTTCAGTGAGCATCATCTAGGACTTCCTTTTTCACCTCACATCCAGGGATTTCCTCTTCCTCGACCGTTGGATTTGTTTCTTCCTTCGAGGAGACACATTGGTTTGATCATTGGCACAGGGGTTCTCTCATTCTGGGGGGCTTTGGAGTCTCTTCTCTCTCCTATGGGGGGGCCATATTTTGTACTTGTGTGATAGAAGCAGTTCTTGGGGGGTCATGTTGAGTCCTTCTATCTCTCTTCTTCTCACTCTTGTTTATCTCTTTTTGGAGAGGAGTTTTTTCCCACTGGGTTTTCTCCTTTACTCCGTTTTATAGAGATTTTGTTGTATTCAGGTACCTGATCAGGCCATGTTGTCGGGACCCACAGTTGCTTTGTAGTTCCTTTGCTTTCTTCTGTATTGTTTGTAGCTGCATTGTAGCTCATCTTAAGGGGGGGTGTTAGAGTAAAGTAATTAATTAACTTTACTCTCCTCTTAAGACTTCATTTTATGCACATATATTAGTCATTTAATAATTAATATTAATTATTAAATGCACTCACCTTTAGGGTTAGGGTTTCCTTTCAGTTTAGATCTCCTTTTATAAGGATTGATCTCTTGTATTCTTTTCACTTCTTGATTCATTTTTTCTCTGATAATATATTTTGCACATTGTTAGAGCCAAAACCCTTGTTTTGTTCTCTCTCTTTCTCTGTGACAAGTTTCTTGCATGCAGGTGTTCTTTGGGTTTTGTGGATTTGTATTTCTCAAATCCTACAAGATCATTGATCTCAAGTACTGTCCGACATCACATCAGACTACAGACATCTTCACCAAACCTTTCACTGAGAGAAAGTTCCTTCATTTGCAGGCTTTGCTTGGGGTGTGGTTGGTGTCATCCATGGGGGGGGCTACTTAGTCCTTTTCTTCTTTTCATCTCTCTTTTTGGGAGGAGTTTTTTCCCACTGGGTTTTCTCCTTTTTCTCGATTGTGACATATTTTTTTGCATTGCATTTGTACATGGGTACCTAACATGGCCTCATTTTTCAAGACCCATCATCTTTTACATCCTCCTAAGCTATGGTTAAGGGGGGTGTTGGTGTAGGTTTTTATTTTCCCTTAGTCCTAGGCTTTTCCTACACTTAATTAAGCTCGCCTACGAATAATAAAGTGAGTTTATTATTTAATAACTAGGAGATAAGTGATGAGGTGTTCCCTTCCTTAAAGGGTGGAACCACTTTCCACTTTTGGTGGCATCCTCCACTTTTGGTGGTCCATCTCCACTTTTTGTGGTTGATTCCTATTGGTTGGATTTTCTACCTACCTCCTCTCCTAAGTTCTATATAAACTCACTACCTAGCTTGTATTTTCATCCATTCATGCATATTTGCATTGTATCTTTTCAGCTTGGAAGCTCTTAATGCAATTTTGTCATATTGACATTGCATAATCTCTTAGAGTTTTCGTGTGCATTCTTTATGATTTTCTAGTTTTTGTAGCTTTGATTTTCTCTTATCAAGTTCTTGGGTTATTCAATCTATTTCAGATTTCTAACAATGAGCAATGATACTTTACTGACCCATTTCAGATTTCTAACAATGAGCAATGATACTTTACTAAGGACTTTTCTCATATCTAAACTCCTCTTCAACAAACCCATGTTTTGTTAACATATACTATTTGCTGGAGGCACAAACACATTTTTTTTGTTTCTTAGAAAACTCTTACAAAGATCAATCTATTACAATGAATTATGAGATTGAAGCATTAAATTTTAGTAAATAAAAACATAGATTTGAGTCATTAGAAGCTAAAATTTTGACAAAGCTAGGAAATATATATATATATATATATATATAGCTAGAGACACACCTGAACCTGCTTCTGAAGGAGCTTGATGTATTCAACAGATTCATCAAGCATATTTGTTGTGTTTGTTTGCTACAACAAATTGAAAAAGTGAAAACTAGTTCCTATTAGGAGCAGTTCAGTTTGGTATGCCAAGACTTAATTTGGTAACCTCCTAAAATACAAGAAAACATGCAAAATATCACCCCCATGCATTTTAGAGTTTTATACTCCAATTTTCTTACTTTGTCCATATTTGGCACATTCTCCTACAATTTTCTCATTCAATCACTTATATGTGTTCTTCTCACCTGTAAAATGCTATTATATCTACAACCTATGATTTCTCGCAAATACTTTAAGGAAACACTAAATCATTATTAAAATTATAACATCTATTCTATGGGAAAATCTATTTTTCTAAAGCATTGAACATACAAGACATATAACTCCCTCCTACCTATTTTTAGCGCATCTAGAAGAAGACCTAGTCAACATGTTTCTTTGTATTCACATCAAATGATTTTTTGTTTCCAAAGTTGTGATCATACCTAGTTTTAGTCTGCTTTACAAAGTAGTAATTTGTAGCTTCATTTGAAGGGTTGGTGCCTTGCTTCTTACCAATGTGTTTCCTACTTTGGTGACACTTTCCCATCTCCCTCTTATTTTTTAGGATGATACATATTCAACTAGTATTGGTGATAATTTTGGCTACTTCATTATTAAGGCTAGGCAAAAGGGAAAATTTTCATGTACTTGAGTCTCTATGGGAGTAGATTTAGAGAAAGGTTTACATGAAGCAATTGAGTTGAATCTAAATGGATGACCATTTTGGTGATTTGGGCCATAAACCCCAAATCCCTAAGGATAGATAGTCTCCTAAGTGTCATAGGTGTTAAATCTAAGAAGAGTATCACACAATCTATGTTCAAGTTAGGGAACTTAGGACCAATTTTTGAGGTCAGTAAGGCCTCCTTTACTTCTAATTATTACTGCAAGGTTTAAATAATTACCTTGATGAAAAAAATACATGTTACAAAGTGTATTCTTATGTTGATGTCATAATATACATATGTGTTAATTTAACAAAGGAGGCTCCACACCTTTATACAATAGAAAATATTATCAAGTATAGAGTATTATGATATGGATTTGCAAACCCCTATTGCTATTATACAGTTACACCTAAAATTTGGAAGAATTGATACATCACAATTGAAAGAAAATAATTATAATTAGCTTATTTTAGTGTGTTGGGGCGATGAGAATGGACTTAATTGCAAATGGGTACAAATTCCAATAGAGCAACAAATTCATGAATTCATTCAAGACATATAATGATTGAAATCATATTGTGGCACTTTAAGGAAGGTTTCATTGAAGTATATATTTATTGAAACACACAAGTAAATTAGGACACATATACTCAAAGAAATCTAGTGTAATTTGTAGAATATTCAATTAATCTTCATATCTATCCATAAACAAACCTAAACATTTCTTTATTTTTTATGAAAATACACCATGCAAAAGCTTTACATGGTTTTTACAATCATCTAGTTGACAAACTAATCACAATGATAAAAATGTCAATAGAGACACTCAATAAAGACCAATTCCACTCTTTCAAATTCTTTAGAGATTATAATGAATTCATTACACATTTGGGATGAACCCAAATCATTAAAATATAATAAAATATATATTTTCCCTTCATTAAAGTTGAAACCCTAGTTTCCAAGAAGTGTTTTCTTCTCTCTTCTTCTCCAAAATAATTTTCTCATACTTTCAACAATAAAAATGAAGGTCCTTATACCCCTCAAAAATTCATGCCATAGTGGTAAACGTGCAAACTTCAAAGAAAATCCAAAAGATATGCAACCTTAGCAATTGCAAGGGTGCACATGCTCTAACTACCATTGTGATAAATGTTAAGTACTAGAATCACCACTTGTCTATTTTTTGTACCTCTAAAAATTAATGGCATGTGGATTCATGTGTTGAGGTGAGGAAATCACCTAAAAAATTTACTGAAACAATGACATAGAGATGGCATGTTAGTTATTAACCTCAAATTCCAATAGGGAAAAAAATTCATGAATTCATTCAAGACATGTAATAATTGAAATCATACTGTGACGCCTTAAGGAAGGTTTCATTGAAGTGTATATTTATTGAAACACACAAGTAAATTAGGGCACATATATTCAAAGAAGTAGCATAATTTGTAGTATATTCAATGAATACTCATATTTATCCATAAACATACTTAAACATTTCTTTACTTTTTATGAAAAGACACCATGCAAAAGCTTTACATGGTTTCTACAATCATCTAATTGACAAACTAATCACATATACATGTATGGAAATGAGATAAATTTTAATAGAGACACTCAACAAAGACCAATTCCACTCTTTAAAATTGTTCTTTAGAGATTATTATGAATTCATTGCACATTTGGGATGAACCCAAATCATTAAAATATAATATATATTTTCTCTTCATTAAAGTTGGAATCCTAGTTTCCTAAAAGTGCTTTCTTCTCTCTGCTTCTCCAAAATAATTTTCCCATCCTTTCAAAAATGAAAATAAAGGTTGTTATACCCCGCAAAAATTCATGCCATAATGGGAAGTGTGCACTTGAAAGAAAATACAAAAGATATGCAATCTCAACAATTGTAAGGCTTCCCATTCTCTAACTACCATTGTGATAAATTTTACATACTAGAATCACCCCTTGTCCATTTTTCATACCTCTAAAAATTAATGGCATGTGGATTCATGTGTAGAGGTGAGGAAATCACCTAAAAAAATTGCTAAAACAGTGACCCGGAGATGGCATGTTAGTTATTAGCCTCAATAGCAAGAACTATAGTAGGGGCATGATTGTAGAATTTCTCCTTTAAATCCATGCAAATATACATAAATAATATTTTTTTCGTGGGCACAGAATAATCTTGGTAATTGTAGGGCCAAATCAAGTTATTAATGAGTCTTTGGGTTGTTTCAGAGGGTAGGTGAGAGCTATAGTGAATAAAGGTGAGAGTTTTGGACTATTGGGGGTAAAAGGAAACTCATACCATATGCTAAGGATTAGAATGTCAAAGAATTAGGCGATTCGAGAAAACTAGGAAATCATGCTAGAAGGGAGTATGAAAGAGGGAAGGACAACATGGGAACTCTAACAAAGGAAATACTTTTGATAAGTTGATATTGTGGCTTAGCTTGATACATAATTATTGGGAGGCTAAAATTTTGATTCCAATAGATGTTAATAAGGAGCAATAGTGTGTTAGGATTTTGGAGTTTTGAGGGAAGGGATACTCAAATAGGGAATGACCAAAAGTTTAACTTGGAAGGACTTATAAAATGTTGGGGAACAATGGATTAGGTTTCATGATACTAAGATGTGATGAAAAACATATCATGGGGGATATAATGATGAGGAAGTCCAAAATTCTAATGGACAAATGATTTTAGCATGAAATCATCTAAATGACTAACATCAACATGACATCATCCGAACAAAGCTTGTTAAATGAAGGTATCAAGGAATGGGAAAATCTAAAACTTTGAGATGTTGAAACACTAGATGGATTTTGAAAAATACTTAGTAGGTTGTTAGGATCAAGGAGTTAGGGGAAAAAGGAAACATGTACTAAAGTAAGGAAGAATCCAAAATCTTGACACTTAACAAATATCTTACTAAGGTATTAATTGCTCCCTTAAAGTGTATTAGAATTTTCAAACTCAAATACCCAAGAAAGGAGCACAATGACCCTAAAACCCTAAAAAAAGCACTTAGGAAAATTTCACAAGGGTTTGAGATGAGGTTTCATGATTGATAGGAAGGGCATACAACTATGGATACCCTTGAAATCCTAAAACTTCAACAATACATGAATGTGAAGAGATACAACATTAAAAAATAGACTTAAGCTTTGTATGAGTCCTTGCATGGTTTGACACTTAGGGGACCCGTTTAAGATATCTTAGATTGGTTATCAACAAAAGGTCGATAAGGTCAAATGCACACCTTTGGAGTAGAACAAAACAAAATGAGACAATAAATTGGGATGCTAACATGCCATACATGTTAGATGTTTCTTATCACTAGTTTCCCTTCAAATATAATAAATTCCATGAGTATGAAAACTTTTATAAGCATTGTAATAAACAATAGGATGTGTCCCTTTACTCCAAAGCATTAAACACACTTTCTTTGCAACCAAAACAAAGATACATGTTCAACAAATGTATAGCCAATAGAACTATGATATCAAATAGAGTCAAACTACTATTTGTTTCGAACATGTTTGAAATATGAGGAGGAATATTTAGGTCTCTTTGGACAACCAAAATGAAGTCAGGTTGAGGGAATTGTAGAAGGTTGTAAGAAAAAATGTCCTTTAGAGGGAGGGAAATACAAAACAATCAAATTAGAGTTGGTTTGAGAGAAGCAAAATAATATAGGACAATTGAAAACAATTGATAAAACTATAGTGCTTCTTTCAAAGAATGAAGACATGACTTTATTGATGTGTTTCACTCCATTCAACGTTGAGGATATTATGTGTGATCTATTGAAAAATTCAACTCACCTTGTAATTTAGACTTTTGATGGTCATTTCCTTAAAAATAAGATAAAAAATGAAGATAAACAAATCACTCATTCTTACAAAAATAAATTTTTAAATATGATATTGACTTTGATACATAACTCTAATAATTTCCTTTTATTTATATTGAATTACTAACCTCATAATAATTTATCTCCTATTTAAAATAAAATGAATAAATGGGTTTATTATGATATTTATAACTCTAGAACATATATGGGCTCATGTCTCTTTTTCTCTTACTTTTGTTGTCACTCTCATTTATTGGGGAACCTTAGTTTATAAAATTCAAGAACTAAGTAATTCGGGAGGAAACGACATGATATTGACGTGTTTTTGTATAACGGGAGTATTAGTTACTCGTTCGCTCTATTCGATACATTTACCATTAAGTAATTTATACAAGTCATTCATGTTCCTTTCATGGACTTCCTCCATGATTCATATAGCTATAGAAGTACAGGGCCAAGATGTTTGGCGGTTAGGTGCAATCACCACACCAAGTGCTATGTTAACCCATCGTTTTGCTACTTTAGATCTTCTGGATAAAATGTAACAATCTGCAATATATTTTGTACCTATTTTTTATTTTTTAAAACCACTATCTATTTTATTTCCAACTTTACCAATCTAACTTTACAATATGATTGGAGTAAGTTATAAGGAAACTTTTGAATAAAACAAACACCTTAGACATAACCTCTCTTTACATGAAAAATAAATTATATATGTAAAAACAGCATAGCACCCAACAAATAATTAAAAGTATGGAGAATTATAAAAACACATAAAAGTAGAGCTTTCTCGACATCATTTTCCACAAAATTAATAATGATAGAACACTCTCCTTTGACCGACCTTCTAACTTTAAAAAACAAACTATCAAAATATGGTTTTGAAAATAACTAGTCCTTTTATCCATATGCCACCCACTTAGGTATTTGATTTGCCCATCACGTGAGTGAATTTCATATCTCCCAAGGAAGAAAAATTTGTTCTCCCTCCTTACGTGGGTATGGGTAGACATTGAAGAAGCAAACAAACCAAATACATTTTGTAAACATCTATGACATTTGTGCATATTTATATTTGTTAGGGAATGAAATCCCTTTTACATTAATATAGAAATCCACAAGCACTAAACTAACATGGACTAAATTAAAGTAATTGGGTTGAATTCTAATTATTGTAGAAATGAACATTCTTGTGGATCTAATCTATATCACATGCTATCTATTTGTTTAGAGACACTATTATAGGTCTATGTGCTTTCACTTCTTTACTATGTAAATTTGGTCTAGGTAATGTTTAGGAACACCTATACAAGATTTGCTAACTAAATAATAAAGATGTTTTCCTACGTCAACTCCCTTTGCAAGGTGGATTAATGGCGATGAGGAATATTAAAGACAGTATTCATCAACATGCAAATGACCTATATATAGATGCATTTCTTTTTTGTTCTTTAGGAAATCAAAGTGTTCTCTAATGATTGTTTTCTTGTAACTTCATATGAACTAATTGCACATTAATTATCTTTGAATACTAAAATATAGCAACATGAGTATCTTTGAATACTAAAACATAGCAACATGTCTCACAAAGGTGTACCAATTTAGCTCATAATGACTAATAAGAGGGGGCAAGAGTTTTGGAATTTGAATCTAAAAGTTTAAATTCAAGGTTCTTCCCATGCATCGCATAATCGATCTCAAGCAACATGGAAATGAACTAGGGCATAAAAATGATAACTCTATGCAAGGATCAAACTCATGAAAGTTGGGGTGAATGGAAATACAATTGTAATGAATAAATAAGGAACATATAAAAAATGGTATGTGGGAGTAAATGAAGATAGATAAGGATTGGGTCATGAGCCAAACCTAGCACAAGATTTTACCACTTATCAATATGTTATTGCATTTAAGGCATTCCATCAAGGTGGACAAAAAACTAAATGGGAAATGACATAGGTATATAGATTTCATTGCTAAATTTTTTCTCCACTTTGAGATGCATGCTAATCTAACATGAGAAAACATTCAAAAGTATATGAACATCCACAGTGAACACAAAATAAATATTCAAACACATAAAAGGAGATTAATAAGTATGAACCAATAAATTGTTTTTGGATTCTTATTATATTCTCCTTGGTATGGGTGCTCATCAAAACATAAAAAATAGAAAAATATACAAGAAGAGCCTTTTCTCAAAAAACCAAAAATAAAAACAGATTACAAGTTGTTTCATTTGTCTATATGAAAATAAGAAGAAGAGAGAAAGGAGAGTGGATAACGAAATTCACCTATACAAAAAGTTATACAAAAATATTCCATGAGAAGTGGTAGTGAAATTTATAGGCCCGCATGATGTGTCCATGCAATAAATTTTTACATGATACATAAATAGAATGTGATAAAAATGATGGGCAATATATTCATCATTCTCCATGCAATGTGGTGATGTGATGAATTTTTATGTAATGTGGGTGTGTAATGTGGTCAAGCTCTATCTAAACACTATGGATGCATTTATTGACACACAAATCTTCTACAAAACCAAAAATAACCTTCTACAAGAGAGAAAAGTAAGAGCATAAATTTTCAATAATGAATGAAAAATAATATTATATCAAATGTGATTAGTATGCAATTCAATGTAATGCCATGGAATGATTTACAAATGAGAATCTCTTGGCTATATAGCCAAAGTGAGACATAGGATTAAAAAAGATCATGAAAAGTGTATTAAACCTATGTCACGAGACAACTAATGAAACAAATATTAAATGACCTATGACTCAAGAATTAAATGGCATAAGATAAAATAAGATATAAATGACAACTAATACTTATACAAAGATTCCTAGGACCTAAGTAAACTTAACATGTGAATAGGAACTACAAGTGGACTAGTTAAGTAAATCACCTTATTCACACCAACAACTACCTTAAGCACAACTTAGGGAGAAACAAACCAATATAAATTATGCAAATATGGGTCTTGGTACTAGGTCTTGTTAGGTACCCATGTACAAATGCAATCTCTCACAAATGGAGAAAAAGGAGAAAACACAATGGGACAAAACTCCTCCCCAAAAGGGGGATAAAAACAAAATTCTCCCACTGAATAATGAGAAGGACAAAACCCCATACAAGGAATAAAAACCCCCATAATAGATAAGAAGAGAGACCATGCAACCCTCCCAATGTTACACAAGAAATTACTGGGAGAAGATGTAGGTGGATCAATAGGATACAAGAACTTTTAATATTGACATGCAAATTACCAAATTGGTTAGAGGTCAAGGATTGGCCAAATTGATGGTAGAAACAGACTTGGAGGCCAATTAGTTAAACAATGTTGATTATGTTGATGTGGCTCCTATTTGTGATATGCAAACCTTAGGGTGGTATAGGAACATTGTTTATTACTTGTAGAATATGTCATGTTCTGAAGGAATGACTAATAATCAGAAAAGAACATTGAAGTTGCAAGCAATAAAGTATGTGATAGTGGACAATGAATTATGGTGAGGAATGCAAATGGAGTGTTGCTAAATGTGTTTATGGGAAGAAATCCTTAGAAGTTTTAATAGAGATGCATAGTGGTGTTTGTAGTAGCCACTATATGGCTAAAACTACTACTCATAAAGTCCTAAGAGTAGGTTTTTGGTGGCCCGCATTATTTAAAGATGCATATAAGTTGGTCAAGGCATGTGATGCATGCTAGAGGTTTTTAGGGAAGTTAAAATTCTTAGGAAACTTGCCTCTCAGACTTGTTACAGTTCAAGCACATTTTCAATAGTGGGGAATTGATTTTATTGGAGAGATTGCAGATAAACCAGTGGAGGACACTTCTAGATATTGGTAGCAACTGATTATTTTAGAAAGTGGGTTGAAGCTATCCCCACAAGGAAAGCTACCAATAAAGTAGTGGTTGATTTCTTGTTAAATAATATTCTGATCAGATTTGGAGTGCCTGAAAAGATAATATCAAATAATTCCATGTCCTCAGATCAGAGGAATTCACTAGCTTCTACAATAAACATGGAATACAAATATCTTATTCTTCCCCTTATCACCCATAGGGAAATGGAAAAGTTGAATCAAGAAATAAAAGTCTGCTAAAGATTATTAAGAGGGTGATTGAGAAAAACAAGAAGGCCTGGGAATCAAAGTTAAAAAGTTGGCTCTTTGGGATGATAGAGTGACCATCAAGAAAGAAATATGACAATCTCCATTATGCTTAGTTTATGGCATTGAAGCAAGGCTACCAACAAATAATCTTATGAAGATGCACAAATTCATCCAAGAATATGATGATGACATATGTGATGATATGCAACATAGAATAAATGTCTAGTCTAGATTGGATGAAACAAGAAGAGAATCCCAACAAAAGAATGCAAAGATGTAGTTGCAAGTTAAGCTCCTATATGACAAGAAATAATCTCCCATGAAGTTTTAAGTGGGAAGCATGGTATTAATGTGGAATGCCAGATCTCAAGACAAGGGCAAGCATGGGAAGTTTGATGCATTATGGTTGGGCCCTTATCTGGTAAGCAACACACATGGAGAGGATTCATACTTCTTGCAAAGCTTAACATGTGAATTTCTAGAATTTTTAGTATAGGGAAAATTCTTGAAAATATGCTTCTCATAAGGTATGTTATTTTCCATGTACACTGTATATGTTTGTATATAGGTTTGGTTTGGTTTTCTTTGCTCTATTTTCCTTGTTCAAGAGTTTCCATGGTTTTGATTTCTCTGTGTTTGGTCTACACCGTTTGATTTATAGAATCTCGCTTTGTTCATAGTGAGCAAACATCCCCAAACATGAGCTGATGATGGAACCTAAATTATTTTTTGAGTTCTTGGTCATGCATTTCAAAATTCTGACTGTTCTGATGGTCCTAAGTGGGCCAGGGTTTGCATTTCTATGCCTTATCCATTTTAGCCATTTCTTCTATATGCTTGTTGGCTTTCTATTATCGATTGTTGGTATTTCAAGTTACAATTTATGTCATTCAAAGTCATGTTTTGACCAGCCTCGACATCCTAGTTTTTTCGGTCACCACCTTGTTTAATATTCATTTAAATCTTAAGTGTACGGGTCAAGAAATAATTTTTTTCCTAAGTCTAAAGTTTTTCCTAGATTTGAAGTATTTTTGTTATAAAATATTATGTTGACCTAGTAAAGTGATCCCTTTTAAGTCATAACTTAAAGTGCGTGCTTTAAGTTGTCTTAAGTCATGCATCCTTCGGTCCCACAACAACAAGTGTTCAACTCTCATTGGCCTCCACTCACCTGCAAGAAATAAAATACTAATAGAAAAGAAAGTGTGGGGATGCGGTGTGGAACTGCGTGTCTAATGGACCCCACAGACTCTTTGTAGAGCTTGCTCAAAACTGGTGGTGGGCCTAAGGTTTTTAAAAGGCTTAAATTGCAATAGCTAGGATCCACATGTTAGTTCCCCAATATCTCATGGGATATAGTCAACATTTACAAAAGAAAGTGTAGGAGTGCAAGATGCTACCACGTCAGCTCTCTTGATGCTTCCAAAGGTGGTGGGGCTAGAAGAATGATATCAGATAGGATTTTCCACATGGTGGTACCTAATTGGTTCGAGACTATGGTTAATGACGACCAAGTTTTTAAACATGAATTAACTCAATTTGAGTCATTCGAAGGTAAAAATTGACACAAGATCAACAAATCATGTTTAAAGTTGAGTTAAGTAGCTAGAGCTTTTCTGCTTCATGTGAGCAAGTAGTAATGGTGGATGCGATGTTGTTTAATTGAATTGAAGAAATTTTTTTCCATAAAAGCAAAGACTAAAGCATAATTCAAAATTACCAAGGAATTTTAAGGTATTCAAAGATCAATTATAGTGATTCTTCAAGATTCTTGCACTCAAAACTAGGGTTTCCAACATTTGAACACCAATAAGTAAAAGTTTCCTTCTCTATGATTCAACTTTCAGTAAATTTGTGTGCATTTTCTAGCTCGATATTCTGAATTGCTTACCAAAGAAGGAAAGAGTTGGATAAATTGAGCCAAGTTCGAAAAGGCTTTGGACTTCAGGATTCAGAGTTCAGGCTTATGCCTTAACATTGAGCCAAATAAGCGGCAAGTAGAAAAGGTGAAGGTCGATACCCAAAAATGTTTCAAAGATCGAAGGTCAATGTTAAGGCTTACACCTTCACATATTGCTAGGTATGGAGTATGAGGGATATTTGAACTCCGAACCCCGAAAAGGTTTCTATGTTCATTGTTTGAAGTTAAGGCTTATGCATTAATAGGAGTTTGTGTAAGGTGAAAGATGGAACCCCGAAGGCCGATGCCCAAAAGGGTTGAAACTATTGACTGTGAAGGATGATTTCGAGCATCACGAGTCAGGAGATGGCTTACACCATGTTGAAAGGAATGTAAGTGGTAAGGTGCAAAGGTGAACCCCAATGTATGATTGCTCAATGCAAAGTTTGGTGTTTCACACTTCGATGTTTCAGAGGTTAGTGTGTTTGCTTACAATGGAATCAAGGATGGTAAAAGGTAAAGGGTAAGGCCGATGGTTGAACCCTGATAGGTTTGAAGAAGACTCGAACATTGTTGTTTGGACTTGCTTCTTAAGTCCTGCCATACACAAGGTGTTGTCTTCACTGGCCAACTCAACATTCCCAGGATCAAATCAAGAAGATTAAAGAAAAAGAGTAGCAAAGAATCAACAATCAACATCAAAGGAACTTTTGGAGGGACAATGATTACAAAGAGTAAATATAACTATTTTTGTCCTTGGAATATTCCATCTATGAATAAGTAATTGTACTTGTATTTACGAAATGTAAATGAATGTCAAATGAAGATATGACATGTGTAAATGGCCTAAGGCTTGTTGCTCCCTTGTCTTATAAAAGGGAATTCAAGACCATTTGCATAGGATGATTGATCTTTTGGAGAAATTTGTAATGTAACACAAAGAATAGAGTTTGTGTTTTCTTAGGTTGTTCAAGATTGTGTCTTGGATTTTCATATATTGTATAACAGTACTAGCATTTGAATGAATATAATGGAAATCCCGAAGCCAATTGTCTCTTGTTGTACTCTTTATACAAACTATAAATGAGATTGGTCAAAGTTAATTTAATTTGTCTCCATTATTCAAAGATTAGGTTAAATGGTTTAATGGAAGCATAGGTTTGTGTAACAATGTGTAGGGATTTGATAAGAATATTTGGTTAAGGATTTTGAGTATAAAATTATAATGCACTATTGTTTAAAGCTCTGTGATGCTTAGGTGGAATTATGTTATACCATATAGCTTGCATTTTATTCGACTCCATGTCCTAGGTTAAGGCACTAATTTAGGATATGTGTCTAAAGTTGCATCTCTAGGATCTCTCACACTTTAAAATGACAAAGTTTCATTCCATTTGAGTTTATTTTAGAAGTATCATTTGATTTCATATTCTCTTGTTCTAGATTGTTGAATGCTTTAAAGGATTTCCTAGATCTTCTAAGTTCTTCATTTTATCAAGTAAATTATATGAGAATATATCTATTATTTACAATGTATGAGATATATTTGCACAGGAGAAGATCATAATTACATTGTAAGGGATCATGCTCTCGGGTTTTGCAAAGCCCAAAGTGTAGAGGGAAAGTTCTTTCAAATTTCACATGTTCATTGGCCAATCCCTCTAGATAATTAACAATTGGAAGTGGAAAAACCATAGATTATTTGTGAGATTTGGATGGGAATTAAAAGCAACCAACATAAACTAAAAACAAGAGAGCTAAGAGAAAAAATTGAGGAATTTGGTATTCAAATTTGGGTCCAAACTAGGTTGTCAAGGGTGTGGACACCCTAGATTGAAAATTAGGGTTTCTGGAACTTATGAGAATATACAAGTGTGTTACAATTTGTAGGTGCTTCCTTGTCAAAATTAGATTTGGAACTTCACTTTTTAGCGAATAATTGATCTTGTCATAATTTGATGAATGAATATGCTTTATGCTTGATCTTGATATTAGGTCTTCAATCTTCTCCAAATCTATATTAGATTTACAACATGCAAGAAAGAAAGGAGAGGAAGGGTTGTGTTGTATTTGGGGATTACCTAAGTCAAACCTTGTTTTGGTGTTTCCACCCCCACAACAGCTATGATGATGTTGGATAAAGAGTGCTTACTCTAGGTCAAGCAAAGGAAAATGGATAAAAATAAATGATAAATCACAATGTTACAACTTACCATTCAAATCTACATTCCTTGATGGAATGAAGTCATGATGCACATCTCATACAAGGATAATTTGATAGTTGATTGAAGATCCTTCACTTGTTATTCAGTTCACAATGATAATAAACATAAAACATGAAACTATATTACTTATTATTTGACATAAGTTCAATGATACATTGCAAATATAATCATGACTAAAGAAAATATTGTAAAAATACTATGTATTATGCTCTTGAATTACCTTGACTTCTTTTTAGGATGCTTAATTTATCCAAAATTTTATTAGGTATTTAAATGGTGAAAAATACTTGTATTTATATGCATTATGACATTTCCTGCAATAATTATTTTGAAAGGATAACAATTGAATTTAAATTTCTAAATATAATGTCGATAATAAAATAATAATATTTGGGCCAAAATAGTGTGGTCAAGGGCGAGGGTGCCCTAGACCATGCCTATTTTTAGATTTTTATGCTATTAAATAAATAATTGAATTTAATTCTCAATTTTATCTTTATTTTTAAAAAATGGTAATAAAATGGGAAAATAATTTAAGCATAATTAAGGCTAAACACATAAGGGGGAGCCAAACATAGTGTGAAATTGTTAGGGGTGATAATTTTTGACACTATATTTATAATAAGTACTATTTTTAGATTTAGGTAAACCAAAATGTGTTTTTATTATGCTTGAGGAATATCTAAGAAGTTTTTATATATCATTAGTATTGTGTTTATTTATTTATTATTATATTTTTTTCAAACTGCGAGAATCAGTTGGGTATCCGTCCCCCTATAAACTGCAGTGCGCCTAGTAAACTTTTTTCACATCACCGGTGGCGCTGGCACGACACGCCCTCCGGTACCACGGGGATGGTGGGGATACTAGACCTCATGGCCTCTTGCCTGCAATAGGATGCCTGAGCCAATCGAGCTAGGCCCACCGCCCCATTAATATTATGTTTATATAATATAAATGAAATTTAATATTTTATTGATATATTCTAATAATATATCATTTAGGTTATATTCATTTGTTAATAATGAATTAAATTATGATTATTGGTATTGCAATATAAGTTAGTTTATGTGTAAATTTTATGTGAATTCTTTTTAAAATAAAAATACTAGAATGACAAAAAATTGTCGTGTGTTCATACATATTAAAAGTTTATATACTTTGGTTCTATCAATTATGACCCCCAAAATGCATTCCTCATGCCTTACTTGAAGTTCTTACTCTATTTATCTAATCATTGATTAAATTGATCTAAGACTACCTTTCTTTTGGACCAAGTAAAAATTTGCATTGTGCATTATATACTTTTCCTTAGTTGTGTCTATGTTGTTAACCATGAGTTTAATATCTATATTTAAGGAGCCTTGGTTCAATGTTCTGGGTTTTATCTTCAATTTGTCTCTAAGGTACAAACATGTTAAATCTCTTTTTTATCTTGTAGTTTGCATGTTACAAAATCTTATATGTATGCCCCATAAAGCATTAGTATAGACTTTCAATCCTTTCTTGTAATTGCAATCCCATCACTGAGCCTCAAAAGCACATGATTTCCATCAATCCCAAGCTACAAATTATAATTGAAATATATATATATATACATGTTGCAAACTATAAATTTTAGGAACTCCTTTGTGTAACTACATGCCTTTTTTCCTTAACTATAGGCATGCAATAGAACTAGGACTAAAATACAAAGTGTAATTACCTTGCATGCTATATGTGCTATCATATATTTTTCCCATAGAATTCTCACCCCCACTTGTAACAAGCTACAACTTCCATCTCAATTGCTAACTCTCAATGTCTTAGAATATTTATAATGTAGTTTATGAAGTGTAATTGCATTTTTCATATTATAAACTACCAACTGTACTCCACACCCCACTCCGAGATTAATTTAACAAATTTATATAAAACTAGATAGCATAATTATTAAGCATTTTAAAATAATATAAATTGAATATATAAATAATTCAATTAAAATAATCTAGAGAGGTCTTATCCATAATATCAAGATCATAATGAACACTTTAAAATATATATCATTTTTAATTTCATCTATTAATATTGTCAAAATTTTAAACAATAATAATTCAATTGAGCAACATAAATCCTAATTTTATGTTTCATTTAGTCCAAGTATCCAAATTGCTTGATAAGATATGGTAATGATGGTGTTGAAAAGGTAGGATATGGATCAACTAGATGTAGACACCTAAAATATGACATTATCCAACCACACCTATTTTTAGCCTTTTCTAAACCATTAATTACATAAACATTTATTATTTATTTAATTGTTCCTATCCTTTCCCACCTTTATCCTAATCCCTTAATTAAATAAATATCTACCATTTATTTAATTGATATCATTTTTCATAATCCTTTAATTAAATAAATATCTTTATTCAATTAATTATTATCTCATTATGATCCCATTAATTAAATAAATACTTTATTTATTTAATTGATTTCCTTTTTTATCCTCTATCCTTGTGCATTTAATCCTAGCCCTTCATCTTGTTCAAATGGATCACAATCTATAACTAAGTCCTTGCCTTAATTCATTCAATCTAGACATTCCCCAAAAATCAAATTAAAATTTTATCTTATCCATTCATCTCATTTAACCTCTTAATCCTAGCCATTTCCATAAGGATTTTGTCCTTATCCCTACCCTAAACTTAGATCCTAGCTATCATTTGACATTTTTCATATGATTGCATCCTTGATCTAATCCCTAATTCTGCTTTAATCCCACCCATCCATCATCAATAATTTCTAGCCATAGATTTTTCCTCTTCAATAATTTCTAGCCATCGATTTTTCCTCTTCAAGACTTTATATATAGAGGCTTTCTTCCTTTATTTTCACTGAACAAGGATCCTAGAGCTATCATACTTACATATTGTCAGTTTAAGCTTTTATCTTGCAATCACCATCAAATCATATCAAGGTTATGCTAGAGTATTGAACAATCCACATATCAACATGAAGAGAAAATCAAATGGAGTAAGGGTGCATAACCATTTCTGCTCATCAAGGAGAGGATCAAAGATTCTTAGAGGTGATGGTATTGTACTTTTGTGTTGCTTTTATCTTCCCTTATTTTCCTTCAATATTTTGTAACCCTCTTCACTATATATGGTAATTTGATCAAGCTCAAAAGATAAGATGATGGATGACAAGATATGGCAATGGTAAGGCTCAAAGAATAGGACATGAAAATGGTACTTTATTTTTTCATTTGTAGAAAAGTTATTTCTATTCATCTCAACAACCTTGATATCTATTATTCATTTGTGGCATGAAGAATTGTTGTAAATAAGTAGAATTATAAATATAACTATATTCATAAGATGGTATTTTACTATATTATTTTGATGTTATTAGAAGATATATTTAAAATACTTCACAAATCTAGAAGTTTCTTAGTCTAAAGAGGATTTTTTGATGATTAATGATTTATATTTAATTGAATTTTTGGTTAGGAATTTTGAGAAGATGCAAGGAAAGAAATTATTGTGTGGATATAACTATAAAATTAGTAGGGTCCTTTGTATTTAATATTTTCAAAAGTATACTTGTTCAAGGGTTTTTACATATAATTTAATGAAAGAATATTTCTAAACAAATATGTTTCAATCTTGGGTGGTTTAGGTGTTCCTATATCTAGAAAAGATAAATGATGCAACCTATTGACACTATGTCTATGATAGCTTAATTTTGAATGAGATCATTTCAAGATGATATTAATTATGGTTTAATACTTTATTCATGCTCGAGATATTTCATTTGAAGATTTAAAGTATTTAGTGCCACTTGAGATAGGTGACAAGTACTTACTCTAGATCAACTTGTTTTCCTTCTTATTCTTCAAAATTAAGAATTTAAATTAGTATAAGACACATTAAATCTCACTTTTTAGGATTTAAATATTAATACTACCCTCAGATGTGTTACTACGAAAAGTGTCTATGCATCTAGTTATGTTTTATCCAATTCCTACACCTAGTAGTCTTATTCACACTAGCTTAAAGTCACTTAGTGGTTTAGTTGTATCACCTCATAGATACTTGATGCATGCCTTCACACTTGTCCCACTTGTTCTACATGTGTCACATCACTTGGAGAGTTAGTCAATATTTATGTTTCACCTTCCTACCTTCTCTTTCTACACATTATATGATAGTTATTTGTCTTCTGCATTGTGCTTGATTCATTTCATGGTAGTTTGAATATTGTATTCATTATTTGTTGCTCCAACATGGTATCAAAGCATTGAATTACAAGTTTCTTCTTGATTTTTTGGTGAATCAAGCTTTCAGCCCTATCAAGAAGCATCAACAAGCCAAACAAACACTTCCATTGTGTTTGGAAGGTCTAAGAAATGATGAAATACCTTTTGTTGTGTTCATTTTGGTAGTTTTCTTCTTCTTCTTTTTTCAAATTTTTACCTTTTGTATGAAAAATTCTAAAAATTTAGAAAAAAATTTATTAGAGGACCAATTTGCCCTTTTCCCATTTTCTATTTTGGTCATCAATTTGGATTTAGAGAGATGATTTTGACCTATTAGCATGCTTGGTGGAGTTTTCAGTTACATTCTATCGTCTCTTGAGGAAATCAATATTTTCCCAATTGCCAATTGAATATTTGTAGGTTTGAAAATAGAAGTTTGGAGACATATTTGAGTCTATATTTGTAATTGTTGTAGTCTTTTTAGCCTAGGGGAGAGGACCCAATAGTTGTGCACCCTAACTTCACGCTTCTAATTATCCTACGTGGAAATTTCAAATCACTCCCAAATTCTTATAGCAGCTTACTTGGAAAGTCCCCTACTTATAACTTTCGTTTCAAGGCCACATCATCAAATATGATGCCACATCAGCATGCTTTTTATCAAGGTGTCCAAAAAGGCCCAAAAAAAAGTGAGAGCAATACTTGTACATATACATCATGGGTAGTTGAGCGCTAATGTGGTATCACATGATTGGTTGCTTTTGAGATCAAAAGAATACATTTTGTTTAATTACGGATAGTCAACTCACAACTATTGGACATTATATAAGCAACTACTATCACAACTATTGAACATTATATAAACAACTACTATCGCAACTATTGAAACATGCTCAACTACTAGTTGTGATCTCCAAAATTTTGTGGCCTGTCTGACCTATTTTGAAATAGGTTTCAATTTTGGGTGGTTTAGGTGTTCCTATATCTAGGAAAGATTAATGATGCAACCTATTGACACTATGTCTATGATAGCTTAATTTTGAATGAGATCATTTCAAGATGATATTAATTATGGTTTAATACTTTATTCATGCTAAAGATATTTCATTTGAAGATTTAAAGTATTTAGTGCCACTTGAGATAGGTGACAAGTAATTACTCTAGATCAACTTGTTTTCCTTCTTATTCTTCAAAATTAAGGATTTAAATTAGTAGAAGACACATCAAATCTCACTTTTAGGATTTAATATTAATACTACCCTCGGATGTGTTACTATGAAAAGTGTCTATGCATCTAGTTATGTTTTATCCAATTCCTACACCTAGTAGTCTTATTCACACTAGCTTAAATTCACTTAGTGGTTTAGTTGTATCACCTCATAGATACTTGACGCATGCCTTCACACTTGTCCCACTTGTTCTACATGTGTCACATCACTTGGAGAGTTAGTCAATATTTATGTTTCACCTTCCTACCTTCTCTTTCTACACATTATATGATAGTTATTTGTCTTCTGCATTGTGCTTGATTCATTTCATGGTAGTTTGAATATTGTATTCATTATTTGCTGCTCCAACATGGTATCAAAGCATTGAATTACAAGTTTCTTCTTGATTTTTTGGTGAATCAAGCTTTCAGCCCTCTCAAGAAGCATCAACAAGCCAAACAAACACTTCCATTGTGTTTGGAAGGTCCGAGAAATGAAGAAATACCTTTTGTTGTGTTCATTTTGGTAATTTTCTTCTTCTTCTTTTTTCAAATTTTTACCTTTTGTACAAAATATTCTAAAAATTCGGAAAAAAATTATTAGAGGACCAATCTGCCCATTTCCCATTTTCTATTTGGTCATCAATTTGGATTTAGAGAGACGATTTTGACCTATTAGCATGCTTGGTGGAGTTTTCAGTTACATTCTATCGTCTCTCACATGAGGAAATCAATATTTTCCCAATTGCCAATTGAATATTTGCAGGTTTGAAAATGGAAGTTTGGAGACATATTTGAGTCTATATTTGTAATTGTTGTAGTCTTTTTGGCCTAGCGGAGAGGACCCAATAGTTGTGCACCCTAACTTCGCGCTTCTAATTATCCTACGTGGAAATTTCAAATCACTCCCAATTTCTTACAACAGCTTACTTGGCAAGTCCCCTACTTAATAACTTTCGTTTCAAGGCCACATCATCAAATATGATGCCACATCAGCATGCTTTTTGTCAAGGTGTCCAAAAAGGCCCAAAAAAAAAAGTGAGAGCAATACTTGTACATTCACATCATGGGTAGTTGAGCGCTGATGTGGTATCACATGATTGGTTGCTTTTTAGATCAAAGGAATACATTTTGTTTAATTATGGGTAGTCAACTCACAACTATTGAACATTATATAAGAAACTACTATCACAACTATTGAACATTATATAAACAACTACTATCACAACTATTGAAACATGCTCAACTACTGGGTCCTCTCCCATATTCAGTTGTGATCTCCAAAATTTTGGGGCCTGTCTGACCTATTTTGGTCACTAGTATCAATTGTTGTAGTTTTATATCGTTTGGGCGACACTCCATCTGCTCCATTCGCACAGGTCGATCCATTGTCATTCGCCCCCTTTCGTTTGGCTGAGTTGAGTAAACTTAGCCCATTCAAAGGGGAGTTTGTAACATCTCGGTAGCCAGGCATTTTACTCCATATACGTGCGAGGTTTCTCTTGCAAAGGAAAAATAGTTATTTGTGGTTTCCTCAAACCACCTATTCTCCAGAAGCCGCTTGACAAAGCCATGTGAATTCTCAGCATATTTTTGTTTTAATATTGCAACAAAACGTTGCTGCTAAAAAATATTCACGCAAGTCTCTTGAACTTAAAACAATAAAATGACACAATGCTAATCTGAATTCATATCGTCATATCAGATTTACCCCAAGCATTTTCTACTGTGAAGATCTTGATGTTTTGAGAGCGTGTTGATTTTTGAGCTAACTATCAATTGCAAAGCTTCTTCGCATTATAGAACTATCTTCCATGCCACTTCTCCACCAAATGATCTGCTATTTGACCAAAAAAACATTTGCATAGAGATAACACAAACAATAAACTTTTATTCAACTTCGCACGATTTTCTACTCTGATACCAATTGTTAGAATGGGTTTGTCGTTGCGTTAAAAGATCAACCTGTTTACGTCCAATACAAACGTCAAGATCAACAGATCCACGAGAAAGTTAGTCCATGTTACGAGGAGACACTGACGATTAATCCAATAGATACACCATTTAAGCATTGAACTTTTAAGGAATCTCCATCTCCAGCATGGTGTAATCTACACAATTCGCATTTGTTGCGGCCCTTCCCTGCAATTAATCTTCAACGCCATTATCAACGACTCCAATAGTTTATCTTGCCTTTATTGCAGGTCACGACACTCTAAGTGGCAATTGCATTCTTTCTAGAGACCTTGGCACTGAGGAAGAAGTTTCTAAGTGGTCTCTCTGCTCATCATACACACGGCCTGCATCAACTAATCACTGGCCTCTATCACCTGATAAAGCTTTGTTTTGGACTTCATTTACTACCTGGTCCAACATCTAGCACCACATCTCTTCCTAAACATTCAGGTGGTTTGATTACTTACCAATCGACCTAGTCCAATAGGACTCTTCTATAGTCGTCCTTCATAGAACCGGTCTTACCTTGCCTACCAATCATTAGTTTTTTTTTGTTTGCTTTGATGGTTAACATTTAACAATAGAAGTTAACCTTTAAGGCTAACAACTTATGCTAATATAATCAATTATCACTACAAGCATTAATTGTTTGCTTCAACTATTAGGTGTTTGTTAGTGGGTTTTTCTATTTTTGTATAACTTACAAACGGGTGGGTGTTTTTTCAAGTGTAAATAGTCGTTGGGAAGTTGGTTCCATCGCCAACATTTTGTTGTTGAGACATTTTTGAAATTTTAATTTTTCAATCTGTTTTTAAACCTCCAAAAATTAGTGTAATTTGTCCAAATTTAAATGAGACATAACTTTCACCCGTTTATAAAAAAATTACAAACTTTTTTTTGAAATTCATCACAATTTCAAAAGAATTCTAGATTTATAATCACAATTCAGTTTAAGAAAGCCCTTTTTCACTATTTTTAAAAATCTTTGTGAGTTATAAACAAATTATTTTACTTCCAAACTTGACACAAACTTGTAATTCTTGTTTTGCATCTTTTTGGGGGGTCTATATTCAAATATAATATAATTTTGGGGGGTTTCTAAGGCACAATTCAAGTGCCTTGTTGTATGCTTGTCATGGATCCTAAAATCAACTTGTTAACTCCACATAATTTCCACACATGGAAAGTTAAAGTACACCAATTAGTTCAATCTAAGGGATTATAAAAAATGGTTACTATACAACAAATTCAATTTATTAGGGATTTTGAGCAGCTCACTTATCAAAACAAGTTAGATGAAATAATGGGAATAATAGGTCTTCTTGTTTTTGATAATTTGTAACTTCACTTTTCTAGTTGTACAACTCGTAAGAAAATGTGGGACAAATTTGATGATCTCTTCGGTAAAGTTTATGAATTCGAGATTCTATAATTAGATGTTGAAATTAACAACATTGTCTCTAGATGCCTTATCTTCTATTAAAGATTTCTTGGTTCAATTTAAGTCTTTGATTTTTAGATTTCAAGTTTGTGGTAAAACAAAAATAGATAAAGAGTGTGTCTTTTTTATTTTGTCAAAGTTAAGAGGTCCTTATCAGATATTCGCTTCTTCCTTTTACTCTACCGTGGATGCTCTTGGAACAACACATGTAATATTATCTTTTGAATGGTTTTTTGATAGACTTATAAGAGAAAAATCTAAACTAATCTATATCGATGCTATTACCTCTTCAAAAAGTCAAGAACTAATTGTCCAAACATCTAAGGGAAAAGGAAATAAGCCTTCTAATAAGCATAAGGTAGAATCAACTTCAAGAATTGAGCCATCATCTAAGCAAAAGAATCCAATCAACACACAAGCCACATCATCTACACAGTTAGGAAAGAAGACTTACAAATCTAAAAAGAAACTCCATTGTACTTTTTATAGATCATAGAATCATGATAGAAAAGTTTGTCATAAGAGGATTGTAGCTATGGAAGAGGACATGCAGAGACACCACATTGATCTTCCCAAGCCTAATATGGGGAATGCCCTTACAAAGTTAAAGGTTTGGATTCATCCAAGGAAAGTTATATAGTAGACTAAGGAGCCTGACACGACATGACTCACTTACAAGATCTTCTAGTGTCTATTTTTGATAGCACTACTTCTCAAATTTCAATGGGAAACTCTTCACAGATTCCAATTATGGGGTCAGGTATAGTATAGTTGATAGAGGGTAACATTGAGAATTTTCTCTATGTTCTTGAGATTTTAAGTAATTTCCTTTTAGTTTACCAAATTTTTCATACTAGTGATGGAAAGGTAGTTGCGTTTTCACCACATGATGTAGTTATTTGACAACTACACCATCTAGACAAAATTGTTGCTTCAAGAAGAGAAAATCACAAGTCTCATTTATACATGTTTCATAGTTTTGAGTCATCTCGTGGAGCATCACTGATTGCCCATGTTGACTCTTTGAGCATACTTTAGCATGAGACATTTAGACACCTCAATTATAGGCATCTTCAACATTTGATTACTGAGAATATGGTACTTGGACTCCCTAAGGTGTCTTACACAAAGGGTGTTTTTCAAGTTGTCTACTTGGAAAAAATCATCAGGAACCCTTTCTAAAGGGTAAGGCACATCCTTCATTTACTACTTGGTCCAACATCTAGCACCACATCTCTTCCTAAACATTCAAGTGGTTTGATTACTTACCAATCGACCTAGTCCAATAGGACTCTTCTATAGTTGTCCTTCATAGAACTGGTCTTACCTTGCCTACCAATCATTAATTTTTTTTTGTTTGCTTTGATGGTTAACATTTAACAATAGCAGTTAACCTTTAAGGTTAACAACTTATGCTAATATAATCAATTATAACTACAAGCATTAATTGGTTGCTTCAACTATTAAGTGTTTGTAAGTGGGTTTTTCTATTTTTGTATAACTTACAAACGAGCAGGTGTTTTTTCAAGTGTAAATAGTCATTGGGAAGTTGGTTCCATCACCAACATTTTGTTGTTGAGAATTTTTTGAAATTTTAATTTTTCAATATGTTTTTAAACCTCCGAAAAATAGTGTAATTTGTCCAATTTTCAATGAGACATAACTTTCACCCTGTTTATAAAAAATTCACATACTTTTTTTTGAAATTCATCACAATTTCAAAAGGATTCTAGAATTATAATCACAATTCAGTTTAAGAAAGCCCTTTTTCACTATTTTTAAAAATCTCTATGAGTTATAAACAAATGATTTTACTTCCAAACTTGACACAAACTTGTAATTCTTGTTTTGCATCTTTTTGGGGGGTTTCTAAGGCACAATTCAAGTGCCTTGTTGTATGCTCGTCATGGATCCTAAAATCAACTTGTTAACTCCACATAATTTCCACACATGGAAAGTTAAAGTACACCAATTAGTTCAATCTAAGGGATTATAAAAAATGGTTACTATACAACAAATTCAATTTATTAGGGATTTTGAGCAGTTCACTTATCAAAACAAGTTAGATGAAATAATGGGAATAATAGGTCTTCTTGTTTTTAATAATTTGTAACTTCACTTTTCTAGTTGTACAACTCGTAAGAAAATGTGGGACAAATTTGATGATCTCTTCGGTAAAGTTTATGAATTCAAGATTCTATAATTAGATGTTGAATTAACAACATTGTCTCTAGATGCCTTATCTTCTATTAAAGATTTCTTGGTTCAATTTAAGTCTTTGATTTTTAGATTTCAAGTTTGTGGTAAAACAAAAATAGATAAAGAGTGTGTCTTCTTGATTTTGTTAAAGTTAAGAGGTCCTTATCAGATATTCACTTCTTCCTTTTACTCTACCACGGATGCTCTTGGAACAACACATGTAATATTATCTTTTGAATGGTTTTTTGATAGACTTATAAGAGAAAAATCTAAACTAATCTATATCGATGATATCACCTCTTCAAAAAGTCAAGAACTAGTTGTCCAAACATCTAAGGGAAAAGGAAATAAGCCTTCTAATAAGCCTAAGGTAGAATCAACTTCAAGAATTGAGCCATCATCTAAGCAAAAGAATCCAATCAACACACAAGCCACATCATCTACACAGTTAGGAAAGAAGACTTACAAATCTAAAAAGAAACTCCATTGTACTTTTTATAGATCATAGAATCATGATAGAAAAGTTTGTCATAAGAGGATTGTAGCTATGGAAGAGGACATGCAAAGACACCACATTGATCTTCCCAAGCCTACTATGGGGCATGCCCTTACAAAGTTAAAGGTTTGGATTCATCCAAGGATAGTTATATAGTAGACTAAGGAGCCTCACACCACATGACTCACTTACAAGATCTTCTAGCGTCTACTTTTGATAGCACTACTTGTCAAATTTCAATGGGAAACTCTTCACAGATTCTAATTATGGGGTCAGGTATAGTACAGTTGATAGAGGGTAGCATTGAGGATTTTCTCTATGTTCTTGATATTTTAAGTAATCTCCTTTTAGTTTACCAAATTTTTCATACTAGTGATGGAAAGGTAGTTGAGTTTTCACCACATGATGTATTTATTTGAGTCATCTTGTGGAGCATCATTGATTTCCCATGTTGACTCTTTGAGCATACTTTAGCATGAGACATTTTGACACCTCAATTATAGGCATCTTCAACATTTGATTATTGATAATATGGTACTTGGACTCCCTAAGGTGTCTTACACAAAGGGTGTTTTTCAAGTTTTCTACTTGGAAAAAATCATTAGGAACCCTTTCTAAAGGGTAAGGCCCATCCTTCTACTACCTTACTTGAGTTGGCTCATAGTGACCTTATGTCATTTCCAACTTCTTCATTTTCAAGAGCCAAGTATGTACTCACTTTCATTAATGATTACTCTCGTTGCGCTTAGGTATACTTTCTTAAGTAAAAAGGTGATGTGTTTCACACTTTCAAGATCTTCAACATGGTGTTCATGGAGAAGTAATCAAGTTATTATATTTGACAAATCCACACAGATAATAGGATGGAATATATAAACCAAGCCTTAATGGAATATCATTCAACATCAGTATTTAGCTCCCTACACTCTTCAACCCAATAGTATCTTTGAAATAAAGAAAAAAATCATTAAAGGAGATGGAAAATTGTATGCTTTAGTCTAGGTCTATAGCCCCATCATTTTGGGCTGAAGCTATAAATTATGCCAACTATATTCAGAACAACACTCCCCACAAGGTAGTTCAAAATCTCACTCTAGATGAGGCTTGGTCCAAAACTAAACCTAATTTTTCCTTCTTTAGAGCTTTTTAGTGAAGCTTAGACATTTATACTAGATGGTCAACATAAGGCAATGGATAAGAAAGGTCACAATACATCTTTTTTGGTTATTGTGAAGATGTGAAATCTTATTTGTTATTTGATCCTACCACTAGGGATGTCCACTTTCATAGAGATGTCTAATTTGATGAGTCTTTCACAAAGACAAATCCTCCTTCATCTTCTTCTTCATTACTACCTACTCCGCCTTCTTCATCTCATGATGATACTTTGGTGCTCGAGGATACTTTAAATGATGGTCATAATCCACCGCCACCACTACCTCCAACCACTCATGTTTTTCCTAAGTGGGGTAGAGGTGTTGTTGAGGAGGTTATTTCTTTGGTAGGTGATCCTACATCGCCTAGATGCACTCATTCATAGACTTTCGATACTAGTCTGTTGATTCGTGATATATATCCAAATCTATAGAGTTTTGAGAGGCTTTCAATATTCTAGATTGGGATAGTGTTATGGTAAAGGAGTATTCTTCATTGATGAAGAATAATAAATGGGATTTAGTTACTCTTCCTAAGGGAAGAAAGTTGGTTTGATGCAAGTGGGTGTACCACACCAAATATGTAGTTGATGGTTCCATTGAAAGATACAAGGAACATCTTATGGCTAAGGGTTTTTCACAAGTTGAGGGTATTGACTACTCTAAGATATTTGTCCTTGTATCCAAGATGGATTTAATTTTCCTTATTTTCTATTGTTGCATCATAGAGATGGCCAATTTATCATATGAATGTGAAGATTTCCTTTCTACATGGTGATCTTAACGAGGATATCTATATGGAGCAACCTCCAAGTTTTATTTGGGACTCTTCACTTGTTTTTAGATTATGTCATTCTTTATATTGTCTCAAGCAAGCTCCTAGGGATTGGTATGAGAAGATTGTTAGTTTCTTTCTTGCATCTTGTTTCACTTGTTGCCACTTGGATCACACAATTTACATTCAGAGACATGGAGATGAACTTTTGATAGTAATCTTATAAGTTGATGACTTGATCCTTATGAGTAGTTTTGCATCCATGCTTTGGGATAATCAACATAGTTTGATGGCACATTTTGACATGACATATTTTGGGCTTTTGCATTTTTTCTTCATCTCCAGGTTCTTCAATCTAGTGAGGGGATTTCCATATACTAGTAGAAGTAGTCCATTGACTTGCTTCATTGATTTTATATGTAATTGTAAGCCTGAGCCTTTAGTGTCACTTTGAATGCCACTTAAAAAACACCACACCTAGTGTTGATGCTACTTTATATAGATAGTTAGTTGGTAGCCTTTTATATTTGACACACACATGACCAAATATTACCTTTTTTGTTGGGATTGTCTCCCATTTTTCACATGACCCTCATGAGATTCAAATTAGAAGGAATCCAAGCGCATTTTAAGGTACATTAGTGGCACCACTCAATTTGGAATTCAGTACACACCAAGGGCTTCATGGATAGTTGGCTACACCAACTAAAATTGGGTAGGAGATGTTGACTCTCGAAAGTCCAGTTTTAGTTTTGTTTTTTCTCTTGGTTCTAGTCCAATTGCATGGCCTTGCAAGAACCAAACCACTATTATATTACCATCTACTAAGGCTAAGTATTGAGGAGCAGTTCTTTCTAGCTAGGAGGTACTATGTCTTTGACAACTTGTGAGAGAGTTTGGTCTTTCACTTGATCAACCTACTATACTTTGGTGTGATAACCAAAGTGTCATTCACATTTCACACAACCCAATTGAGCATCAATAGACAAAGAACATAGAGATTCATATGCACTTCTTCGACAACTTATCCAAGATGGTGTTCTATCCTTAGAGTATTTATGTACTAAGGATCAAGTTGCAAACATATTCACTAAACCTTTAGCATTGCCTCATTATTTTGCATTGTGATATTTGCTTGGGGTGAAGGAAGTTGTCCTTGGGGGTTCTTGAGTCCTCCTTCCTTTGTATATAGTTCTCTTTTTTGGAGAGGATTTTTTCCCACTAGTTTTTCTCCTTTACTTTGTTTGTGAGATACTTTTATTTTGTACATGAGTACCTCATTAGGCCTTGTTATTGAAACTCATATTTCAATGACTTACTCCCTAAGTATCGCTTAAGAGGGTTGTTAGTATGAAAAATGTATTTATGCATCTAGTTATCTTTTATGAAGTTCCTACACCTAGTATTCCTATTCACACTAGCTTAAGTTCACTTAGTGGTCTAGTTATCTCGCCTCATAGAAACTTGATGCATGCCTTCACATGTGTCCCAAGTGTTTACATTTGTCACATCGCTTGAAGGGTTATTCAGTCTTTATGTTTACTTTCCTACCCCTTGCTCTATATAAACAAGGAGTGGTCATTATATTCTACACATTCTATGATAGTTATTTTTCTTTTGCATTGTGCTTGATTCATTTCATGCTAGTTTGAATATTGGATTCATTATATTTTATGCTCCAATAGGATGTACTTTTCATATTGTGATGAATTATAAATTCAAATAAAAATATTAACAAATATCAAAACTTTGTCAAAATAACTAGCATACAAAAGTATACAAAATGAGTAATTTACACATATAATATGCATTACAAAGTGAAAAATACAAGGTTTCATGAAAGATTAAACCTCCACTACATTTGTCTCTAGATTTAAGTTCATATTTACACTTATATGAGCAAAAAACTAAACGAGAAAATTTTGAATGCTATGTAAAAAAAAAATAGTCTTAAACACTTCTCTTGACTTTGAGGCATGCATGTGAATCATAAATAGATATGTATATTTCAAATTAAATGTGAATTTGAAAATATGTACATATGTAAAGTAAACATTTAAACATAATATATACATATTAAATGTGAATTCGAAAACATGTACATATGTAAAGTAAATATTTAAACATAAAATATACATATAAAATTTTAAATGGAATGAAATCTATTCTTATAAAATATAAGTAGGTTCATTCAACAATGTATATGGCTAGAAAATATATATTGAGAAGTTACATGTAATTCATATATCAATTTAACTTAAAGCTCTTGGTGCATATAATCTAGATCCTCTCCATATTGTATTATCTCTGAAATGTTTTCACGATCTTCAATAGGCAATCTCCACTTTTGTTGGTCACATCCTCTTTTTTAAAATTTTCTAAATTTAATCTTGTTTCTATAACTAAGTGCCTATAATGTAGAACCTTTTGTCTTGGCATGTAATTAATAAATATAATACCATTTTTATCTATCTTTATTTTTTGATAATAGGAACCTTCAACAATAACTGATCCAAAAGGATACACTTGTCCATCACAATCTATCATTGATTGTGTTAAATTTTTATTTGATTATGTGCATTTTAGTATATATAGTAACCTACACCTTTTATATTGTTAGGATCTACAACCACAGAGAAAATATCTCTTGTAACAAAAATATATGTGTGCATTAGAGTTGAAAAATTATTTAAATATTTATCATTCAACTTAGTTAGAAAATAAATATTTTACTAAAATAATTTAAATATATTTAAAAGTTACCCATAACAACTAAATCATATACACTTTCGTAATCAACTGAATATAGAAGACTTATAGACATCTACAATGTCACTATCTTCACAAGGATGCATTGATACTAATTTCTTCTTTTCCCATGTGAAACATATCCATATATAATATTCTCATATTGTAGAGTATATTATTCTCAATAGAATCAACACGAAAATATGATTTGTGTTGAAATGAACAAGACAACTGAGAGGGGGGGTGAATCAGTTGTAGTAAATTAAACCTTCAAAAACCTCAACAGTATTAAGATCCACAAGCATTCATTAAACCCTTATTCTGTTAGATTGATTAATCAAGAAATGTAGATAACAAAAACTAAAATCACAACACCATACACATGAGAACACCAGATTTATGTGGAAAACCCAATGAGGGAAAAACCACAGTGAGGATTAGCTCACAATATAAGTAATAAAAAAATTGGTACAAAGGGGCTCACTGCTAGAATGGGACACACTATCCAAAAAGTCTCACAATTGAGGCTCACTGCCACATAAAGAATACAAGAAGATAGAAGAAGAATGTTACACAGAGAAAACACTTCTCAATGCAACAAGGAGTCCACCACAATTGCTCACACACTTTTGTAGTCTCACATGAAATATTTCAGATGCCTTCAGCTCACTTACTTCAAGAACCCTAACATGAAATTCACACTACTCTGCTCAAATTCACATCACACACATCACTCACATCAATCTCACATCTATATTACTTCTTAATCTTTTGTTCTCACCTCTTTCATCAACACCATATTGTATGCATCCTTTTAAAATCTGCAAACAACTAAACTTCAAACAATGGGTTAGTGCCTTGCAAACTCTATCAAAATACCTCTATGAAATACCTTGTGAATGCTTCCAAATGCAACACATGATAATAGAAAGACTAAAGCATTATAAAAACAAAAGCAAGTTACCTATTCCATAGTTGGATTGGTGTCACATGTGCTAGTGACCCTTTCCCAACCCTTGATCAAAGCTAAAATGATAAAATGC
Source organism: Sequoia sempervirens (assembly GCA_007258455.2). Classification (NCBI taxonomy): domain Eukaryota; kingdom Viridiplantae; phylum Streptophyta; class Pinopsida; order Cupressales; family Cupressaceae; genus Sequoia; species Sequoia sempervirens. Next base: position 370,429,041 of record VDFB02270651.1, read on the forward strand.
AAATGGAGATGGTGGAGTGATGATGAACAAGATCAAATCTCAAATGAAGAGAGTAACCTTGCATAAAATTCTGGATCCATGAATGAGAATGAAGACCTCATTTTATAGATTTTCTTGATGATAGATTGGCCAAGATGGTGAATGTGGGACTAAAGATCCTCCAATGAGAAGATGACACTTGTCAAATGATGAGTGGTCAATGGTTGTGCAAGATTAGGGAAATGTTCCCATGAGAGGGAGAATTTGAATTTGAATTTGCAATAAATTTTGAGAGGGGGACAAAAAAACCAACAATAAATGCAATGTTTGACTTGTCATGTTGAGGGAAAATGAGTGTTTTTAATAAATCAATAAAATTGATTTATTGTGCAAGTGGAGATATCTAGAGAATGCAAGTGGGATGGGATTAACATTTAATCAGGGTTAGATTAAATAGATAATGATTATGCTGATTTAATGCTGATTAGGTGATTTGACTTTTAAGACTTTGATAATTGATTTATTTGAATTAGAAAATGATTGAATATGATTTAGGATTTGATTTAAATAAAGTCCTGATTTATTTAATTAAATGGATGATGCAAGATGAAGGTTGAATGATAATGTTTATTTGATAAATGAGATTATTTAATGAATGGATGAAAGTGATGAATGGGCCTAATGTGAGACCTAATTTGACTGAATCCGATCGAATGCATAATGTTAATTTTGCATTTCTACACATACATATTTATATCAAGCTCTACCTCAAAAAATTTCTCCAATGTTAGCCACTAGCTATTATATATACAAATTCAAAATAGGTCAGCACCTAAACATTCTCGCGGTGGAAAGGAATGAAAGGTGGCCTACATTAATCCTTAATTAGGACCCAAATAGATCCCAACACACTTCAAAATGCTTCCACAATCCTTGCATGTAGTGTTAAACACAAGATTGACCAACACCCGTGCAAAACACCATAATCATTAAGTACATGCTTCCTTAAATCAATCTGAAAGTTCTAGAAAACATAATTCACTTGAATTCAATCTATAATAATTCATGAACTACTTAAGATTCATCAAACACTTTATCCGAGCTCGCATCAACAAATACTTTAACTCAAAACAGCTAATAACCCTTATTTGCATACTAATAAATGAAACTCACATTGTACATCATCAAATCAAGTAAATACTTGAATAAAGAAAGATAAAAGAATTATAAGAAACTTCCCAAATCTGCACAACCTAAAGCCAAATGGCAAAGAAATGTAGAGAAAATACATTTCTCCCATACCACAGAAAACATCACTGAACAATGGGTTCACACACTGGTGAAAATATCTTGCACTGTACAACAATCCAAAAACCCAAATTCTAAATATAGAAATCTCTGAAAACCTTGAATAACCTATAAGATCCACACAAGCATAGCATCAACATAGAAAGAATGTGAAGCACAATACCAAAGCACACTATGAACATTGCACAACACAATTTACTCTGATTATAAAATTTTCTTAAAAGAACTTAGAAACCAAGTACCAAAGACATCATCCCAGCTCATTACTTCATTCCAACTCACCTTCATACTTTGCAACAAAAAAATAGATCCATGTACTCACAACACTTCCTCAAGATCTTAACTACACATGCACAACCTATTTTCCTCTTTTCCATAATTTTCTCAATATCCTCAACATCTTCATCCCATAGTTGACATCAATAACAACACCATCATTCTTGTAACAATCTCCCCCTTTGTCATTGATGGAAACACAAAATGAGAAAAGCCACCAAAGACCACACAACAACTCTGAACACTCTTTCCAGATACCTTCCATGATTCTCTATCCCCTTTAGTAAATAAGTTCTTTTTCACATGATTCTCTATCCCCTTTAGTAAATAAGTTCTTTTTCACATGATTCTCTCTCCCCCTTTGACATCAATGGAGGATAAAATGTTTTGCATTTTTCTTCCTCTTTGAAACTAAACCAAGAATACCTGATTTGAATACTCCCCCTTAGGAGTAAACCCAACTAAATCAGCAACACAATGACAACACATGACACTACCTACTCCCCCTAAGAGGTAGCACCCAACATTAGTCCAAGAAAGAGATAGATCCATAGATCCACTAGACTAATGCATCTCCATATGCATCTAGTTCAAGAAAGGAGGGGAAATAACCCCCAACTTCTCCTGAAGATACTCAAAAGTATCCTTAGGAAGAGCCTTAGTGAATATATCAACAATATAATCCTTTGTAGGAACATACTCAAGATTCACTTTATTCTCCATGACTTTCTCTCTCAAAAAGTGATACTTGATAGATATATGCTTTGTCCTTGAATGCATCACTGGATTCTTTGAAATGTTAATTGCACTTGTATTATCACAAAAGATAGATATATAGGTTTGTCATTTATAACTTTGATATCCTTCAACGTTTTCCCCATCCATAATAGCTATGTATAGCATGATGTTGCAGTGGATAAAGAAACTGAGTCTTGTTTCTTACTTAGCCATGACACCAATCTACATCCAAGAAAGAATGCACAACTACTTGTACTTTTCTTATCATCAACACAACCAGCCCAATCTACATTTGTATAAGCATTCAACTTGAAATCAGTATCCTTAGGATACCACAACCCATAATCCAGTGTGCCTCTTAAATATCTGAATATTCTTTTTACTACTGCAACATGTGTTTCTTTAGGATCTTCTTGAAATCTAGCCACAAGACAAACTGCATGCATGATATCCGGTCTAGTAGCTCAATCAAATACAAGAGTCCAACAATCATATATCTATACTTTTTCTGATCAACCTTAGGTGAATCATCATCTTTGCTCAATTTACAACCAGTCACCATAGGAGTACACACCGGTTTAGAGTCATCCATTCCAAACTTCTTCAACATTTGTTTGACATACTTAGACTATGAAATGAAAATCCCTTTATCTTTTTTATTGATCTTTAGCCCAAGAAATAAATTTATCTCCCCTAACATTGACATCTCAAATTCTTTCTACATTTATTCAAAATAATTCTTATACATAGCCTCATTTCCACCAAAGATAATATCATCTACATATACAACTACTATCAAGATTTTGTCTTCCTCAATTTTAAAGTAAAGATTACTATCTGTGGAGCCCTTACTAAATCCCTGTTGTATCAAGTACCTATCCAATCTTGCATACCAAGCTCAGGAAGCTTGCTTCAAACCATATAATTCCTTCTTCAACTTACATACCATATCTGGTTGATCTGACAATTGAAAACCTTCTAATTGTTCCATGTAAAATTCTTCTTCCAATTCTCCATTCAGAAAAGTAGACTTCACATCCATCTAATAGACCTTAAAATATATATGTGATACAAATGTCAAAAATATGAAATGATAGTTTCCATTCTATCTACAGGAACAAAAGTCTCCTCAAAATCTATACCTTCTACTTGTGAGTAACCCTTACACACAAGTCTTTCCTTATTTCTTACTACTTCTTCGTTCTCATTTAGCTTGTTCCTAAATACCCACTTAGTTCCAGTTATGTTTTTGTTTGTCGGTCTAGGGACCAATTGCCAAGTCTGATTTTTCTCTATCTACATAAGTTCCTCTTCCATTTCCTTCATCCAATGCTCATCCTTACATGATTCAATCACTTATTTAGGTTCAACTTTAGAAAGTAAAAAAAAATTACCTCAACTTCAACATCTTTGCTTCTTGTTAGTACACCTTTCCTTTTGTCTCCAATGATCTGATCTTCAGAATGAATCTTTTGCACATACTTAAGGTGTTTTAGGGGTCTTCTCTGAAGCTTCTTCCTCTTCATTCTGCATCTCTTGTTCATCAATTTTTTCTTCTACTTCTTTGCAATCATGTTCATTTGACGCATATCCATCTACTGTAATGGAATTCTGCATGTTTTTATCAACTTTAACATTTGCACTTTCAATTATCTTTCTCAACCTTTTGTTATTACAACATCTATAAACTTTGCTTCTAATAGAATATCCAAGGAAGATACTTTCATTAGACCTTGCATCAAACTTTCCTAAGTTTTCTTCTTCTCTTTTGATGTAACATTTGCTTCCAAACACTCTAAAGTACTTCACAGTAGGAATCCTTCCATACCATAGCTCACAAGGAGTCTTTGTGATGTTAGCTTTGGCTTGCACTCTATTAATTATGTAAATAGCAGTATGAATAGCTTCTCTCCAGTACTTTTGGTTGATTTTCCTCTTTCATCATAGTCCTTCCAACTTCTTGAATAGTTTTGTTTTTCCTTTCAACAACTCCATTATGTTGAGGAATTCAGTCACCTTGTAGACTTCTCACACTTGTAGGAACACAAAGATCTGTATGCACTAATTCCAATAGTCTGGTCACAGATTTTTCCTTTCCCTTAAAGATACCCCTTTTTTTTCCAAATTGACAACTCTCACAAACAACATTGATAGGTTTTGTGATTCTAGGTAAATTTCTCACTGCATGGACTGAACTAATTCTTGGCAATTTATCAAAATTCATGTGACACATCCTCCAATGTCATAACCAACTAACATTAATCTGAGACATAAAGCAATGACCATCAACACCCTTAATCTAGTATATGTTTCCATCTATTCTCTTACCAGCAACAATCATAGTTCTAAACCCTTTCCGGATATCACATGCTTCATCCTTAAACACAAGATTATACCCTTTGCTACACATTTTTCCAACACTCAAGAGATTGTGTCTCAAACCCTTAACATTGTAAACATTGTCAGTGTTATGTTTGCCATTGAAATTGATTGAACCTATTCCACAAATCTTAGCTCCTGAATCATCTCCAAATTTAACTAATCCTCCATCATACTTCTCAAGTTTAACAAACTTACTTTTGTCTCCAGCCATATGATTAGAGTAGCCACTATAAACAACCCAGTAATTATTATCTTGCTTGACATGAAAAGCAGATACCAAATTACCTTCAACCTTATCCTTCATCTTTGGAATACTTTCCTTCACACAAATTTCAAGGTTAGTAGAACCAGATTCTTCTTTTATAGCCAAAACAAGACATTCATTATCATCAAAATCTCCATAATTAGGTTCATCACGAGAAATACCAACATATTCTTTCACATAGTAAACTTTCTTAATCATCTTTCCTTTATTTTCCTTGTTCTTATTGTTTAGAGCTTTTTTTGGACATCTAGAAGCATAATGACCTATCTCACCACAACTAAAAAATTTGAAAGGTAATTTACCTTTGTACTTACTGGTGCCCCTTTTCATCTTCCTCACAAAGTTAGCTTCCAAATCATCAAGATCTTCATCACCTAAATATTCAACCTTCTTTGATTTACTAGCCTTGAAAGTAGTCTCTACTTTTGTACCTTTCTTCATTTTTCTCATTTCAAATGCAGTTAGAGTACTAATCAACTGATCTCTGGAATAATTTTCAAAATCAACAGTTTCCTCAACAGCAGATACCTTTTCAATGTAACAATCTGGAGGAGATCTAATAACTTTCTTGACCACTTTAGATTCTTTAACTATTGCACCAAGGCCTCTCATATTACTTACCAATTCATCAACTCTCTATATGTAGCCTTTAATTGTTTCATCTTCAGATATATGCATAATTTCAAATTGTGTCTTCAAGTTCTACAAATTTTCTTGTTTTACTTTCGGATATCCTTCATAAATGCTTTCTAACTTATCCCAAACTTCTTTAGTAGTCTTCAAACTCATAACTTTAACTAATTCAGTATTTGAAAGACTATTCAAAATAATGTACCTTGCCTTAGCATTGATCTCATGTGCCTTGATTTTTTCACTTGTACTCGGACCATTCGAAGGTGGAGTGTATGTATTCTGATGAGCCTTCTCAATCTCATATCCCTGAGCAGAAAAATATACTTCCATCTTTGTCTTCCAGAATGTATAATCTAAGCCATCGAATCTAGGATATTCCAAAGAAATTTTGTTCCCCGTCTTGGATCTACCTCAAGTGGTTAAGCTCTTCTTCAAGGAAACTCTCTCTAATACCAATTGTTGAAATGAACAAGACAATTGAGAGGGGGGGTGAATCAGTTATAGAAAATTAAACCTTCAAAAATCTCAACAGTAATCAGTTCTTTGTTACAATTCTAATTTGTAATTGCTCAATCTTTGTTCTACAACTATGCAAACATTCTCTCTACTATTGATGTTGTAATCTCAGCAACACATAACTCTACTTTGCACCTCTCTATCTATTATGTTCTATGCTCTCACCTTTTTCTGCTCTACACTTAGAACATTCTCTATTCTACCTTGCTGCACCTTGAATGAAAACCCTTGATGATATACTTTTTGTTTGGGTTTCACTCTATCCAAGCATGTGCATTCTTTGTTCGCTACACTACACTCTCTCTTCCCTCTCTACTCCTCCATACTCAAATGCTTAGACTCAACTACATACTCAACAACACATAACTTTTCTCTCTAAATATTAACCCAAATTAAGATATTTTTGTGTGGGTTCTACTCATTCAAAATTAGTGCATTCTCTGTCTGCAACCCTACTCTCACTCACCTTCTTCTCTTGCAGACACACCACTTAGACAATTACCTAATTTTCTTTTTCTTTTTCTTGACTCTATTGATCTGCAATCAATAGCTCAAGCCATGCACCACTGTCCAAATTAATTACATATTCAAGCTTTTCAAACTAGAAAGTTCTGTTAGGGTTTCCTTCATTCACAAGATTCTCTAGAAAGCTTTCTATACATTGAGCCACACACCATCATCTCTTTCAAATCTAATTCATTGGATATTATGGTGGTCAACAAAACCCTAAACCAAAAATACATTAAATGCATTCTCCTAGTTATATGCTTTGATTCGATCTTAATCACTGTGGCAATCTGTACATATCATCTAAAACATTTTGTTAGGGTTTACCTGAAATCATACTACCTCTGTATCGAGCCTCACACTCATTTAATTCTATTACAGAATTTTCCCAAATTGGCTCTTTGTCAAACCCTAGAATTAGATATGCAATTAATACATTATTTTTTTTATCTGATCTGATTTTGATCTCGATCTCCTTTGCAAGCTGTGTCATCACTTTTCTGATCAAGTCTTCATTCAAATTGGTCAAAGGTGTAGTTGAACCAATTAAATTTTTCCTCTGTGTGGGTTACTAGTCGAAACCCTTGTTCACATGGACTTAGTCATTTGTGATCATCATCTTTGAATCTGAGTTGTCAATTTGTAGTCTTCGCACCATGATCCTTCAATCTTCGTTCATTACCCAACTTCAAAACACAACCATTGTATAAATGGTCCATTAAATCTCCACCATAAATCTCCTTCATACACTGCTTGCCATACGTGGGGTCCACCAAGACACATTTCCAAAGTTTGCTTCCTCGTGAGCTTTGACCATGGGCCCACTAAATCTTAGCAAGCTAGCGAGCTATCTCCATTTGTCATCCACATCAACATTGTGCAACTCACAACAACAATATGAGTTGGCTTATCGATCAATTGTGCAGTGCCACCTATCTACACGTCACCATCCACCTTTATCACCTTCCTATTGGGTCCCACTAGAAACACATCTTGCACCATTCAATCAAACACCACTCGATCTCCATCATTTATTAATCTGTCATCGCCATCTCTTTGTTTTGTCGAAGGGACCAATATTTTGTTCCACTGATATTTTTATTTCTCCTTGATGAGGTGCCTTTGTTGTGTCGAAGGGACCAACATTTTTGTCCCACCGATATTTGTCTTTCTCACCAATGAGGTTCCTTATTGTGTCATTACTAGCTCAATCACAACTGTTGATCAAGTTCATCACTGATAGCCCTAGTCGATGCAATCATTTTCTTCCACTTGTCAACATGACATCACCTTCCACTAACTTCATATGTGACCTTTCTATTTTTTTTTACATCAAAGGGACTCTAAAGCTACTCATTTCGATATCTAAAAGTCTCTTCGATCTTTCCATCGAAGAAGTCTTGAAACCGTCTCTTTGAAATTCCATTTTTACTTTGATGTATCTCTAGTGGATCATTTCATCGAAGGGACTCTAAAAATTCTCCTTCCAATATCTTGTAGTTTCTTTGATGAGTTTTCTCGGGGGGACTTCAAAGTGAGTCCTACCAATATGGTGTAGTCTCCCTGACCAAGCAAAGACAAATATTTCATTTGAAACTTTAGGAAATATTATAGTTGTTGAATATTTGCCGAGCTGGTAAACATAAGGTGAAGGGGTCATTTAACTCCATGACTTCAAAGACATAAGTTGTAATTTATGTGACCTACAAGCATTGATATAGAATTAACACAAAATTATAAGCTTTGTTCAATCACCATGACTACAACAGTTAGGGTTCATTTGAAAAACCCTAGTTCAAACTAAGAGCACAAATAATTGATTCCAAAACACATTTGACACCTTTTGATCATGTAAAGCACATCTTAGGAATGCTCTTGAAAAACCAATATTGAATATGGCCTCTATTTCACCTTTGTCTTCTGGAAGAACCCTTTGCAACAATATGTCAACATTTCATGACATTGTTGCAACATTTGAGCAACTTTGCAACATTTGTAGATACATGCTCTTGTCTTCATCATTCTACACCAACTCTTCTAGACATTGATCCTTTGGTCTTCATGACATCCAAGCACACCACTGGACTTCCTTTTTACATCAATGACACCTTTTTTCATCATGCCAACAATCTCCCCTATAGGATGAATTCCATCTTACCTCTGATTTCTCCTTTAACACCAATGACACTTTTACATTAATACCAACATCCTCACTTGAAGCATCAGTTCCATCTCACCTCTGATCTCTCTTTTGACATCAATGACAATAATATGCCAACACTTTCTTCCTCTATGGTTGCCACATTTATCCTTCCAATATCGGTATCCTGTATATTCATTACTATTTTCTTACCCTTAGGTCTAGACTCTGTGTGGTATTCTTCTTCAATACTACTCTCCTTTGTGGTGTATCCATCATCCTTTTCAACCTTGCGACACCTTCTTGTTTCTTCTACTCGATTCTTAGGTACTTTGCATATGATAATTTCCCCCTAGTTACATTTGAGTCTTTCTATTTATCATTATGACCTTTTGCTTGTGTGTTTTTATAGTATTATCGTGTGTTTTCATAGTTAAAAGCGCCATGGTCCTCCTGACTACAAAAATACACTACTTTCTCCTTTCACCCTAATATTCAGTGGAAAAATGTCATAGGTTTCTGTAATTGAAGTAGGTGGCATCTACTCTCCTTCCTCTTCCTTGACCATGACCTCTTCCTCCCCGAAATGGGTCATTGTTGTATAGTGTTGGACTTTGAATGGCATCGGAATTTCTCTGGTTTTGTTGCCATGTCACTTCCCTGTACCCATGATCTTGTGCATACAACATCCTTTCCATCAATCCTTGGACATATGTCATCATTTTATTGATATTTTGGTCTCCTTTTATCCAAAATAATTGGGATGGGAACACTAGGGTTACATAATTATCCCATTATCCACAAGTGCTACACTATAGAGAGTTTGGTTTCTTAATTGTTCGAAGATCTACTCTAAATGCATTTACCTTCTTTTCTTCCATTTCTTTAGGACATTCATTTCGCATATGTCCCCTCTGCCACAATATGAGCACCATATATTAGGCCTTTATGGTCTTATCTCATGTTTCATGAGTTCTTGTCTTAGTTGCAATTGATCTATTTCTAGTTGTAATTGTTCCATCTTATTTTCTTTTTTTTCTCCATTTTTTGCCATGATTGACCTTCTATCTGGCAAGCTAGTGTGACTAATTTTGAATATGAGGAAAAGTACCTACCATCTAAAGCTATTCTGAGTTTTGGGGTTATTTTGGAGAGGAACCACTCTCTCTTCTTTTTATCATTTAATGGCTCTTCTAACCTTTGGGTTACTTCTTTGAACCTTTTATCAAATTCTAGGATAGATTTTTCTTCACATTGTGATAGTTCCCTTAGTTTTCTTACTCTTGTAGGGAGTTCTAAACTGTCAAAATTCTCTAAAAATGCTTTCTTCACCTCATCCTAGGCCTTATTATTTTGTGGGTATGATTTGTGGTACTAGTTCAACGGTTCATCTCTTAGGGACTCGATGAAATCAAATAGTTTAGTTCTTTCGTGTTGTTCATTCTGGCTTTTCTAAATTGTTTCTAATAAGAAAATATGTTTCATGGTATTTTTGGTATCCTTTTCAAAAATTGGCATCTTCCTCATTGTGCTCATTTCATCTTCCTCTAAGGAGTTCTCTTCTTGACTTGCAGTATTGCTTCTTTGACTACTAAATATGGAACTAGTCTCGATATCAATTTCTAGTTTTCCACACTCACTCTGTTCTTCTATAATTCTCCACTCAATAGTTTGATTATTACTTTCCAAAATATCCCAATTCACTACATGTAAGTTGTCGACAATTTTGGTATTGTACCTTTCACTTTTCCCGTGTTTGTCTCTATATGTGTTATATCCACCATAAGGAGTGACTCCTAGTCTAGGGGTGATGTATATTCCTCATAACTCTTCATTTTCAAATGTGTCTCTTCATTAGTGATTGGTACCGATTTGTGCTTAATTAAAAAATCCTCATGATTATGATTAGTTTTCATTGCTTCTTCATTCTGCTCCTCTCCAACATTCTTAGATTTTGTTTCCTTTATTTTCTCTTTCATATTATTGGTTGTACCCACATCAACATGCTCGAAAACACCCTTCTTGGCACGCTCCCCTCTTTTCTTTAAAATTTCTTTTGTCATTTTGTCAGCTTGCTCTTTCTCTCTCTTTTCTATTTTATTTCTCTTTTATGGTACCTTTCCTCTCTTTCCTAGTTTTTTTTCTCTTATTTCTCCAACATCCTTGTCTATTTTCTTTTTTACTTACTTCCTTGGTTTGTCTTTTCTTTTTCCTTTTCTCATGGCATTTTGTTCTAGAATTTTCATTAATCTATATATCCTTGGATTCTTTTAAAATATAAACCGTCGCATCTTTTTAGGGACCCTTTCAAGTCCTTCCCCCTTTCCATTCATCATCTCCTAATTGCCTACCCCCCCTTTCATAGAGGTGGACCTTAGAGTTTGATGAAATTTATTTTTTTGCTAATTTTCCTTCCCTTCTTATGCTTCTAATTTCTTTATTGTTCTTTGCAGGGTCCCGACAATGGAACTAATGTTAGCAAGAGAAATGGGGGAGTAGAGTCTGAAGATCTATAGTTTAATACCTCTTATGTAGTATGTTTATACCCCAAATGATAGAGTAAGAGAAAAAAACATTTGTGGTAAGATTCTAGAAGGAATACTTAACACATATCATATCAACATCAAAAGAAACACTCATACATTTATTGCACACATGTATAACTCTTATAGCTCCTTTATATTATATTAGAATCTCATACAATAACAAGTCTTAGTCTATGTTTCATAATAGTACATGCATATGTCTATCTTATCTCTTATCTAGCATCCTATCTCTCATCCTATATCACATATAATTTACATTGCATATATACATACATTCCCTTGAAAGGACATGACTCCTAAAGATATATAATCTCTTTTCCTAGTACCGCAAACCTTTTGCGGTAGCCTGTAGTAGCTTCTAACCCCATCTTTGACTTGCTAACAACACCCATATACTGCTTGTTCAAGACATTGTTATCTCATTGTATTTATAAAAAATGACAAATTATCAACCAACAATGCACCTAAGAGGCAACAGTTAGAGGATGTCAGTTGGCATTTGGTTGTAATTATAAAACAAATTCTTAATATGCATGCTTCCTTGGAATCTATTACTTTTTGTCACATTCCTAGAGAATGGAATGGGGTTGTGGATTGTTTGGCCAAATGGGCTTCCGATCATTTGCAGAATTGGAACATTGTAGATAGGGGTCAATTACCCCTAGATTTGTCACAACATTTGGACCACTTAGTGGAGATTGACACCTGGGTGTGTAATGCCCTTGCTTTGTACTACTTTATTTTGGTTTGAATAAATTTTTACCCCTCTTTTAGTCATAAAGAGAAATAAAGGAATCAAATTTGTATAATCATATAGGATTTATTTGCATGTCTTGAATGTTGTCTTTGATCCTTCTCATCACCAAGGTTAGACCTAGAGAACCCATTTACCTATCAAGTCCATAAGCTCCTAATTAGTTTCATTAGGCATCACCTTGACTTCTCATATATGTATTAAGCAAAGAAAAATAGATTTTAGGAGAGCATTTTTGTTAGATCAAGTTCACATGTCATATTAGGTTTGTGGCAATCAGGATTGCTCATATAGGACACAACATTAATCCATAAAATTTTCTATTTCAAATCAAATTAAGATACTATAGATGTAAACTTTTCTATGGTGACAAATCATTCCTAAACAATATCAACATCATTTATGTATCATCTACCCTAAAGCTAAATATACCTATCATTTTATTTAACTATCACATTTGTTTTAATTATATCATCTATCGAACTCTATTATTTAAATAAATTATTTAATATTAAGAATGATTAAAACTCTTACAATTAAAAAACCTGTTACACATAAACTATGATACAAATTAAGAAGTCATATTTTATTTGAACTACTTTCCTTCTTTCCTTCTGTTATTTAATTATCTTTTTTATTTTAATTCACTATCTCTATCATAAAAATTAATTGTTTGTTATTGATTACATTTAATTTAATTATTTAATATTAAAAATAATTATCTAAAGCTGGATACTATGATACAAAATAAAAAATCCTATTTTATTTGAACTGTTTTCCTTTCTCTCATATAATTATTTCCTGTATTTTAATTCACTATCTCTATCATAAAAATTAAGTGTTTCTTATTGATTATATCTATGGATGATTAAAACTCTTACAAGTATAAAAACTATTTGACGTGGACAGGTCAATGCCACTGCTCTGTCAAATGAGCATTGTCGGTAGAGATGTTTGATCCTGAGATTTGGGTAAAAAGTGTTGGTGAAAAGGCCATATTTAGGACCCCACTCTGTCATCAATCTTGGCTTCATGGTGCTTGGTACCGTTGGTTGCACTCCTCTCTTTTTACCCAGTCCCACTCCACAGATGTGCTTTGTAATCAATGAATGCCAATTTATCTTATTCTCTGCAATTGAGTATCCCTGCAATATCTGAATGATAAGGATGTTACATCACCACACCACTCAGACTTATCCACAGCAGATAGTGGGGATAATGGCCTCTGCCAATGCACCTCAACTTGCTCTCACTATTCAACACCTCAACTTGTTAATAAAGTTCCATCCATATCCTGAATCTGATATTTGGGTTCAGTTGTTAAATGGAACCGTGCCGGTTGAAACCTGCAGCCCTGCTTTTCAATGAAACCAGATTTTCTTCAATACTCCAAGGTAAACACTGGGAAGGTTTTCCTGGGACTTTAAAAGGCGCCCAATTGTATATACCTATAACCTGTTCTTTTAACTTTTTAATTCAGAGTCAATTTATTCCACAGTTCAGGGGAATGAAGTGTTTTTAAAGGACTGTTGCCATCAGCATATTAAAGTATGCTTTTATTACTGTCACATGCATTGTTAAAAGCTGCAGCAGTTAGAGACGTGTGGGGATAAATAGTTTTTAAAAACCTTTTTGGTTAGAGGGTTTTATATCTAACTCACAAAATCGTATCTTTATTTAATTTGGGAGAGCAAGTCTTATGCTGAAACCTCTTCACTTGAGAGTCCAGGACCATGGAATATACATTCTACCAAGGCCCTCCAAGGCCTCATCCCTTATGATGTCGACCGTGGGGTATCCATTCTACCAAAGTCATCCAAGGCATCATCCCTTATGATGTCGACGCCGTATGCTCAATAAGACTTGATTCTTGATGGACCCATTTAGAACCATTCAACTTCATTAGTAGACCAAGGGTCCCTTAACTTTACAATTCAATAATAATATTTTTCAATTTAAGATCATTTTTTTCAAAATTTTTGAACTTAAAAGTCCAGTAAAAATGTTTATTAACTCATTACTTACTATTTATCTTTCTAATTTTTTCCAACATTTTAAAACTTGAAAGTCTACATAAGAATAATTATTGACTAATATCTTAGAAGATTTGCTCTATTCTTGGATGGGGTGCTTGCAAATTGGTCCTAAAATGGAATAATATTATGTACCGATAAATATCTAAAACTGGGTCGTGTTGAGAAACACATCTTGAAGAGACTTCTAGTGTGAAGCTTCTTTGATAACTAATCAATCTTAATTAGTAAACAAATCTGTGTTCAGACCAAATCTAGATGTTAAAGCAAATAAAATTCTAATGTTTTAACCCCTCTTAATTATTTCATGTTAAATAATAATTTAAGACTTTTAAATACAAAATCTTTAATGTTCAGTTTTTCAAATAGTTTGATCCACATATTAAATCCGAAAATATTAAAAAAATATAAAAGAAAGCTTATTGAATAAACTTATGAAAAAAACCAAAAGTAAATTTAGAAAAAAGTATAAAAAAACAAAGATATTCCTGTACAATTAAATAGAAGAAAAAACAAATCCTTTTGTGAACCTTCTGTTAGAAAGGTGTCTCACATGCCACAGTGGGATATAGCTTGGTAGGGACTACAAACAAGTTACCTTTATCATTACCTCTTAAAGTTTAATTTATCTCAATCCAATGAACTAATATGAGACGTATTGGGAGCATTTCCATTAATTTTGCTTCATTATGATTACAGACACAGTTTTATCATTCATGTCCAATTGTGTCTAGAAGAGGAAAACACAAGTAAAAATACACATGTATGGATATATTAAGCAAATAAACAGAATGTATAATTGTAATTATCAGTAAATGGCTTACATAAGCCTTATCCTTCTATACATAGCACACTATTACGGTAATGATATAATTGCATTCAAAATTGCAAGCTTCATAGCAGACATTGGAGGCTTGCTCAATGCAAATTATATACTCCCCACAGAATAACAATCCTGTCTGAAGAATTACTGGGAAATGAATCCAGTTGGAACTGCTCTGCAATTCCCCTTCTTTATATGGCCGAGATAATAAATTATCACCAAAAACCATGGCAGCTGAGGTCACCAATTCTTAGCATTGTTTATCTGTCTGATTTGCCCTGGAAAAAATAACCAGACAGATTGAAACAAACCATTACACTTGCAGGAAGAAAATAAGAGAGAAGCTAATACAGAGGGGATCTCTGAGGGGTGCTTTTTCTCCTACTGCAAGATACAGCCGCCTCGGGTATTGGTGTAGAGGTTTGACCAGCTTTCCCATTTCTCTTCATCTTCACAAAATCTGTCGTGGCTGTTGAAGCCAAGGTCTTACAACCCACTGTTCCACTGGCACTAGATCCAGAGGATAATGGGTTGTCAAGAATAGAATTAGGAGTCATCTGCCCCTCTTCGAAATCCCCATTGTCAGTTCTCAGTGCTTCAAACTGTGTGAATACAAAATCAGACAGGGGCAAAGTTTCACATTTATGTAAGTACCGAGATAAATCTTTCCCCTGTTTCACAATGTGTTCCACCTGCAATTTTCGTTGTCATGTTTCTATCAGTACAAGAACAAACCAATTTTATGGCAGTATCATTTTACAAGTGTTAAGCACCAACGAGGGAAAGATAAATTAGTTCCAGTACAGATGTGAGAATCTCAACTCTATACCAGTAACATGTTGATTAAGGATTAGATAATTGACAAACCTTGCAACCTAAGGAGCAGTAGAAGTATGGTTCCTGCAAGATTCTTTCACAAGTTCCACACATATTTCCAGACCCTTTGAAAGGCCTAGACTGCGGCCTCTGGTTTAGAAAAACCACTTTTGCACTGTTGATGGTATATGACTGGAATGGAACAGAAAAACACACAAGAAATCAAATTCATGCTATACTCAAAACTGGAGTACCCAATGGGGTGAATCTTTGCTCAAAAACAAATATATCTTTAGTATATGGTTACTAACAAGAACGAAGAGTTGCGGTAAAAGGTTAAAACTTAAACTAACCTGAACATATGAGCAATCGATCAATTTTGCTAGATCATCAAGCCTGATAACATCATGATAAACATACCTCCGAACCTAAATACAAAATTCCAACAACGAACACAGAAATTGGTAAGACATTTTCAAATCCCTTGATAAATGAGATTACCTACACACAACAATACTAACCCATTGCGGCTTTAAAAATGGAAAAAAAAGAAAAGAAAAGTACATGCCTAAAATGTTCAGTAAACCATCGGACCTCCATAAGGAGATTTTAATGTTAAAACAGAAAAGAATCCCTTGTAGATACAAGAGGAAATAATAATTTAAAAACAAAGCACAATGGACCAATTTCTGATATTGTGTCCTAGGAATGCTGTCTCTATAAAATTAAGTGCAGAAAACAGTTGGAAATTATCACAGACCAAAGCTTAACACATCAGTTTCGAATACTGCTAGACTCAAACTGAGAACAAAACTTAGTAAGCATAATCTAAGAACTCTGCACTGAAAGCCCTTAGATTCTTTCATCAAAGGAGTAAATTTGACAACTTGAGCGTCAGGACTATTTAAAGTCTACAGTGTATAAATCGATTCTCAATTTGTCAATTTATAAGCTTGGCCATTGAAATCCAGAGCCTGGAAGACTTAAAAGGTGTAGAAAGGTAAAAGCTTGTGTTTCAGACCAAGCCAGACGCCAATTCAGCCTTATGCGGCCCAGCTGTGGAGGTGTGCTGCAGATTTCTTTCTTCTTGCGTTATACATTGCTTAAATTTTGTACCCCTGGTTTGACTTCATGACCAAACCGAATCTTACAAATCCACCTGCTAAACCTAACTAAAAAAGGCAATTCTTACTCTTGCCCTTCACTTTTTAGACAACGAGTCCAAGTCTCTTCGACCACAGCCAAGCTAGACACCAATTCCACACCCGTGAACCCTTGTGGAAGCCCACAAAAGGATTTCATTCCATTTGGCATAAATGTTCAAATTTTGTATTGTATCCGTTTTGTTTTGAATGGAATTCATAACCCAACTAAACCTTGACAATCCACCAAAGAACTAAACCTTGACAATCCGCCAAACCTAGGTGTAAACCTTCCCAGAAAAGAATTCTCATTTTTGCCTTTCGCTTCTTAGGCAAAGAAGTTCGAAACTCTTTAACTCCAGGCAAAATAGTTAGAAAAAAGGAAATGCCCAATTCAGAAAAGCAAATTCGCTCACCAAATGGCCTAAAATTCAAAATTGTAAAGGCAAAGGTGCAGGGAAAGAACACTTCAAAGAGAAACCGCTTGCTCATGGGCGTGCACAAGGATTTCAGTTAGAAGAAGTTCGCGAAGGTTGAAATTGGGTTTTATCTGGTTACAAAGAAGTTCCTCAATTTAAAGAAAACCCATAAGGAACCACATACCAGAATTACACAATTAAAGAAGACAGAGAGAGTCGGATTACCTGTAGTAACCGATGTGTAAGATGTGCTGGTAAACAATGAGGGCAGATGCTCTTGCAGCAATCCAAGCAATATATGTTCTTCTCATTCTTTCTTGCAGTATCATGAGTCCGCATCCCACAAAGAACTTCTCAGTCAGCAATCCCTCCATCCATGCTGGCTTGTTCTTGGAGCCCAACAGTGAGTAGCCCACCTGCACGCTATCGCCCATTATTCCAAATCACCAATTCCCAATACCAATCTCAATCCAATTCCCTCCAATCCCAAATGCCTGCCAATTGGATAATACCACTCTAATTTAACAGCCCCCCCAAGCCCCTATAAAAAAAAACCAATGTACCAAAACCCCAAAAGAAAAAAAGGAAAACAGAAATCCAATGGTGGACAGGAGAGGCCCCATCTGCAACAAACTGACAGACACATATTCAAAGAGTTGGGAGCCGTACCAATGTGGAACAAGTGAAATAGCGGAGAAAATAAATTACAGAAAATTAAAAAATTCATAAAACAAAAACCCACATACATACACACCCACCATGTTTCCAGTGCTGCTGCTACTGCTGCAAAATATCAGATACTCTGCCTGCCAACCTCTGCTACTTCTTTCTCTCTCTTATATATATTATATTCATATAATAAACTCTCCACTCTCTAAGGCGGGAAAATTCCAGCGCCCATAAACCTTACTCCGCTCCCATCTGTCCTCGTTCAAACATGCATTCAAATTTTATTTCCCCGTCAAACCCAATTTTATTTAACTCCTAAAATCCCAAATCCCACCACCTAAAAAAAATGAAAGAAAAACCTGATTTATTTATTGTTGCCTTGATTTGGGTTCGTATTCTGTCTTACTGTGTGCATGGATTGATGCCTTCTGTCGTCTGGCTGGCACGTTTATCGAGAACGTTAATTTCCGTTGTAAGGCGCTAACTACATGTTTAGGACTGCTCTTTCTCTTTATCGTCATCTTTTTCTGTTTAGGAATTTTTAAGGAGCGTGGGGCGTAGGTACCGTTTGGGGGGTGATGAGCTGTCCTGTACGGCCGGACAAGTTTGCCGGCAGAGGGTCGGGTGCGGTGATTGCGACGCACATGGGGTCCAGTTAGTTAAACTATATCTTCCCTCGGTCTTATCATCTTACACGCTGCCTTCACTTTCAAACTAAGCCCCCGGTCGCACCGACCGGGAAAGGGGCTACGCTTGTCCTTTTGGACTTTTGGGACTAGTTAAGTATTATGTGTCTTGGGCTTCGGTTTTAAAAAAAAATAACGGAATCGGATTTCTTTGCAAAATGTGTGGGTGATGGGACATTCCGATGGGGCTAAGTCAAAGTAATAGAAAATGAAAAAGTGGTATTCTCTCTAGGCATGGCAACGGCTAGTAGGTAATGCCTAGATACAATGTTTGGGGGCTTCCAACAAATAAAATTAGGGAAAATAAACATCACATTAATTAATTTAGATTACTAATTGTGAGTTAGGAAAGATAAATTATATATTTAAATGTTTTTATAATATAAGTGGCAAGTTATAATCAAGAAAAAGGTCGGGATTAAATAAGGGTGCTGACTCCTTAAAACAAAAGGTCACATGGGCAATTTGAAACCGGCCAACAATAGATCATCAATAACACATTAATAACAAATATTATTTTAAGAAAGTAAATATGATTATTTTTAAGAAAGGTTTTTAATTTTAGAAATAATGATAAAAAATTAAATTTGTTTCTTTCATGATTGAAAATGGGTTCTTTTTACATTGAAAATGTCTTGTTATTATCATAGTCTTGATTTCTACATAGGTTGATCTTGTGGTTCTCGATCACTTCCATGTAATGCAAATTTGTTATGTAAATCACATATGTGATTTGGTGAAACATGTAGTGTTTATCTTTAATGCATTATGATCTTTCTCTTTTGTTGATTGCCAAGGGTTGACAATATTTTCTTTTGGGAGATCACCAAGTTGCAAGGGTCATGCTCTCCTAGGTCCCCCTTGCTTAGATGGACTCTATAGTCATGGAAATGATCAAAGAAAACTCTTAAGTTGTACAAATGTTCTAGAATGGTGACATAGATTTAGTTCCTTTGAGTACTCCAACTTTAAATATTCCTAGAAGGATTCTCCTCTTTAATATGCAGTTTTTTATGCATGATTTTGGATGATGATGAATGGTACTAATCAAATTTCTTTATATATAATTACATAGCAATAAATCACACAAAATGTACACCAAGTTGACTCATGGTAAGAATAAAATAGGTAAGACTTAGCCAAATTTGAATTTAAATTTTAGCTCCAATACTTTGGCTCAAACCTAGGTGAGAGAGTATCATATGTTCAACTTGAAGAAAAGATGGGAATGATGGCTAGACACATGGAATAGATTGCTAGAAAAAAAATGAAGGAAGAAGAGCTTTATGGTGCGTGGATTGCCAAAGTGAGGGTCATTTCACTACTAGTTTTCTGATGGTGAGGGCATAAGCAATCAATGCAATTTCTTATTTAGGTGGTCTATGCATCCCACACCATTTGATTTTCCAAGAGTGTCATGAGATGTCAATGTGTCAACTATTACATAAGTTGAAAGGGGTCCATGTTAATTACCAATATAAATTTTGTTACAACACTTTTGATGATGCTTAATACTTGTTAGCTTGTCAAGGCACTACAAGAGTCTTGTGGGAAGCAAGTGATGTGTGCCACCATAGAAGGGAAACTTGCACAAAATGCACTTAGACTCCAATGAGGAGGCAATCAAGGTTTAGGTGGCAGTCACACTAGGAAAAGTTACAACTAGTATAGATGTGGCAAGCATGGGCATACTAGGCATTGATAATCTAAGGTTTCATTGTGTGGGTATTGTGACGAGGACAACTAAACTAAAGATTGATTAGATCTCCTCAAAAAGTGGGATGCATGAAAAATTTCACATAGATGATTTTGAAGTCTACCTCTAGCACAAAGATGACCCAAGTTCTCACTTGGAGTGGTATCATACACATCAATCCAATGCCCCAAGTCATAACGAGAGAAAATCTAACTTGTCAAGGGAAATGCACCAATCATGCAACTTGTTTAATGATGATGACTTTACCAAGAAGAAATAAACATGTTTTATGACACCTAATAGGAATTGGCTATTTCATGTACCTGTGGAGGAGCCTAAAGTGGCATATGTGATCCTATGTTTATTTCATCAAGGAGTTTTACAAAACTTTAAGCTGTGACTAAAACCTTTGCACTTTTAAATAGAGGGGAGCACAAGGAGCATCACCAATAGACATGTATCACCCTACATCATGGTGTTTAGAACACACAATAATAATAAATGATGCAAAATTAATCACATTGACAATGAATGGGTACTACAAGATGTGGTCATTAACACTAGTTTAGAGATGTATGTACTAACAAAGGATGATTGGATCACCATGGGTTTTCTTGCACCATGCCCCTATTTACATATACTATACATGGAAAACAAGATGTAAGAGTGGTTTTGTAATGTCTCGTGGGTGAAGGGTTGAACCCCGACGGATATAACTTGTCATGCTGGTAGGCATGTACCTGATAACCAGATGGTGGGGCTCCATGGCCACGTGTCCACTATGCTTGTGGCTTTTATGCCTTCACCTTTGAGGCTGGTGGGACGCAAACCTCACCCTTAACACCTTGAGTAGCGGCTCTCACTACTAGGATGGTCTTTTCATGTAGTGGTTGGGCCTTTGTGGTGTTAGAGCCAAGGTCTTGAGGTCAAGCCTTACAGAGTGTGGTGTTGTAATGTCTCGTGCATGAAGGGCTAAACCTTGATAGATGTAACTCATCATGTTGGCAGGCATCTAGCTAATAAATAGATGGTGGGGCCCCACAATCACATGTCCACTATGCTCGTGGCTTCTATTCCTTCACCTCCAAGGTCGTGGGATGCAAACTTCACCCTTAACACCTTGGGTAGCTACCCTCACTATTAGGGCAATATTTTGGTGTAGTGGTTGGGCCTTTGTGGTATCAGAGCCAAGGTCTCGAGGTTGAGTCTTGTGGAGCATGGTGGGTTGTAATGTCCCATGCATGAAGGGCTAAACCCTGGTGGATGTCCTAACCTGTCATGCTAGCAGGCATGTACTTGATAACTAGATGGTGGGGATCCATGACCATGTGTCCACTATGCTCATGGCTCCTATTCCTTCACCTCTAAGGCTGGTGGGATGCAAACCTCACCCTTAACACCCTAAGTAGTTGCCCTCACTACTAGGTTGATCTTTTGGCATAGTGGTTGGGCCTTTGGACTGTAATGTCCTTATGCGTCGAGTGGGATGGCCCCACCTTTGACTCGTGCCCCAAGGTTTGCATAACTAGGGGTGGTCCCCACCCTTGGATGCTCTAGTGGTATATCATGGGAGATGTGCCCCACTAGCCACTCTTAATTCCTAGGTGTCACCCTTACCACTAGGCTGGTCTTTTGGTGTAGTGGTTGGGCCTTAGTGGTATTGGAGTCGAGGTCTCAAGGTTGAGAATCTCAGGGGAAAGTAGACTATAATGCCCCTATGTATTGATTGGGATGGCCCCACCTTTGGCTCGTGCCCCGGGGTCTGCATAATTGGGGGTGGTCCCCGCCCTCAGATTCTCCAGTGGTATGTCATGGGAGATGTGCCCCACGAGCCACTCTTAATGCTTGGGTGTTTCCCTAAGACCACCAGGACAATCTTTTGGTGCAGTGGTTGGGCCTTTGCTGCTCAACTTTTGGGATCGTCTGGTGATAGATTTGAGACTTTCATTTCCACTTGTAAAGTTGTTGGAGCACTATTGGATAATTTTTTAAGTGAGTTTTTTGTGGCTTGAAAAAATGTATGACAACAAATGCAACAATGGACAAATAGTCTTCACACTTCCTTCAATCCTCTTCAACCTAATATCTACACATTCACAAAGAGAGGAAATGTTGGGTCATTTTAGGGGCTTGCCTTAGTCAAACCCCATGTAAGTGTTTCCACTTCCACAATGGAAAATTTCAATGGATGGATGATAACGAAAAGGAAGGAATGATAAATAAAAATTGTTGCAACTCACCACCCTCCAATGGCTTCCTTGAAGTACTGAATTCATGCACATCACCTCAAGGATTTGGATCTGGCTTGCTTGAATGCTTGAATGCTTTGGAGACCTACAACAAGGTTTATCCTTCACAAAACCATGATAACATGAACACATGAATTCACATACACTTTGACATGATGCTTGGATCTTGAATTGTTGCAATACTACTCTGAAAGACTACTCTTGACTTGATCTTGACAATAGTATTTTCTCCTCAATTGTAGTTATAGTTGCAAATGATGAAAAGACTAGGTATTTATAGGCATTTATTCTAATTTACCAAAAATTGGATCCTGAAAGCTGACACTTGAAATTTGAATTTTGAATGTTAAAATACTACCAACATGTCCAAAAATGGGTCCTAGCTAAGAAGGGGGACCCACACACCCAAGAGCTTATGGGTCTTGGCCCAAATTTTTAGGGCACTACATGTTGGGAATAACACATGAGTTGGATGCATTTATTGAATGCTTGTAGTTTATTAAAAATGGTATAAATGGGCTCCCATAATGCATAATTTTAGGTAATTAGGCTCAATAATTTAGGGGAACAAAACATAGAGTGAAATTGTTAAGGGTGACAATTTTCTACACTACATTTATCCCCCAATTTAGTGAGAGTATTAACGTACACTTAGACTCACACTAAAGTAGAGAAATATGTGTCAAGAGGGGTATGATTGTCCAAATATTAAATAGATATGATAGGAAATGATCAAAGGGGAGTGCACAAGCCCCCAAGATCCAAGATCCCATGGTAAACCAACATAAGCACAAAGGAAAACACACATGTATATGCATGATATGTAGCAAGACAACATATACAAACATACACGTCAAAAAATATGAAGCATACATGATGAAAACACATCACATAAAATAGCATATGGATGATGATGAAACAAAAACAAGCACAATGTAAACATAATGCAAGGACACAAAATACATACAAAAAATAACACAACAAAACACAAGGTTAGTAATAAAAGGATTCCAGTCGGTAAGGCAAAGAGACCTCAGTCTTAAATTGTCTCAAATACCAAACGTCATCCATCAAATAAATGGTAGCTCATATGAGGACTAGCAAGTTGTGCTATGCCACATCACTCATGAAACACATGACTCCACTTGCAAGCAAGATGTATTATGCTAGGTGGCCAAGTTAAAAGGTGTTCATGACTCACACAATAGAAAAGTCTGATATTTTCTAGGTGAATCACAAACCAAGAGACACACAGGCTAGTGAAGTTTGATATTCACTAGATGAGCCCCCATGACAAGGTAAAATGAGATACACACACGAGGTCTACAAGGTGTGCCCGTAACAAGGTGGAAAATATGAGAAAACACACACTAGGTCTACAAGATGTTCCCACAACAACCATATGAAGAGTTATACTTTCAGATAACCTTGATGAGGTGCCACAAATGATCAAGATGCTATGCCAATGCTACACTACGTTCAACCCCTATGAAAAAAGTGAAGCACAATAAGTTACACATGGCTGGCAAGATGTATTATGCCAAGTTCCATGAAATAAAAAAGTTTGCACATGGCTATCAAGCTATATTATGTTAGGTTCCATGAATACGAAAAGGTTTAACATCACAGGGGATGAATATGATAAGGTTTAATGTCACAGGGATGAATATGACAAGGTTTAAAATCTCAAGGGATGTTGTAATAACATCACCAAAAAAGGTAATAATCAAACCTGGGTTTTGCTTAATACATGAAGGTCACATCTTAGGGAACATCATAAATGATATCACCACCAAGAGAGGACTAGTCAAGGAATAAAATATCACACCTTAGGGCATACCAACCATAGCATTACCACTAAGGGGAACATCATATGCTAAGAAAGTTCATACTCTTGTGGGACGTCTAGTCTAATATCACCACAAAGGAGACATGTTGCGTGGATTAAGTAGGCCACACTTTGGTTGAAAAGGTCACAATTCTTAGGAGATATATGCTATCATCACTAAGAAGAGACCATTTCCTATGCAAAAAACATGTGGGGGACCATATGCCCCCCCTTAAAATGTTAGTGTACTTGCTACATGAACATTTTAAGGAGATACAAAAGGGGTCCCTTGCTAGAAGGAATGTACCTAGGACACGGCTACCCAACCCCTTGCCCCCCAAGTGTAGGGACAAAGATAAGCCAAATGGATTAGGATATGTTGCTCCTTGCAAAACAAAATATGATTGCATAAAGCCAAGTTTATACCCCCATGCATGGTAGTGAATATGTTATGATACTACAACTACCACATGGGAAGGAGCAACAACTAATGCTATTTATTTCTTATATGATTAATTGAAGGACAATAAACAAGACCTCTTATTTTTTCTTGTGTGTTAGGCTCTATAGGGACACATATACCTTGTTCTCTTACACTACATTATTTTCCATTATAGCCACATTATTTCAAAAGTTGATATCCTCTTCCATAAATAGCTTACATTTCTTTCAAAGAGGGTGGTTTTCATGATTATTCATGTATCATATGTGGATATATAATTTGTTTTTTCTTCTTCTTTGCTAAAAGTTGTAGACTCAAATGCTTTTGATGAATCGGTGATATCATGGCATCTTCTTTCTCTTTTCCTAATCTTGGTTGTATAGTCTTGTATTCTCCATCAAATGTAGGCATGAAATCTAACGAACCCCAATCATCATCCAATGACTTTTTCATGAATGGAAATATCTCATCTCTATCCTTAACTTGTAAAGGTTTTATTTTTGTATTTGGTGTTAATGTTCTAAGAGAATCTTTTGTTCCTAGTTCAATTTGTAAACATTGTTCAGATTTAGGGTCAACTTTTATTGTGTGAACCTTATTGTTGTACACGTACTTCAATGAACATTGAAGCATTAACGAGACTGCATTCATTTCATGAATCCATGGTCTATCCAAGAGAAGATTATATGAAAGATCATGGAGCATGACATGGATAGGAGTTTGTAAAGTAACATATCTAACTTTGATAGGTAATGTAATCACACCTAGTGGTTATTTTCCCACTGGTTGGATTTTAGTCTTATCTGCCCCAATTTCATCCAAAAGGTTTATACTATAAACATTAAGCCCCAAACCATTTCCAATAAGGGTACGCCTAATCCTAACTTTGTTAATGACAACCAATATCATCAAAGGATCATTTTCTTTTTGCATTTCCATTGGAGGTAATTCACTTTGAAGAAATGCAATATTAAGATTAACTAATTTCATACCTTGAATTAGGGTTTCTACATCATTGGGTGTTGAAAATGAAGGTAATATTATATCTTAAAACTTGTAAAACTATGAGACTGTAGATCTAATTAAGTGTTCTTTGTGTATGATTAATTAGTTTAGATCAATTTTACCAATTATAGAAAGAGATAGAAGATTGTAGAAGAATGAGACAAGGACATAGAAGTGACAACATATACGTGGAGAAAACCTTTCGACAAAAAAAGTCCACCAGAATCAATAATGCTTGTATTATTTAACCTTAGAACAAGATTACAATAATATTGTATCAATCTTTGATTGATATGCTTCCTTTCCTTCAACAATCCTTCTTCACAACCTACAATTAACTCTCATGGAACTCTCATAAACTTGCTGCAATTAATAGACAATAATATGAGCATCTAAACTCCTAAGAGTTGTACAATACAAGAGCATGAAGCTCCTCACAAAAATCTATGCCTAGATTGGGCAAGTAGAGTTCCATAATGTAATATGAAGTCAAACCAAAGTCTTCCTCAATTTAGGTTCCCCAAACTAAACACTTAACTAAACTTTGGTCAAGAAGGTATCATGCAAACTTCACCTCAAAGTTGGCACTCAAGAATGGGCCCACTTGACTAAGCCTTGTAAATATCTTCTCATGCAAAAGGTGTTAATTGAAAGATTCCAACTTGGGCGCCCAAGGTGGTCCCGAGTCAATCTTAGTTAACTAAAACATATCTCTCCACCAATTCATGCAAACATTATGCATGATGGATCATCCCCACTTAACTGAAAGTATCCACCTGTTATCTGTTATGCAACTGAAGTCATTATTCATGCAACTCAATTCAACTCAATTCAACTAGCATTTAACTCAAAATAACTACATGGAACTGAAGATAACTAAACCATAATTGAACTAAACTGAACTGATATTGAACTAATAGTGCCACTCCACTCATGTAAATATCAATCCCTAATTTGTAGGATCAAAACATGCATTACTGAAGAGTTATCAATCCTCCAAATAGTTAACTGAAGCAAGGTGGGTTCCACCTTCCATGTGGGCACCACATGTGCTCCTATCTTGTAGGAGCTCTTCTTGGACGTCCCCACATGTTCCTATCATTTAAGAATAATCACAAATGTCAATTTACATGTTCATTTCATTCAAATTTAATCTCTTTCTAATCCTAGTGTTGGGGAACACCTTCAAAGGACTTAGGAGATACATGAAATATGTTTAGGATTGCAATTAAATGGCATCCTATTCCCAACATTGGGCTGCACACTAAGAGGGACCACAACTTGTTGTAAGGAACTTTGAAGCATTCCATGGTAATTTTATGATGTTTGAAATAGGTCCCACAATGAAATCTTAGCAGGAGTATTATGAAGTTGCTCCACAATATCATACTCCTTTCCACTATGTTGAGGTAAATGAGGGGCACTAGGCAAAATAGGTTGTGGAAGCGGTATCAATGCGAGAATGGTTTGTGTATATCTTGGTTGCTTATTATTTCTAGTGTTATATGTATGAGCAACAATGTGATAACTTGGTTACTGCAACACATGATTACTAGTAAGTTGTCTTGCAAAGTTTAAGATAGCACTTGGAGGTTTAGGAGGTCCTATAATGAGAGGTGACTTAGGAGGTCCAATAATTAGAGAAATTTTAGGAAGTTCAAAAGGAGTTTTAGGAGGTCCAATAATCAAAGGAGACCTAATAGTTACTTGTGTGTTCATAACCTCAACGGATTTGATCTCTTGTTGATGATTTTCTAATGAGGGGAGGTCTAAGGTGACCTTATCGTCTTCATCTAAGCAAGCCATCTTACTATCTTTCAAAAGAAATATATCAATGATTTCGTCCTCTTGCCCAAAAATATCTTCCCAAGTAGGAGGTAGGGGGAGAGAAATAAACAAGATTCTCATGACGCTCAATGATTGGATCTTCTAACACTAAGGTACCTTCATCACAAGTAGGAGAGGTATCGAGAGAAGAACAACTATGATTGTCATGATTGTCTATGATTGCATCCTCTTGCACCAAAGCATTCTCACAAGCGAGAGATATTGGTAGATGAATGAATATTAGGAAAAGGTATTGTAGATACTAAAAATTGTCCTAGGCCTACGACTTTATTAAATCCCCTTTCATCCTTGATAATTAAATAATTTTAATTATTTAATTATTGTCCAAAGTCATAAAATCTTCTATTAATTAAATAACTTGAATTATTTAATTAATTCATTCTATCTTTCTATTTCCTCTTTTGATTAATTAAATAAATGGTTATTTATTTAACTACGTCATTAATGTCGTGTCTTCTATAATTAAATAACTTTCTATTTATTTAATTATTTATTACTTTATACTACAATTAAATAATTATTTCAATTATTTAATTATTTATTATCCTCTTCTTCCATAAATTAAATAAATTTTATTTATTTAATAAACTAATTTGTCTTTTTCCTCCGCTTTTTAATGAGATAATTGTTTCCAATTAATTTTTCCAATTTTTTTTTTTTTTAAAGTCAGCTTTTCCCCTCTTCTTCTATAATTAAATAATTATTTTAATTATTTAATTATTCATTTAGCTTTTTTGCCATAAATTAATTAAATTTTATTTAGTTAATGACTTGCCTTTTTCTCCCACTTTTTTGAATTAAATTGTTATTTAATTTTAAAAAATCAATTTTCCTTTTTGCCTCTATAATTAAATAATGTTTCCATTATTTAGTAATTCACTTGCCCATTCGAACTAAATGATTTTCTTAGTTCCTCTCCCAGTCTCATTCTTATCCTCACTTGTCATGATCAATCTCAACCTTTGATTAATCCTTTTCAATCTTGGTTGTCCTTTAAAATCTAGCTCTTCTATAAAAGATGCCTTTCATGGTCATTTTGATATATCCAATTTATTCGAGTAAATATTGTTGATACAACAATACTTCAATATTTTTCTTGTCATTTAGGCTACATTTGCACACCAATCTGAGGGCACTGATTAATTAAAGAAAAATGGGGAAGGGTAATAGAGGTCAATCAATGGAGGCTTGAAGCTTTGGAATATTGTTTTACTATTTTATGCTTTAATCTTCCTTTGTTCTTTAATACTTGATTAGGATTGTTAGGATTATTGTTTAATGCTTTATTATCACTAATATTGATTCATAACCCTAATTACAGGTATATTAAGAAATGTGTCAATGATTTCATTCTCTTGTGCCAAAATACTCTTATAATTACGAGAGATTTTGGGAGAATGACTAACATGCTTATCAATCATTTCATTTTTCTTCCTTAGAATATGCCTATAGGTAGAGAGATTACAATCATTCAAGCCATGTGATACCCTAGGAAAACCATATAATTGAAAAGGAAACATGTCTCTACTTGCCTTATGGATTTTACAATGTGTTATAACAACCTAAGGTTTTGAATTTGTGCAAAAATGAAAACTAATCTACCCAAATTATGCAATGATTCAAAAAATACAAATATTTTTTCTTCAAATATGAAAATTTAAGCATTGAAAATAAATAATGTTTTCCCAAATTTTGTAAGAAATAAAGAAAAATGACACATTTCTTACACCAACAATAAGACTTTTAGAATTTCAAATCAGACAATTGCAAGCAAAAAAAGACTGATAATGTAGAGACAAAAAATTGTGCAAAATTTTCTTGAGACACCCATATTAGGACAGGAATTTCCAAGGGCATCTAAGTCCTTGAAAGGGGTTCAAAAAACTAAAAATATATTTTTTTATGTTTCTATTCAATATTGCTATTTCTATTTGCAAACAGGTTTTTCAGTGATTGTTTTTCCAGTTTTTAGTCAATTTAAAACAAAGTGATTCAAATGAAAATATGTAAAAATAAAGGAAAATTTTCAATGCAATTTCTAGATCTTAATCATACAATGATTGACTGATTCTAAGATGCAAAATTCTGAAAATGATGATTTGGTGAAAACTTAAAACAAAACAATGCAATTTTTTCACTTTTTGGGCTTAAATGAAAGATGCAATTTAAATGCAATGAACAATTTGAAACATTAACCATCTAATGAATATAAATCAGATCTAAATATGACTGAAACAAACCCTAATGGAACTTATGATACAATGTAAATACATTTTTTTTTGTCTTTTGTTATGCTTTTATGATGCATAAATGAAACCCTAAATGAGAAATGCAAACAATGCAATTCAAAATCTAGATCTAAAGTTTGAAGGACTTCCAATTTAGAAATTTTATGATGTAAGATGTTGGATTCACCAAAATGCAATACAAAAAAAGGGATCCTAGGTCCTAAATGCAAAGAACCTAGGATGCAAGGGGCCTTTTTCCAAGTTACATTAAGATGTAGATCAACAAGGTAATTAGATTGACTTACAACCATGAAGGTGAGCCAATCATGGATCTACATCTGATTGAGGATGAGAATGAATTAGAATTGATTTGGAGTAATTAACCTAAATATATCATGTGCCCTAATATGTAAATTACAAGATCCCAACAACTAACAAACTGAAACCACAATTTGCAGGTGGATCCAAAAAGTGTAGAGTGATATGTACTAACCCAAAAATTCATGTTTCAACCACTATAGAAGGAAATAGTTCTCCAAGGGAATCCAAGTCCCTGATAGGGTGTCCTACTCAACTTTTGGGGTCCTCTAGTGACAAATCTTAGACTTATGTTTCCACTTGTAAAATTTCTGGAATACTATAGGATAATTCTATAAGTGAGTTTTTGTGACTTGACAAAATATATGACAACAAATGCAACAATGGAAAAATGGTCTTCACACTTCCTTCAATCCTCTTTAACTTGAGATTTGTACATTCACAAAGAGAGGAAATGTTGGGCTATTTTAGTGGCTTTCCTTAGTCAAAACCCATGTAAGTGTTTCCACTTCCACAATGGTAAATTCTAATGGATGAATAATAACGGAAAGAAAGGAATAATGATTCAACAAAATGCTGCAACACGCCACCCTTCAATTGCTTTTTTGAAGTACTAAATTCATGCACATCACCTCAAGGATTTGGATCTTTCTTGCTTGAATTCTTGAATGCTTTGGAGACCTGCAAAAAGTGTTAGCCTTCAAAAAACCATGATAACATGAACACATGAATTCACATACACTTTGACAAGATGCTTGGATCTTGAATTGCTGCAATAGTAATATGAAAGGATGCTCTTGACTTAGTCTTGAAAATATCATTTTCTCCTCAATTGTAGTTCTAGTTTCAAATGGTGAAAATACTAGGTATTTATAGGCATTTATTTTAATTTCCCAAAAATTAGATTCTAAAAGACGACACTTGAAATTTGAATTTTGAATGTTAAAATACCGCCAACAACATGTCCAAAAATGGGTCCTGGCGAAGGAGGGGGATCCATATGCCCAAGGGTGTATGGGTCTTTGCCCAAATTTCTAGGACATTGCATGTCAAGAATAACACATGAGTTGGATGCATTTATTCAATGCTTGCAATTTGTTGAAAAATGATACAAATGGGCTCCCAGAATGCATAATTTTAGGAAATTAGGGGGTCAATTAGGCTCAATAATTTAGGGGGTCCAAAACATAGTGTGAAATTGTTAAGGGTGGCAATTTTCTACACTACAAAAGTTACTACCTTTGAATTTGGAATTAAATTTCCTTGTTGAAGATCTTCAAAACTTTTTTATTTTTTCTTAACTCTTCCTCTTGTTTTCTTAGAAAATATTGATTTGATTCCAACTTTTTCTTCAAAAAGAAGTCTTACAAAAATTACAAATAAAATCTAAAACATACCAAATTCTTTTTTCTCCTCAATTTATAAATTTAAGACTGTAAAAATATTTTAACCAATGTAAATATAATTTTTAATTTTAAATATATTCCCTAATAATATTTAATTAATTGTCCTCATATGCAACCCCCTCATTGTCATAAAATATACCTCAAATAAAATTATTCCTTATCATAAAATTTGTCATAGAATATTTCAGAAAATTGTTATATGTAACTCCTAGATTTGTCATAGAATAATATGCCAAGTTTCTTGATCTTCCTCTAATTAAAATATATTAAAAAATTCATATAATAGTTGAATCATAAAAAAAATTGACTTTTTTTTTTTTTGTGGGAGGTTGGGTGGGCTCCCCCTCCCTCCTTTCTTTACCTCATCTCTGCATTGACGTGTTAGGAGGTCCAGTTGGGAGTTGAGGTGGTGGAAAGGAAAGGGCCAAGGGGGACGCAAAAGAGTGTGACTAGGATGTTGGTCACGTGATGGAGGTGACAATTCCCTTCCCAAAGCTCGAGGATGTTGTAGGCATCATTTCCTGGAGGCCGTTTAATATGGATTAAATGCGACACGTTTGGAGGGTAGTCATTAGTAAGGATGGCGGTAGGCTAGTACCTAACAGAAATTGAATTGTAGTGTTTAAGTGGGCAGTTTATCTCCTTTATTTCATTCATATGTGTTGTTTTCACCGGTTAGTGGCAGTTTTAGTGGCGGACTCTAGTGGCAGACTCTATTTGTTTGGTGGTGGCATTCATGGTGAAGCGTTCTCACTTTGTCATCAAAGTCTCTGTGGATGGCATGGAAAAGTTTGGGGAAGACACACCAATTTCTCTAAAATCTTCGGCTAGACAAGCCTCCTTCAGAGAAATAAAAGACCAATGGCTAAAGCGGATTCTCACTAACAAGGACCCGCTAGTCTTGGTGGCAACGAAAATGATCCTAGGAGCTGGTAATTTGGCTAACAAGGAGTTCAGGAGGGAAAACCTTCACATATCTTCTTAGTTTTTGGCCTCTCTTTTGGACAACGGTGAGTCTAAGGCCGAGGCCAAACTGCTACTGGTGAAGATGTTTCGAAAGGATCTGGTGGGTGGTGTAAATGAGGTGTTGAGTTTTGTTGTGGAGGGAAAAGGTGTTCCAAGGCCGAGTGACTTTGTAGTTGTTCGAGGTTTGGATGAGTTCGTAAAGCTATTATCGTTCCTTCTTGACTTGAGCGGTCCGACGTTGAGCAAACATAGGATGGTGGCAGCGGTGGCCATCAAATTCCTGAAGAAATTCTTCGGCCTGATGGCCGCGGGTGGTGTGGAGTGGGTAAATGTATTTGAAGAATTTGTTGTTTTAAATAACTTTTTGTGAATTTCTTTATGTAGATGTTGGTTCTGGTAACTTTTAGAGTTTATTTCTATGATCTAAAGGCCTTCTCTAGTGTTGGGGTTTGTAATTTCGGTCTCTTAATGGCCATTTTGTGAATTTTGGGTGCTTGGGACTTGTCTGTACATGGTTAGGGCTGAACCTTTCTGGCCTTTTGGGTTGGCAGTTGGTTTTGGAGACTGGGTGGTGGATTCTGGAAGGCTGGGTTTCTTGTTTCTGGTTGGCTGGGTTTCTTGTTTTGGCCGCCTTTGGGGTGGTTTTCTGGTATAGGTGGTTGGGTTGGGTTTTGTTGGTAATTAATGGTAGAAGCATTTCCTGCATTTGCAGATGATTGTACTCTCTTTATATAATATATAAATCAAACTTGTGTATCAAAAAAAAATGACTTTTTAAATTAGCTAGATCGTCCAACTTCATAAAGGGGTAAAAATAGCTCACTAATAAATAAACTTCTTACCTATAATCCAAGATGCTTTCATACACATCTTACAGTCAAAGAAATGCTTCTTACAACACTAAAAATGGTGAGATTATCTTCCACTTCATGCCAAATTCCATAGCTTATCATTTTCCTCCAACAACATGAGCTTCATTAAAAATATTAAAAAGTCAAAAGAATTTTAAATTATTCTCTTATTTTTATTTTTAAAATCTCTCTCTCTCTCTCTCTATATATATATATATATATATATAATTTTATATGGTATAAATATTTTATCTTTAATTTTTGTGATACTTCAATCAATTTTTTATTAATTTATTAACCATATAAAGAAAAGATTATAATCTAAGCTAAATTAACTATTTTTTATCAAATTAAATTAACATAGAATACTTTTAAATTATTATCATTACATTATAATTTAATTATTATCAATGTTTAATTATTCATTAATGTAACGTATGAAAAAGAGGACCCTAAGTCTAGGGTATAAACCTAGGGTTGCTTTTTGGTCCCTTTTCAAAGGTACATTAGAATGCAAATCAACAAGGTGAATAGATTGACTTTCAACCATGAAGGTGAGTTAATTAGACCCTGATCTACATCCTTAGGGCCTTAGAAATGGGCTGAAAATGATTTGTTATGATTACCCTAATTAAACTATATTCTCTAATATGAAAAATGCAAGATCTTGACAAATAACAAACTGAAACAAAAAAATTTAGGCAGATTTGGAAAGTGCAAGAGAATGTGTACCTCTCTTGAAAAGTTGGTTTTGAGCTCAATAGGAGGACTGGGATGCCTAGGTGTGTATGGGTCTCTAATAAGGTGTCCTTCTTTTCTTTTGGAGTCCTCTAATGACATATATGATCTTCTAATTTTCATTCGTAAAGTTTTTGAAATGCTTTTGGATAATTCTATACGTGATTTTTCATGGCTTGACAAGATTTAGGGATTAGAATGCAACAATGAACAATATTTCTTCAATCTTCTTCAAACCTATAACCCACACATTCAAAGAGAGGGAAATGTTGAGCCATTTAGGGGCTTGCCTCAGTTAAATCCCATGTAAGTGTTTCCACTTCCACAATGGAAAATATCAATGTAAATAGATAATTGAAAGGAAGGAATGATGAAATCACAAAATGTTGCAACTCACCACCCTTCAATGGCTTCCTTGAAGGACTGAAGTCATGCACATCACTTCAAGGACTTGACCTTGCTTACTTGATTGCTTGAATTACTCTGGAGACCTATGAAAGGGGTTAACCTTCGCAAAACAATGATAACATGAACTCACATACACTTTGACATGATGCTTGGATCTTGAATTGCTGCAATAAATCACTGAAATGTTGCTCTTGAATTGCTCTTGAAAATAATAATTGCTTGATAATTTCCCTTCTAGTTTCAAATGGTGAAAAGACTAGGTATTTATAGGCATTTATTCAATTTCCCAAAAATTAGATACTAGAAGTTGACACTTGAAATTTGAAATTTGAGTGTTGAAATGTCAACATCGACATGCCCTAAATTAGGTCCTAGCTAAGAAGGGGGACCCATACGCTCAAGGACATATGGGTCCTAGCCATAATTTCTAGGACATTGAGTATCGGGGCAACATATGAATTGGATGCATTTATTCAATGCTTGCAATTTATTGAAAAGTAGTACAAATGGGCTCTAGAATACATAATTTTAGGAAATTATGGGGTCAATTAGGCTTAATAATTTAGGGGGAGAAAAAAATAGTGTGGAATTGTTAAAGGTGATAATTTTTGACACTACACTGAGCCCCCACTTTAGTGAGAGTATGAACTTACACTCAGACTCACACTAAATTAGACAAATATAAATCAAGAGTGGTCCAATTGTCCAAATGTTGAAGAGATAGGATGGTAGAGGTGAAGAGAAATATGGATCCTGGAATAACATATGAGAACCTGTATGCACATTCAATATCTTTTGTTTTCTCTGATACAAGTACATACAACTATGTCTTATAGCAGAAATGGACACAATTTTAATTTCACCCATTATTCCTTAGATCAAATAAATGTAGTTATTCACATCCATTAAAATTTTAGTAGCATAATGGAATATTAATTAACAATTAGAGAGTAGAAGAATAGACAAAAGAAGTAGAACATAGATATACGCAGGGAAAACCCTTTTGGGTAAAAAACCCCACTCCAAAGCATAAAACCATTGTATTATCAATAAAAAAACTATTTACGATATAATTACATGCTCACAACCTTATCATGGAGATTAATCTCCAATTTATATTGAAGATTAAATCTTGCTATTCTAGAGAAAATATGGTAGCATAACCCCTGCAAAAAACTCAACTCTCTCACATGTATAAATGACTGTCATTAAACATTTTATACATCTCCAATATGGGCACCTAAGGTGGCCATGTTTCATCTCCACAGTTTGCATGCATGAAAACTATAACAGAGAACATGCATTGGTTTCAACTGACCACTAAAGCATCTTTCTAATCATACACTAACATGCAAAAACATGCAATCAATATACAATTGCATGCAACCACATGCAAGATAAGAAACACCATAAATAATGCAACAATAAAGCTAGGAATCCACCATGAGAAAATAAAATCAAATACCAATTTAGAACTCAACCAAGACTCCTAGTCACTCTAAGTGACAACTCAAGTCTTCACAAAGCATCTTTCCCTTTCGAGCTTTGGTCAACAAGGTCAACTAATTCCACATGGCATCATGACACACTTTCTTGAGGGTTCTCACAATATTATTTTCTCAAATTTCCCTCATGATGACAAGTGTCACCCTTCCTTTCTCTATGTGCTCATACAAAGGAATATGCTAACCACAAGTCTCAAAACTCACCACACATTGACACTTGGCATCTAAATGCTCCTCTTAGGAATTTTGCAAATTCCAATTCCCAGAATGAGTGCCCAAGTGACAAGTAGCATTCTCCCATGACATAGGTTGACCAATCAACATACCCCCTACAAAATAGGAAACTTCTAAGTGGGACATACTTCCTAAAAAATAGGAGATGCTTAATTTTTCATTTCTTGACATAGAAAATACTCCTATAAAATAGGACAAAAGTTTGAGACACCAATTCCCAACATTATCCCACTTGTTGAAGACCTTCAGGAGTCCATGGATCCAATAGGAACAAACTACTAAGTGTCAAACTGAGGAAAAACATCATTGCCAGCCATACATGCAACCGCATGAATCTACAACTATGCTCTCATGCTCCAACAAGATATTTGAATTGACATCCAAGATGTCCACCATATTAGGAAAAAAATCCCTATCATCCTCTAATCTGCCACCCATGGAAGAAAAAGAACAAGACAAGGTGTACACAAGCATCAAATCCAACTAATAGAAAATGTTATAGGATACTAGGTACCACAACTCCATTGTGATCGCAATCTATACAGAAGCATAAAAAAAGTACAAACCTGTAACAAGAACACAACCTAGAAGCTAAAGAATCCTCTAGAGAACAAGATAAAACACTAGCTAGAACAACAACCAAAATTTGGTTGTTCACATCCAGCTAATAAACCCACATGACCAAAATAACACCCACAATAAATGTTAATCCATCTAGTCAACCATACCTCAAAGGTATATAACATAAATAAACTCATTCCAACAACATATCCAACCCTTAAACCACAATCACAAGCTCCAAGTGTCAAACAATCAATGAAGACAAATACCTCTAGGAACTCCCACTACATGGGTAATGCAAGTCCTATAACACCACTGTTGCAAGAAACATATCTCTAAACAAGTCTCCATAGCTCTCCCAAGTTCTCCACATCCGATAGAAGAAAAAGATAAAGGAACCTCCATGTCATCACCAAAGTGACAACATGTGACCACAAACTAGTGGTTACCATAGCTCCACCCAAAATCTCGCATCCAAAGTTATGTGAATCTGAACATCTAAGAAGAACAACAAGACCAAAGAGATAGAAAACATACCATAAAAATGTAGCATACCCTTATACATACACCTCTAAATTTTTGTTGAGCCAAGTATAATCTCCTCCACAACCCCAAGATAAAAGCCATGACAACACCCAAAACTGTTCAATCTCAAGAGATAAAACACAAAATATGTATTATGTAGCCACATGGATGTAAGCTTCTCAAACCAAGAAGATTAAACTACTCCATTTCCCATTTTAGGAAATCATCCCACTACCATCTCCTCAACTCCTCATAAATGACATCACAATGTCAACTTATGTTCTCAAGGAATAACCATGCTAAACATTTCTCAAACTAAATCCTCTAGAGCCATCTAACCATAGCTCAAGATCCATATCTATGAAAGATAAGGAAAACACCTGAAAGGAACAATGGGCTATTCCTCTTAAGTAAAAAACTACTAAGTAGATCAAGAATGGAGAATGAGAATGATCCTCTAAGATATCCAGGTCATCATGACTCATCCAAGAGCAATCTCCTCACAAGTCTATGTTGAACTCATGTTCTACCAAGGTGTAGGCTCCTCAAACTTCCAGCTAAAATCTCATCAAGAGTACCCATCTCAACACATATCTCCCATCATAGAAGAACACCAAGCCTCACCTAAGCATCCATGTATCCATGAGTACTAGAAAAATATCAACCCATGCTAAAATCTAAATACATCAAATAATTCTCATGAAACTATCAAGCACATGACCAATGCACTCTCTAGACCACTATCAAAGCTCCAATCATCTAAAATAGAAAAAGGAACCTATCATGACATTGTGATAAAAATTACCCTTAGGAGATCACATGCTCCAAGTGAACACAACATGGTCTCAAGAGAAATGTATCATGCCAACACTCTAATCTAGAATCAAGAGTATATCATGACATATTAGCACCATACTCTAAACCACTATCACCTATCAAGCATCACCAACACCTCAAACCAAAGACCACAAGAGTCCTCCATGGCTCCAAGATGTTATACATCTTCTAAAATCATGAAGATGAACCATATCTAAATAGTTCCCATGCAAATGGGAAAGAACCCTTCTACATCAATAGAACCTAAGAGCTCCTCTTAGAAACATCTAAAACACCAAAGAAGATCATCCATCACCAAGTGATACTAAGCTCTCCAAACATCATGAATTAACCATATGTTAATCTAAAAATCCTCTAGGTCCACACATCCACATTTCCATCTGACAATAATATCAAGTGGCACCAAGATCTCCAAGGCAAGGAGATACATCATCACTTTCACAATAGCTCACACAAAATAGAGTATCCAAGATGTTCATGACATTGCGATAGAACATGCTATAGGTCCCCACAATTTATTATCCAAGTACTCAACACCATCCATCCTCTCATCCAAAAACACCAAACCAGTGCATAAATGACCACAAACAAGGTCAACTAATATAGTTTACAAATACATTGAAACAACCTCATGGTATAGACAATCCACATTTGAGTTCTCCCATTGCAACCAAAAGGGTGGCCTACCCACATGACTGCATAACTCGTAGATCCAATCAATGTTACATTTTTTAATGGCATGAATTTTCACCCCTTACAAATTCCCCATTTACAAACTCCTTACCTTAGAAAACGTGATCTTGATGATGTATTTTCCACATTTGCTTCCATTTTCCATCCACTTGACAACTCATTTGTGTTTCGGTGGGGGAATTTTTGTCGGGGACACTAGCATGACGCATGGACGTCCACACAGTGCACTTTCTTCCTAACAAGATTCCTTCCTTTATAATCCATAGATGCATTACACTCTTCCATTAGATGCGAAGTGTACAGTTTGCTGCTCTATTGATCAACTTCAAATGGGTTTTTTTCCTCCTTTCATTCAAATTGTTGATTCTTCCATTCAATCCATCTTCTTTAATATTATACACACCTTTTGACAACTTCTTGATCAAAATGAACTCAATTTCAACTCCTTCATGTT
The DNA here is from genome assembly GCA_007258455.2 of Sequoia sempervirens. Lineage (NCBI taxonomy): Eukaryota > Viridiplantae > Streptophyta > Pinopsida > Cupressales > Cupressaceae > Sequoia > Sequoia sempervirens. The sequence goes on from VDFB02270651.1 coordinate 370,468,465, forward strand.
TCACCACCTTTATTGTAGCTACAAGTTGCTGCTTTGTTGGCTCGTCCTCTTTGTTGTTGCAGCAATGTTGGCTTTGGAGAGCTTGCAAGCTCACATATTCCTCCATTTTCCTTGAGAGCATGTGGTTAGGAAGGTGATATCCATTCATTTCCATTTGCTTTTGCATCATCTACTTATGTAGTAGCATATTGTTGTTTGTGTATTTCTTGGTACTTCCATTCCTACAACTTATTTATCATCTTTCTACTACCATTGCTATTTGGTTGTCCGTGGAGGTGGAAACACCAAAGTGGGGGATTGACTGAGGTAGTCCTCTAAACATAGCCCCAACAATTTCTCATTCTCGTGTGTGTAGGTTTTTTTTCAAGTGAAGCTCCTGAAGGCCTCAACTCATGGGTTTGAAGGTCTATTTCTACCACCTTTCTCTCGTCAAATTCTAGCTTAGTATTTTTAAAGTATTCTTCTTGTTATCTCTATTATTTTTGCATTTTCTATCTTTGTTGTAGATTATATTTTTTTAAATTAGGAAGTTAGTAGGTTTTTTGGTGTAGCACATCCCCGAGACCCCAACGCACTACACTAGATTCCATGATCCACGTTGAAGTCATCTGGCAGTGGGTTGTTTGACTTATAGTCTAAACCCTAAAAACTAGATCTCCTGATCCATTGAAACATCTGGGTTAGTAGAAGGAAAGTGATAGACCAGTTGTCCTTCCTTTTCAGCCCTTGAAAACTTAAACCTCTCTAATTCATTCATCTATCTTCAGGTAGATCAGGGCAACCTATTGTTCTAGACTCTCCCATGACCTAGAGTCCCTAAGCAGCCGGTCCCCATCCTCTACACATGCAAACCCATCATCACAATAGTAAGCAACAAATTGAGATATCAAAGAAGATATCATGTAGCTTTTCAAGACTCAAACACCAAATCAACAATAGATTTAATTTGCTAAACAAAGCCACAACATGAGCACCATAGTCTAGGAATCCTCCAAGCATTCACCACAAAATTTTTGAGTGACTAATCACATACCAACATCTCCATACAAAGAGGATTTGAAATCTCCTTACAAAGAATGCATGAAAAGTTGCAACTATCTTACATCCAAAATCATCCATGATTCAAAAAATAGGTTTCAATAGGTCTAAAAAACTGTAAGTTTTTCTTTGACCATGGAAAAACTACAAAAGAACTGTGTTTTTCATCACACATGCAAATCCACATCCACTTCACATTTGGAAGACCCAAAGGTTAGAAAGAAAATATAGCAGTCAATCCAAAGCAATGGATTTTCATGAAAATGCATCACCATAGATATTTAACATAAAATCTATAAAACCCTTAGATCTAGGAAACATGAATCCAAGCCATGCAAGTACAAGCATCCATCAAGAAGGTAGTGGTTTAGGAAATCCAAGCCCATTTGTAGGCCAACTCCACCACAATATGTACATGCATCTAAGAGAGATATAGGCTATTCCAGAAGCTTCCAAATCATCAAATGATCAACTCCATAGCCTACATGCATTCAAGGTTATTGAAACAATGCCTTCCAATGCTAGGGGCTACAAACAAGCATGTGACATAAGCACATCAAACCATAGTCACAACAAAACAAGCTTCTCCATATCAACATGGGGCCCATCTAAGACACCTAATATGAAAACTTTGTTACACAACCACAAGATGAAAAATAACCACCATGCAAAAGGGTTATTCAGTTGTCAAATAATATCTCTAGATCAATTTCTTGATCAACTCCAAAACTCCATCTTCTCTATCCTTCACGCTGCCTATTGTATCCTAAAAATAATATCAACTACAAATCCTCCACTTAGACAAGGATTAAATATCAGCTTATTCCTTAAGCTCAGATTTTTTCAAGCTTACTAGGCTAAGGAATCACAATAGAAGAAATACCCAAAATTTTAAAGACCATGAATCTTCACATGTAAGCACATGCAAGTAACATGCAACACACATGCAAGTGCATGCAAATATTGAACTGAGCTTTGATACCAATTCAAAGGGAATATTTATCTCATAATAACATCTAAGAACCCATATGCACATTTAGTATCTTTTGTTTTCTCTTATACAAGTACATAAAACTATGTCTTGTAGTGAAAATGGACACAGTTTTAATTTCACCCATTAATCCTTAGAGAAAAGAAATGTAGTTATTCAAATCCATTAAAATTTCAACAACATAATTGCATGCTAATTAACAATTAAAGAGCGGAAGAATAGACAAAAGAATTAGAACACAAATATACATGGGGAAAACCCTTTCGAGTAAAAAAATTCCACTCCAAATTATAGAACCATTGTATTATTAGTAACAAAACCAGTTACAATAAAATTACAATATCATAGCCTTATCATGGAGATTGCATCTCCAATTTACATTGAAGATTACATTTTTCTCTTCTAGAGAAAATATGGTAGCATAACCCTTGCAAAAAACTTAGCTCTCTCACATGTACAAATGACTAAGTCATTAAACATTTTATATATCTCCAATATGGGTGCCTACGGTTACCATGTGTCATCTCCATAGTCTGTGCATGCATGCAAACTGTAACAGAGAATATCCATTGGTCTCAACTATCCACTAAAGAATCCTACCAATCATACACTAACATGCATGAACATGCAACCAATATGAAATCACATGCAACCACATGCAAGATAAGAAACACCATAAATCATGCAACAATAAAGTTGGGCATCCACCATGATAAAATCAAGTCAAATTCCAATTTAGAACTCAACCAAGACTCCTACTCACTTCGAGTGATAACCCATCCTTCACAAAGCATCTTTCCCTTTTGAGCTTTGGTCGACAAGGTCAACTAATGCCACATCGCATCATGGTGCACTTTCTTGAGGGTTCTCACAATATTCTTTGCTCAAAGTTCCTTTGTGATGATAAGTGTCACCCTTCCTTGCTTTTCATGCTCATACAAAGGAATATCCTAACCATAGGTCTCGAAACTCACCACACACTGACACTTGGCATCCAAGTGCATCCAAGTGCTCCTCCTAGGAATTTTAAAAATTGTTTTCCTAGAATGAGTGCCCAAGTGATAAGTGGCATTCTTCCATGACATAGGTTGACTAGTAAATATACCCCCTAAAAAATATGAAACTTCCAAGTGGGTCCTGTGTGAACCCCAATCCCAATACTTGCAAAACAATAAGAACAAACACATTAGATTAGAGATTGCAAGCAAGAACAAGGATTCCCAATGAAATCCATTCACAAAGTTTAAATTAGGAAAAAATCAATGAAGAACATAATGAGAAAGCAATAAAATAGATTGAATCCTAATTAAACTAGCAAACTCATGATCCCATGGGGGAATTGGTGCCAATTTGATGTGAAAATTGGCCCTTTCCCAATTTCTATGATGCAAGATTGTTGTATGTTGATGAATGTTGATGATCGATCCACTTTGTTGATGCTTGATGAGTGGTCCAATGGAAAAACTTGCATAACCTAGCTATGATTCAATGATATTGGATGGAAATGGCTAAATATTTGAGCATAACAACTTTGCATAAATTGTGGATGATCAAATGAGGAATGAAGCCTTTTATTTATAGAATGCCAAGATGGATGAATGTCCAAAATAGAGGAATGTGGGACTAACATTCATCCAATGGCAAGATGCCACTTGTCAACCTATGAGTGGATGGAGGATGTGCAAGTTTTGAGAATTGTGCCAATAAATGTCTATTTTTGAATTTTGAATTTGTTGAAATGACATCCAAGAGGGAAGGAAAAATGCATTAAATGCCACTTGGCTCAAGGCAAAGGACATGTAAGATGGAGTAAATTCCTTGTTGGATGTACATGTCAACTTGGATTTTTGAATTCAAACTTGGAGAATATTCCAAAAAGATGTTTTGTTGAGGAAAATAGAGATTTAATAAATCAATTAAATCTATTTTCATGTGCAAGTGGTAAAAGTTGGAGGATGGGACATGATAAGAGATTAAATTAATCAAATTTAATTAATTTAATGAAGAGATTAAGTGATGTGACCTATTTGACTTAAATTTGTGGATTTATTTAAATCAAATATGAGAAGAATGTGATAAGAGATTAATTAAATAAAGATTTTGATTTATTTAATTAAAAGAGATGAAGATTAAATTAAATTTTTAATTTAAATTTAAGATAGATTTAATTAGATCAAGATGATTAATTTAATTATCGAGAAGAGGTGACTTAATTAGATAACTGGTTTATTTAATTAAGAGAGGAATATTGATGAATTTAATCAGATAGGGGCATTTGATTAAATGGTTAGACTGAAGGATGATTTAGGATGAAACAATGTTAGTGGTTAGGATCAGATGCACAATGTCAATCGGTAGATTTTACATGTCTACATTTTTCCCCTCTTTGAAGCAATGCACTTGTTGCGTTGGTTCAAAGAATAAACGATCTCGATCAAAGCCAAAAAAAATTGCTTTTAAAATCTTGCCCCACTGCTGCCCGTGAGAGAAAACATGCCAATATATTGCCCCCTCAAGAGATTCGACGAAAATTTCAATTTTTGGGTGATCTTGCGAAAAAAGAGGACAAGGTGCCCGACAGGTCCAAAAAGGCTCCAGGAGGCCAAAAACATGTCTAAACGCAATAAAACAATGTAAAACAGGCCTCAACTGGACAAAACAGGCTCAAGGGTCCAAAACCCTAGCAGGATAGCCAATTAGGGTGAAAAAACCCTAATTTTCAAGCTTAAAAGGCTCTGAGGGGTCACTTTCAATTCATTTTCACACACAACCATCTAGCAACCTTGATATTTGAGCTCTGACCTCCTGACGATATGGTGCAATGACAACTCCCGATGCACATTTTTGACCGAGTTCGGACGTACCAACAGCCACCCGGCATTGGGGCACCAGTAAGTGATCCTCACTTGAGCTTTATTTTCTATTTTTAGCGCTCATTTAATGCTTTCAAAGTTAGTCCTTCTGTAGCGGCGCTATGTAGCGCCACTCAAAAAACCAAACTGCGCCACTCGGTGTCAGATTGCACTGCGGTGGTGGAGTTTGGAGTTTGGAAACTCTAACGCTGAGGTCATGGCCCTCGGGGTCATTTCTAAAGTGCAACATGACAGTTCTTTAGTGATAGGAATCTTTGAAAATTGCACTGCTGGGAAGGAAAGTGCACCGTGACGGTACGATTTCGACATTTTTGTGCCTTAGCATCATAGTTTGATAAAAATTAAACTGTGATGCCTTCACAGATTGCGACACTAGAGTGGTTTCTTGGACGCCTAGAATTTTTTTTTTTTTTTTTTAACATGATGACCCCTCATGATGCAGGATGCGATGGGGGAGCTCTACTCCCGAGAGCATAGGTCGCGGGATCTGTTCGGTTACTTGCGGGACCTGAGCGACAGAGATCAATACTAACTTCGAGACATGGGGTTGTAGTACATCACCTACGCAACACCAATTCGCACCCACCTTGGCATGATGTCAGCGCTTACCGAGAGATGGCACATCGAGACCTCTTCCTTCCCCCTTCCCACCGATGAGGCTATCGTCACCTTGGAGGACGTTTGGCGTATCTTGAGATTGTCGATTCATGGTCGGCGTGTCATTTTTGATATAGATGAGGGGTGAAATGCCTATCACAGAGTCCTCACCATAGAGGACATTATTATTTTTTAGGGGAAGATCGAGCTCAAGCGTCATAGGGCTCTGGCCCCTCCCTTCTGCTTGGTTGTTGAGGTGATTATCTCGGGTCTGGTTGCCCCAGACCGATGAGGCCGATACTTCAGTCCTAGTTGGGGACTTTGCTAGGAGCGCATGGTTAGGCGTGACATGCCTACTTGCTTTGCTTGGGGGCCGGTTCTTCTTGCATCTTTGTACAAAGATCTCCACGAGTACGTCTACCTCGACAACAGAGCACTCAGAGCAGGCATGACACTCCTCCACGTATGGGCGTGGGAGCACATTGTTGTCCTTCAACCGTGGATTGTTGCAGTTCCGATGGGGCCTGATGATCCCCTCGTATAGCGCTACAAAGGCAATGTGTCCACACACACAAGCGAGCATGAGATTCCCTATTGGAGGAGGGTCCTAGACGAGATGCAGGTGTTCATATGGTGACCGTACCTTGGTTAGCCTGGATGGGTCGACGATGTGAATCAGATTTTCTATGCCCGCTAGGACCGCTTCATGCAAGGGAGAGAGCATACTATGATAGAGAGATATCTACCCGAGTGCGTGCAACGTCAGTTCGGTGAGCCTCAAGATCAGCTAGACGACAATTATGTGGTCGTATTTTCCTGCACCATGGCACAGGTTTCATGGGGGTGATACATTCCTGCCTTGGAGGCCGTCGACAGCTTCAGACACTTGGTGGCTTGGCCATGGGCTTATGATCAGGGGCCTACAGATCCAGGCATGACACATGCATACAGGGATTGGTTCTAGCCTCCATTTTGATTGATAGTTCTAGGAGCAGTCCCTGATCGACGGAGGGTGAGAGGCAAAGGGGGAGGATGAGGACGAAGGGATGGTGCATGATAGGACCAGTCGGCCGGGTCCCCAGTTCAGGCAGTTTAGGCAGTTTAGGCTAACGTGCAGATCTAGGATCAACAACAGGTGCTAGCAGGTGCACCACCATAGGTTGGGGGCGAGGATCAGCCTCAGGTACAGCCTCCATGAGCACAGCCAGCAAGGTAGGTGGATCCTCAAGATACATTGATTACACAACTATAGGCCCAGGTGCAAACTTTGATAGGGGAGAGAGATCAGGCACAGACTGAGAGAGAGCAGATCAGGGCTGAGAGGGATCAGGCCATAGTGCAGAGACAGGCCACAGAGCTACAGGCGGCCACAGAGCTAGGGCGAAGACAACAGTTGGAGAGCATGGTAGCCTCCTCCTCTTAGGGTATAGTTTCCATTCAGTACTATAGGGAGGTCATCCGAGAGGCCGAGTATTACCGTATGCATTATCACGAGGCTATACCCAGAGTAGCACGGGTCCCAGAGTACTCGCAGCGAACCAGTCATAGACCAACAGAGGGTCACAGTGATAGGGGCGAGGGCAGCATACAAGGGGGTAGACCTTGATCAAGATGATACTTTTTGTGCCTTATGGGCTCCTTTTTGATAGCCTGATGGGCCTTTTTGTACTAATTGACATACATGTACAGTGATCTGATTATTTTGTACTATGACAGTTACATTATTGATGATATATATGAGCCGATGATTTTGATGTGATGCAATGTGATGTGTAGCATTTATTTATGCATGTATGGATGATTCTATTTCTATATGCTATTAAATGATGTTATGGTGTTATCTGATGCTTTTATGGACGCATTTATTTCTGATGATATATGCATTATGCAATGATTATGACCTAACATATCTATATTATGTTGTTGACTTATGATATGCAGATGTATTTATGTGATGCGTAATGATGATGATGCTTTATATAATGATTTGAAATGATATGATATGTAATATGCAATGTGAAAAATGATATGAAAATGATCTATGGTGTATACATGAAATGATGTGAATCATGCTTATATATGTGAAATGATTATAGATGGATGTACGCTTTGCATGAAATGGATTTTTGTATGTTCCTATTTATGCTTATAATGATGTGGAATGATTTATGTAATGAAATGCAAAAAATGATTGTGATGCTATTTATGAGATGACATGGATGATTAGTGGACGATATAATGCAATGTAAATGCAATGGTCATGTTTTATATGATGATGCGAATGAGATGGTTTTAAGATGCTTAGAATAACAAATATTATCCTAAACATTTTAAATGTATGTAATGTATGTGATGCATTTAATGTGATGCAATGTGATAAATGAAATGATATATTAATGCAAAATGGTATGATGATGCTTAATGTAAAATGAACGTAATGTGTATGAGTATGTATGCAATGGATTATCTATAATTCTTATGTCCTTATTATGTATGATTATTTAGTAGGTGGTAATGTGAAATGGTTATTAAATGTTTATGCAAATGAATGTTATGCGATGATTTATGTGATAAATGAAATGTGATGCAATGTAATAAAAATGGATGTGCTTATCTATGAAGAATGCTTATAATAACATGTTTATCTGATGATGAAAATGCAATGCATGTGTTTCCTATATGATATGTTTATGCAATATGCTAATGATTTGTGGATGCAAGATTGATGACGATGATGATGGTGATGATGATCAACTATGATAGTACCTTGTTAGTGCGATGAGCCAGAAAAGAAGAAGTCATTTCAACAAGATACACGATGATAAATATGCAAATGATGATAATTACTTGCCGAGGAATTGGGATTTTCAAAGGGCCAATTTTCTTATGTTTGATAACACATGTGGTACGATGCATCAAGGTATAGAAAACTAGGATGGTGTTGTACCTAGTGTGATGGACTTTGACTTGACAAACAGATAGGAGTATCCTTGTTCACACCTAACATACGAAAACCTTGCTAGGATGCACTTTAGAAGTTTCAAACACCTCGGACCAAAACAAGGAAAGGTAGAACCTATCAATGCAATAGTCAACAAGCTGCCCAAAAGCTCCTCCATACATACCTAACAAAGCAAGTATTCGCCAAGGTTATATTACAAGAATGTCCAACAAGCACAACAGACAAAAGATAATGATCATTGCCCCATTCCTATTTCTCTAAATCCTTTGTTCGGATATTGTCGAGAGGTACTTGGAATGAGCACAATAAAATAAGTCAAAAGATAAAGACAAAGTAACCAAACAAGCTTATGTTCTTCAATACCGCTCACGAAAAGGGAAGTGTTTTCTAAGGATAAGAACCAAAACTATTGCCAAAAGATAATGCCCATTGTAGGAAGGATACATCCTAGGACATGTTAGTGGATGGTGGCACGTCATTTCATTTATCCAAAGTGTTCTAAATGATGATTGATATGGGACCAATTGGATGATGAGTTATCGACACAAAGAGTTGACCAACTTGCTTACATACTGACTTAGACCTAAGACTTGACGATTTTGAGTTTTCACTTTTCACCTGCTAGACTTGTTTCTGATTATCTTACCAAAGATTGAGGATGATGATCGTTTATTATGAATGATGTTATTGTGGGTGCAAGCGAGATGAGATGGATGGATTTTTTCAAATATTTGGATGTTTTTGATCTTTTTGAGATGTTTTGAGGTTATTTTTGGTATTTTTTGAGATTTTCAAATGTTTTAATTTTTGATCTTTCAATGTTTTGGGGTTTTCTAAGATTTTGACCAAGAGACTAACCTAAAGACTTATCCTAGGGGCCTCGGGGGCTGATCAACAAATTAGCCTTGCCTACGTTATACACGCAGAGACCACGTAGTTCGACTGGTGACTTGACCGATTTACAAATGCAGATATACATGATGAGATGCCAGTTTATTATGATGGATGCCTAAAGGACTGACCTAAGTGTCTCGGGGGATGATCAAAGATCAACCTTGCCTACGTTCAAGGCTCAGAGACCCATAGTTCGACAAGATGACATTGTTTTTGACTTTTTGACCTGTTTTGGGATTTTGATATGTTTTAATGTTTTTGGATTTTATGATATTTTGATTTTTTTTGGATTTTCTGATGTTTTGATGTTTTTGGATTTTCTGATGTTTTAGAACTTTAAGGATATACACAAATCCGATCCGATGAGAACATGCCCCCAATGTGATGCAATAGACTACTCTGATAAAGGCAGGACAAACTGACCTTGAGGATGGGCCGAGTAGTACTAAGAGGGATCATGATACAAACACAAGACCAAGCTATGGTGCGGATGCGGGTGGATGAGTGATGGATGGAGATCTGAATGCGATGGATGATGGAAACGTAATGGATGGATAATGCAGAACAAGTTGTAAAGATCCTAGTGGATGGAAAGTGCTTATTTACACAAGGTGCCTGTTTGCCAGGTTTTCACTAAGGTACTTGTCCAAAGTGCCACTGTAGTGGTTTTCACTAGAGGACGATTTTTTCTCTTTACTATTTTCAATCCTTTTTCTAATTTTTTTTGGATTTTTTGCTTTTTTGATTTTTTTTGTTGTCACCAAGACGCCTGTTTGCCAGGTTTTTGCCGAAGTAACCATTTCTTCAGGACATTTTCTATTTTTTTTGGATTTTTGGTTCTATACCTTGAAAGATTTAGGCATAAAACTTTTTAAGATGAGAGCTATTCATGGGCTCTTGCAGAGGTTCCCCTTTGGGTGTTGATAACTGATATGCCCTTAACTTATAACTTGTTGTGATAATGAATGGTCCCAACCAATTGGGTTCAAATTTTCCTTTGTTGCTTGGGTTTGGGACATTCTTTTGATTCTCCTTTAATACCAATTCTCCAACTTGGAAGGTCTTGCTTCTTATTTTCTTATTATAGCTCCTTTTGAGTCTATTATGATAGACTTGCAAATGATTCAAAGCTGCAGATGTCAATCACAACCTGTGTCATTGACTATTTTCTTGAGGATTTTTAGAATGGTCCTGTTTGTAGCTTCTACTTGGCCATTTCCTTGGGGATAGTATGGGGTGGAGAAGTGATGTTGGATTTTGAATTTTTCGCATAAGTCGCGAACCTCCTGATTCTTAAATGGCATCCCATTATCTGAGATAATGGATTGTGGAACACCATAGTGGAAAATGAGATAGTTCAGGATGAACTTTGAAATCTGCTTCCTAGTTATATACGTCATGGGTATGGCTTCCACCCACTTAGTAAAGTACTTTGTTGCGGTTATGATGAATTTGTGGCCATTAGATGAAGTGGGCGGGATTTTTCCAACGAGATCGAGTCCCCACTGTGAAAAGGTCCATGGTGTGACGATGGGATGAAGCTCTTGAGTTAGAGCATGGATGAGGTCCCCATACTGCTGACATTGTAGACACCTTATAGCATAGTTATGTGCCTCTCTTTCCATTGTGGGCCAATAATACCCCATCTTCAGTAGTTTCTTGGCTATGGTCATTCCACTTGAGTGTGAACCATAGATACCGTTATGTACTTCAATTAGAGTGGTTAATTCCTCCTCAATGTTTAAGCAGTGCAGTAAGGTTCCTTCTATGCTTCTATGATATAGGGTATCTCCTAGGATGACAAATCGGGATTCCTTTTTGACAAAGGTTCATTTTAGGTTTGAGGGTAAGTCAGCGGGTATGACTCCTATTCGAAGGTATGTGTAAATGTTGTGGTACCAAGGATCACCGGGACCAACTATTTCACACACGAATTCTAATTTTGGTACCTCGAATGCGAGCATGAGAAGCTGCTCTATTAGGAATTCATATTTTGGAACATTGTGGGGGATATCCAGTAAGGATCCAATTGTTTCCATGGCATCCGCTGCTCTATTGTTGGCTCTAGGAATTTGTTCAAATGTGATCTCGATGAAGGATTCTTTGAGGGTCTCCACCAATTTCTTGTATGGAGTGAGCTTGCCATCCTTGGTCTGGTATTCATCATTCACTTGATTTATTATCAATTGGGAGTCTTCGTATACTTTGAGAGCTATAATGTTCCATTGCAGTGCTATTCTGAGACCTATGGTTAAAGCCTTGTATTCTGCAATGTTATTGGTGCAAGGAAATGCTAGTTTGTAGGACCTTGGTATGTAGTCCCCTTGTGGGGTGATACAGAAGACACCGGCTTCTGATCCATGCTGTGTGTATGAGCCATCGAAGTACAGTTTCCAGTGGTCAGTTACGTTGAGATTGAAAATAGATTCATCTAGAAACTCTGAGATGAGAGGATTCTCTGAATAGATTGGTGCTTCTGCAAGTTGATATGCGATGACTTGGCCTTTGATTTCTTTCCGCTCCACATATTCAATGTCATATTTTGATAGTATCATTACCCGTTTGGCCATTCTTCCAATGAGCATTTCCTTTGATAGTAAGTATTTGAGGGGGTCAATTTTGGTGATGAGTTTTATTTTGTGTGCCAACATGTAATGTATGAATTTATGTGATGCAAACACTACTGCTAAGCATTCTTTCTTGATGAATGAATAGTTTAGCTCATGCCCAACCATTGTTCTACTGATGTAATAGATAGCCCTTTATGTTCCATTTTCATCATGTTGAGCTAGGAGAGCTCTAAGGGCTGCTATTGTTGCTGATACATAGAGAATTAATGATTTTCTTGGGATTCGTGGCATTAAGACTAGTGGTGTCAATAAATATTCTTGTTTTATTGAATGCTTCCTCACACTTGGTATCCCATTTGTACGCTACTCCCTTGTGGAGTAGGTGAGAATATGGGTTTTGTTTGTCCGCCAGTTGTGATATGAATCTTCAAATGGATTGGAGCCTGCCTTGGAGACTTCTCAATTGTTTTAATGTTTTTGGTGCCTCCATCTCGAGCATTTCTTTTACCTTTGCTGGATCTACCTCAATACCTCTCATTGACACTATATATCCTAGCAATTTTCCCGATTGTACGTTGAAGATGCACTTCTTTGGGTTTAATCTAACCTTGTACTCTTCCAGCCTATCAAAAATGGCACTTTGGGTTTAAGCCAAATGGCATCATGTTCTAGCAGTAAGTCCCCCATGGACAAGTGAAAGTCATCTTATGTTGGTCCTCTTTAGCTATCATGATCTGATTGTATCCTGATAATCCGTCCATTAGTGACAACATTTCATGTCTGACTGTCATGTCTACAATCATGTCAATGTTTGGAAGTGGGAAGTCATCATTCGGACATGTTTTATTCAAGTCTCTAAAGTTTGTGCAAATTCTAATGCCCCCATCGGGTTTTGAGACAGGTACCAAGTTTGACACCTATTCTAGATAATCTGTCGGTCGGATGAATCCTGCATCTAATAGATTTTTTAGCTCCATTTTGACTAATAAGGTGATCTGAGGGTGCATTTTTCAAAGCTTTTGTTTAACAGGCTTTGCTTCTGGATATACTGCTAGGTGGTGAACCATGATCTCTGGATCAAACCCTAGCATGTCAGCATAGCTCCATGCAAAGTTTATCTATCTCTCTCTTAGGAAGGCTGCTAGGAGCTCTTATTCCTCTTATAGTAATGACTCCGCATAAAATGTGATGTGCGGGGTTTCCTCTGTTCCTAGATTGAACAGATTACATCTTTCTGCCAGGACTACTGATTTTTCTTGATGAATAGCTCTAGAAGGAAGATTGAATCCCCCATCCTTGGGTGCCTCAGAGAGGTTTTCACCATTGGATGTTTCCTTTCTTTTTACTTTTTTCTGGTCGAAGAGTGCCATAGTGTGGTTTTCACTCAAAGACTTAGATATTATTCTTAATTTTTCACTTTTGCGACTGAGGGATTCAATTGTTTCCCCATAATAGGCATGTGTATCTAGCTCGATTATGAACCCTGCTTTGTGATCCCCACATGGAATGTTATCCCGGAGTCCCATGAATTCTAAGAGTGCCTATCATTTTTTAATGTATCAAGAATTGGTGGTCCTCGTTGGTCGTAGTCGATGAGTTGGGGATATACTAGGCGGATCTCATAATTTTGGTGCTCTGATTCAAAAGATAGGGTGCTAATCATGCAAAGAGTGGTATCCTCAAATAGCCTAGGTAAGTTGGTCATGGTATCCTCATCATCACTACTACTATAGACGTTGGTTATATCAAATGTGAAGTTATCTATGACGCGACCTGTAGATACTGGTAAGCGTAGTTCTGCTACGGTTGGTTGAGGAGGATTATTAACCCTTCTAACTGGAGGACTTCGGCCATGTATGGTTATATTCAGAGGGGTACATCCAAGGCCAAGATTTTTTATCGCTCGCGTCTCCGTAATGATACGTATTATAAGCCCATTGTCGTTTCTCCCAAGTCTTTGGTTTCTGTCATAGCCCATTGCGAGCATCATTTGCAGACCCTTTCTTATGTCATCCATTGGTAAATCAACTACTGGTATTTCATCTTGATATAGCATATGAGATGGATCTTCCTCAATAACTTCTTGGCCAAGATCTCCCCAACTTGTAAGGTTGGGATAGTCTTCAAGAGACGTTTGGGATGTGGAGGCTTCATTTATTTGTGGACGTCCCTGTGATCTAGGAGATTGTGGTAACTCTCCTACCACAAAAGCATTTTTAGGGATCGTGTAGTTTCCACAACCGTTATCTTGGATGATGACCTTGATGTCAGAAATGGTGGGGATGACGGGAGTGGCGGGTGTCTCTATCACAGAAGTGGATGCGAGGGTGGTGGGATCGATGTATGGTGTAGATGGGCCCTCATCATTTTTTGGTACTTGGGGGATTTTATAGTACTTTGCTTCAAGGATTTTCAAATAGGATAAGGGTTCGAGATCTCCATGGATGGTAACTTCTTGTCCCTCATGTGTGAATTTCACACATTAATGGAAAGTTGATGCTATTGCCTTCATTGCATGAATCCATGGACGTCCCAAGAGGATGTTATACGGCAAGTCAAGATCTAACACCTGACAAGTGGTTTCCATGATAGCAAGCCCTACTTGAATAGGGAGTTTGATTGTGCCTTGGGACACTCTTTCTTGATCATCATATGCTCTTATTGTGATACCCTTTCCTTTATCGATAGAATCCTCTGAGATTTTAAATTTCTTGATGAGCCTAAGAGAACATATATTCAAGCCTGCACCTCCATCCACCAAGACCCTTTTGACTTTGCTTTTCTGTACTATGACCTCTAAGTGGAGCGCACGGTTGTGAGATGGTTGAGCGGGGAAATCCAGGTCAGAGAATGTGAGGAGAAATTTGGCATAATGATGTTTCTGACCATAGGTTGGAATTGTTTCGCATCAAGATCTGCAGGGACAGTGGATGAATCCAGTGCTTCCTCAAGGGTTTTCCTATGGGCAGATGAGATTTTTAGCAACTCCATGATGGAGATTTGTGTTGGCATTCTTTTGAGCTGATCAAGGGTTTTATATCCATTGGGGACAGATCTAGATGCAGGGACTCTATTTGGCTGGGATGATCCTGTGATGGTAACTTTGCCGCCTCTTGTGATGACTCCACAATCGGCATGGGCGCCTTTGATGGTGATGACTGTGCAGTATTCATCTAGGGAGGCAATGATAGTTTCATACACATGATTCACGTTTGTGTGGGTGCCTTTCCCCTTATCAGTGTTATTATTATTCCCTTTATTGCCATGGTTGGGCATAAGATTTGTGATATCTTAAGGTCTTGGTTTCCTGTTGGTTGTTTGACGTTTATAATTCTTTGATCGATGATATCTTGAATTACGTTTTTTAACCTCATACAACTGTTTGTAGTATGCCCTTTGATTTTATGGAAGTCACAAAGTTGATTCTCATTATACCAAGGAGGCTTCACATCCGGTTCTTGGTAATTCTCATAGGTGGGCGCTTTGATGATTTTTTCTTTTATCAGCTTCTTCATGATGACTTCTAGTGGTTCCCCCAGAGCGGTGTACTTTCGCTTGGGATAATTCTTGTTCCGTTGGGGTGGTCCCCTTTGATCATTGAGATTGTTGATTGTCTGATTATTGTTTGGTTGTTGTATTGCGTGATGATTTTTTTGGTGTTGGATTTGGATTTGTGGTGTGGGTGTATTTTGGCGCAGGGCACTGATGACCACTTTGGCGTCAACAACACCATCATTAGTAACATTTTTGTTCCTTTCCCACATGCAATGTTTATCATTGTAATTGGTGGGTGGGCGGATGTTTTGTTGTTCAGGGTATGAAGTTGATCCTGCGGATTGTGTCATAAGGGGTCGTTCGATGTTGAGCGCCTTGGAGATCAATTGATCATATGTGGTGATCCCTTGTACCTTGAGATGAAATTCCAAGAGGTCGTCAAGGTTGGATATAATGGTGCAAACTTGTTGTTCCTCGGGAATGGTCCACTTGCTCCAATTGGCCTTGGATCGCCATCGTTGTAGGAATGAAGCGAATGATTCATTCTTTCCTTGTTTCAGAGCTGAGAGTTCTTCTAGAATAACATCCATGGCAATGTTGCATGCATAATTTTTAATGAATGCATCTATAATTTCTTGGAATGTTCTAATTCCTGTTGGTAGGTGAGAGAACCATTCCATAGCGTGGCTAGCCAAACTCCTAGGAAATAGCCGCATCAGATAGGTATCATTGTATGCGACTTCCATGCAATGAACCTAGAATTCCTAATCTGATCTTCAGGGTTTCCCGTCCCTCGATATTTGTCAAACTTGGGGATCTCAAATCCCTTGGGGAATGGTTTCATCACTAGACTCCTATCAAATGGATAGGGGCACAAGTTGCGTGGTGTTTTTGTGGTTCGCCCTGATTGAAGATCAAGCACTTGTTGTGAGAGCAACTTGATTTGTGTCATTACATCATTTTGCGGATCAGGGGGTGGGATGAAGGTGTTCTGGGGTGTTTCAATTGTGGGTTGGATGGGTGGGTTGTTTGGTGGTATTTGCACATTCTGTCGAGCTAGGTATGCTTGCACTTGTTGTTGTATGAACAACGCTTGTTGTTGTGCTAGGATTGTTTGTTGTTGTGCTTGTTGTTATTGTGCTATGATTGCCTATTGTTGTGCTTGTTGTTGTGATTGTTATTCTTCCAACAACGCTTGTTGTTGGGCTGCCAATTGGGCTGCTTCTTGCTGCTCTTGATATTGTTTTATTACTTGCTAATATGCTTATAGTTGCGCTGCTTGTTTTTGTGCAAGAAGTTGTGCTTGTGCTTGTGCTTACACTGCATGTGCTTGTGCTTACACTGCATGTGCTTGGGCTTGTGCTTGAGCTTGGGCTTGAGCTTGTGCCACTTGTTGTTGCAATAGGATTTGGGCTTGGGCAGCCTTTTGTGCTTGTAATGTGGCTTGGTATACTTGAGAAACTTCTTCTTCTTGTTGTTGTTGTTGTAATAAGGCTTGGGCTTATGCAGCCTGTTGTGCTTGTAATGCGGCTTGGGCTGCTTGGGCAACTTGCGCTACTTGAGCGGCTTGTTGAGCAACTAGTTGCATGGATTTTTGTTTTTGCACTTGTAGGAATCCCCTTTGATAAGTATCTTGTTGAGCTACTTACAATGTTATGTTGTATTGGCTTGATATGCTGGAAGTTGGTGGTGGTGGATTCAGAATGGCATTTGTGGTGGTGGTGAGCGGTGATGTCGTGTTGATGTTTTGAGTGGTGAATGGTGCTGTTAATGTGGTTGGTCGTTGAGAGACAATGCTTTGTGATGTTAGGGGGTGGTTGATGATGTCATGATTACTTGTGTAGTTGTCATCTGTTGTTGTGATATCGATGACAAGTTTTGGGAGTTTGGCGTGATGTTTTGATTGGTGTTTGGAATGTTGGTTTGATTGATATTTGATAAAGGTGGAAGCCCCAAACTAAGTAAAGCTGTGGATATTGGTGGTAATGGTGGGAGAGGTGAAAATTTGAGGGGTGTGAGTTCTTGAGAAAATGTTGTGGTGTCAAAAATGCCCCCAGGTCCGAACATGTCACCTTATTCTTGCAGATTTGTGAGGAGAGAAGTTTGAGGTGTTGCGCAAAAGGATGATGATGATGGATCATTCGGATTATGGAAAGTGAGAGGAACATACTTATGTAATGGGTTTTGGTGTATGCTTTGTTCCAAGATGGTGTTTGCCTCCAAGTCTTGATTATTATCAAGGGGATGTGTTTGAATAGCATTAAGTAATGCATTTCCCTTATTGACATTGGGTTGGGTTGGAGCAAAAGATGTCATGATTTGTGGAATGTTTTGAGTGATGCTTTGGGATGGGGGTGTAGATGAGATGGGGAGTGTGGATGAAATTAGGGGAATAACCTCCAAAGATGGTTCCACTATAGAGCTTACGTCAAAATCAGAAGGTAACCTGTCCCCTTGTTTTGCTAGTTCAAGCATATATAGTGAAGGGTTAAGCCTCATCATGATGTTGATGATCTTATGGTTTTCTGCATTTTGGAGCATTTCGGTTATTTCTTCATGCGACATCCCGAAGGTAAGATCTTCTCCTTGATTTTCCTCTTGTGGGTTTTGTGATGATGAGATAGTCAAAGGATTGATTGATTCAACTAGATTCATTTCAACATTCGTTTGGTTTAGGTCACTTGAAGCGGGTGTTTCTTTGTCAGCTTCCATATTCTTCTTATATTGAGATCTAGTTTAAACCATAAAACAAGGATCAATTTTCAAGAATATGGGAGATTAATCTCTTAATTCTTTGGATTGATCTTTACTTTATGCACAAAAGATAAAATTTTAGGATATCTTGAGGATCAAAAGGTGATATGATGATGATGCAAGAGATGGATGATACAGATGTTTTGATCTTTTGATAAATCTTGAGGGGGATGCTAGAATTTTGGGACTTACGGATATGTTTTGGATTTTGATTTTTGATTCTTTGGATTTCCCTTGATTTGATTGATTTTGGTTTGCTTTGATTTTGAACAAGTAGACCCTAAGATGTTGGATGATTATCTAAGGGATAGATTTTCTCAAAAGATGATAATTTGAATATGTGTAGGGAGAAGGATGCATCTACCCACACCTATTCAAACAAGATGATAATTTAACCAAGCATATGAAGAAGGATGCATCTACATATACCTAGCTAAACAAGATGGTTTGATAACTTTGACTAAGTATATGCAAAAGGATGCATCTACACATACCTAGTCAAACATGATTTGATAAATATTTCAAGGATTTTGTCTCAAGGATTTGATGATTTTGATTTTTTCCAAAAACCCTAGCAT
This sequence comes from Sequoia sempervirens, assembly GCA_007258455.2. Lineage (NCBI taxonomy): Eukaryota > Viridiplantae > Streptophyta > Pinopsida > Cupressales > Cupressaceae > Sequoia > Sequoia sempervirens. The sequence continues at coordinate 370,487,217 of VDFB02270651.1, forward strand.
GAAGGATAATTTCAAGATTTCTCAAAAGATGATGGTGAGATGATTTTTTGGTTTGATGTTTGATGGATGAGAAAAAGATTTTGATTTCCTTTGATCCTAAGATGAACCTAAAAAAGACACTTTGTTTACCTAAACCTTGGTATTGAAGAACATGCAATGCTTCTATAGACCTTTATAACCAAGAAGTGGTTTAATTTGATCATACATTTCCGGATTTTGAATCAAGGACTTTCATTTTGGGATTTGTCTTCTTGGAAATCGTGAGGTTTCAACACATGTGAGAGTTCATTTTTTTTATCTTTGCTTAGTGGCTTTATTTTACCACAAACACTTCTTTGATTAGTTTTCCAAACAAGATGTCCAATATCTTAATTTCCTCGAATCCCACAAAGTATGTTATGTGGAAATTTGATGAATTCAAGGCAAGGATTACTTATTGTTTAACTTTAGTAGACAAATTGAGATGTAATCCAAATGTTTAGAAACCTCTAAGGATAGAATCCCAAGGGCAAGCAATAACACATGAATTGAGTCAATTGTATTTGTCTTGTAAAGGGTTTGAAATTTTGATGAAGTTTAAGTGTTTGTTTCCAAGATGTTTTCGAACAAGAAAAGCATTTTGTAACCAAGAATAAGTACAACCCGATGGATATGGAAGACAATATTTGTTGAGTCCCCACTTGGACAAGTCCAGCTACACTTATCTTTAGCAAATGGTTAGATGTTTGACCCCACTGGCTCCCCTCCACGGCTCGTTAACGTCATTCGAGGCAACCAAGCATCAACACCCATGAAACTCCCATGGCATGCTTTCCATTTCTACTAAAAGACTGTAAAAGTGTGGAGCGGCTTCAAAACGACCATTCTTGCACCAACAAATAGATCAAGGGTTTTGGCAATTCTAAAACATGGGTTTTAATTAGGACTTTACATTCGTGGAGATTGACCCATACGACGAGAGTCCCTTTTTAGATCCATCTCGTCGGAGCCAACTGCGTGATATTGGCGTTTATTCCAATACCCACATTTATATTTCGGTTGGAAATACTCTTGGATTTAGAGTGTTACCAGTTGAGTCATTCCCTTGGGTGAGTACTTTTTCCCCAAGGCAGGCCCTCTAAGATAAACAAAAGCGAGTAAAGACAATATTCGTAACTCAATCAATTTTTGTTTGCAACACAAAGAGAGAGAATGTACACAATAATGCTCTACTCACACTCACACATTGTTTTGTTCAATTTTAAACCCAAAATGAAGTGTGGAGGTGATTGCTTTATCTCAACCTAAAATCACAAAAAAGGCCTTTTGATTCTTAAGATCGTTATAAAGCGCGAGAGAAGCGCATACATCCTTTTTCAATGAAGCTAGTTTAAGTAAGCCATCACAAAGACAAAGTTGCACTTGTTCATTTTAGAGCCACAAAGCAATTGTAAGTTCTTTTTAAAGCACCAAAGTACAAATAAGAGTTGTTTTGTTCAATTTGTTAACCAAAAAACAAACTCTAGTAAGTTGTATTCCTAATGTTCGTTTTAAGCCTTTGCAAAAAGAACAAACACATTAGATTAGAGATTGCAAGCAAGAACAAGGATTCCCCATGAAATCCATTCAAAAAGTTTAAATTAGAAAAAAAGCAATGAAGAACACAATGGGAAAGCAATAAAATAGATTGAATCCTAATTAAACTAGCAAACTCATGATCCCGTGGGGGAATTGGTGCCAATTTGATGTGAAAATTGGCCCTCTCCCAATTCCTATGATGCAATATTGATGTATGTTGATGAATGTTGATGAGTGATCCACTTTGTTGATGCTTGATGAGTGCTCCAATGGAAAAACTTGCATAACCTAGCTATGATTCAATGATATTGGATGGAAATGGCTAAATATTTGAGCATAGTAACTTTGCATAAATTGTGGATGATCAAATGAGGAATGAAGCCTTTTATTTATAGAATGCCAAGATGGATGAATGTCCAAAATAGAGGAATGTGGGACTAACATTCATCCAATGGCAAAATGCCACTTGTCAACCTATGAGTGGATGGAGGATGTGCAAGTTTTGAGGATTGTGCCAATAAATGTCTATTTTTGAATTTTGAATTTGTTGAAATGACATGCAAGAGGGAAGGAAAAATGCATTAAATGCCACTTGGCTCAAGGCAAAGGACATGTAAGATGGAGTAAATTCCTTGTTGGATGTACATGTCAACTTGGATTTTTGAATTCAAACTTGGAGAATATTCCAAAAAGATGTCTTGTTGAGGAAAATAGAGATTTAATAAATCAATTAAATATATTTTCATGTGCAAGTGGTAAAAGCTGGAGGATGGGACATGAGAGGAGATTAAATTAATCAAAGTTAATTAATTTAATGAAGAGATTAAGTGATGTGACCTATTTTACTTAAATTTGTGGATTTATTTAAATCAAATATGAGAAGAATGTGATAAGAGATTAATTAAATAAATATTTTGATTTATTTAATTAAAAGAGATGATGTTAGATTAAATTAAATAAGGTTTTAATTTATTTAATTTAATAGATAGACTTTAGAGATTTAATCAAATAAAATAAATTATTTAATTAAATAAGATAATTAGATCAAGATGATTAATTTAATTATCAAGAAGAGGTGACTTAATTAGATAATTGGTTTATTTAATTAAGAGAGGAATATTGATGAATTTAATCAGATAGGGGCATTTGATTAAATGGTTAGACCGAAGGATGATTCAAGATGAAACGATGTTAGTGGTCAAGGTCAGATGCAAAATGTCAAGTGGTACATTTTAGTGTCTACAGGTCCCTCTTCCTAAAAAGTAGGAGATAATTTTTCATTTCTCAGCACAAAAAATACTCCTATAAATAAGAAATCCTAAAAAAATAGAATAGAAGGTTGAGACATCAATTCCCAACAAAAGGATCTAGGGGGAGAGTACTCAAGCCCCCAAGATCCAAGATCCCATGACAAACAAACATGAGCACAAAGGAGCACACACACATGTATGATATGCAACAAGATAACATCAAACATACAATTTCAGAAAAATAAATCATACATGATGAAAAAACATGGCATGATGGAACATAAAGATGACGATGAAATAAAAATAAACACGATGTGAACATGATGTAAACATGAAGAAGACACAAAATAAAATACAAGGTTTGTACTAAAGGTTCAAGTTGGTAAGGAAAAGAGACCCTAGTCTTAAATTGTCTCAAATACCAAACATCATCCACCAAATATATGTTAGCTCATATGAGGACTAGCAAGTTGTGTTATGCCACATCACTCATGAAACACATGGCTCCATTGGCAAGCAAGGTGTGTTATGATAGGTGGCCATGTTAAAAAAATTTCATGACTCAAACCATAGCAAAGTCCAATATTTGGTAGGTGAATCACAAACTAGAAGGCACACAAGCTAGTGAGGACCGCTTTTCACTAGGTGAGCCCCCAAGACAAGGTAGAAAAATGAGAAACACACTAGGTCTAGTGAGGACCACTTTTTCATTAGTTGTATACCCATGACAAACATACCAAGATTTATACTCCTCGATAACTCTGATAAGGTGCTAAAAAATGGTCAAAATGCTATGTCAATGCCACACTAAGTTCAACTCCCATGAACAAAGTGGAGAAATAAATCAAAACTCACCTCAGGGGATACATAAAGTTTAACGTCAAGGGGGATGAATACAACTCACCTTAGGGGTTTCATAAATGATAATATGATAAGGTTAAATCTCGAGGGGTGTTATAAAAACACCACTATAAGAGATGATTCACAAAAAACAAAATGGGATTTGCTCAATACATGAGATTTCCCACCTTAGGGAATATCACACATGACATCACCACCAAGAGAGGACAAGTCATGGAGAAAGAAATTTATTCCTTAGGGGATACTACCCATAGCATTACCACCAAGGGGAGCATCATATACCAAGAGAAGTCACACTCTTAGAGGACATCAAGCCAAATATCAACACGAAAGGGATACTCACATAGATGAAGAATTCAACTCTGATTGACAAGGACACACTTCCTACGAGATGTATACTATCATTACTAAGAAGGGACCACTTCTTATGCAAACAATAAGCAGGGTACTATATGGCCCCCCCTTAAAATGTTAGTGTACTTGATACACTAATGTTTTAAGGAGATAAAAAGGGATCCCAAGAAGGAATGCACCTAACACAAGGCTACCTAACCCTTTGCCCCCCTAAGTGTAGGGACAAAGATGAGCCCAAACTAGATGATGATATGCTTCTCTTTGCAAGAGAAAAGATGATTGCATAAAGCTACATTTATACCCCATGCATGGTAGTGAGTATGTTATGACACTACAACTACCACATGGCAAGGAGTAGCAACTAAAACTATTTTTCATGATTAAGTGAAGCTCTTTTTTATGTTTTTGCAGAACAATAGCCAAGACCTCTTGTTATTTCTTGTGTGCTAGGATCTATGGGGACATGTATACCTTATTCTTTTACACCATATCATTTTCCATTATACCCACATTGTTTCAAAAGTTAATATCCTCTTCCATAAAGTAATTCCATTTCTTTTGAAGAAGGTGGCTTTTCATGATTGTTTTCATCATATGCAAATGTGTAATTTGTGTTTTCATCTTATTTTCTAAAAGTTGTAGTCTCAAATGCTTTTTATGACCCAGTGATAGATTGTGTTGATATTTGTGAAGTGGAAAATGGAATTGATATCAAAACAAGGGTTAGTAATCAAGAAGACCCAAAACAATGGAAGATCAAATTATCCCACTTACAAAATGAAAATGAATGCATACATGGGTTAGAAATCAAGATAAACAATGAAAAAAAATATATATGAAATCAACCAATGTGCAAACCTTTCCTTCCATTTCATGGTGTTGGGATGTTGGATTACTTGATCATGAAGCTCCCATGGTTACAAAAGCATGAATATTGATGACCTAGATAAAGATAATTTCTCAAATTCTCATGGATATGATGTTGCTCAAGTGCTCAAATTCTCTCAAACGATCTAGGTAATGTAATAATGAAGGATTAATTATTATTTTATAGAATTTCATGTTTGAATCAATGGTATAGATTAATCCTCAAGACCCACAAAGAATGGTTGAGACTGCACCTTAAGACCCATGAATTTGAGTGAATCAAAGAAGATGAAGGATCAAGGTCAATTTGAACTCAAATATCTCCATAATTTTAGGAAAATTGATTGAGAATATCTGAAATGGAGGGATGAGATTAGATCAAGAAATGTAGGGATAAGAATGAATGAGAGGAATGGGATATTTAAAAAAATAATATTCCTTGGGAATATGCCTTTGTAGACATGTAAAATTGACTTAACACTTATCACAAATTCAAAATGTCTCAGAACGACCCTGAAGTGACTCAGAACAACTATGAATTAACTCGGAACGTCTCAGAACGACCCCAAAACGACTCAGAACAACTCTAAATCAACTTGAAACATCTTAGAATGACCCCGAAACATCTCATAACAACTCTAAATCAACTCAGAATGTCTCAGAATGACCCCAAAATGACTTAGAACAACTTTGAATAAACTCGAAACGTCTTGGAACGACCCCGAAATGACTCAGAACAGCTCTGATTTAACTCAGAACGTCTCAGAATGACCATGAAACAACTCGGAACAACTTGGAATCAACCCAGAACATATCAGAATGGCCCCAAAATGACTCAGAATAACTTTGAATCAACTCAAAATGTCTCAGAATGACCCCGAAATAGCTTACAACCACTATGAATCAACCCAAAACGTCTCAGAATGACCCTGAAATGACTCAGAATCAACTTGAAATATCTCTAAATTAACTTGGAACATCTCTGGAACAACTCGGATCATCTCAGAATCATCCCACGACATCTCATAACACATCAAACGACATTGAACGACATTTGAAACCCTATTTCCTCTATTAATCAAATGATACAACATTATTTGATTAATTCACATTTCATCATTCTGACTAATTTAATAAAGTCCTAATCTTATCTTATTTCGTCTTGATTAGTCAAACAACATCGATTATTTGATTATGTCACTAATTCACCTTATTCCTCAAAATTAATTGAATTATTAAATCATAATAATTTAATTATCACACTTCCCTCCAAAATTTGAATAATTAAATCAAACCAAATCAAACTATTCAAATTAGAAAAAATCAAAATCAAATCAAAATGGAATTAATTAATTAATTAATATCCATCACCCACTTTTTGATTGAGGAAATCATGGATTTCTAACTAAGCAATCTATTTTGCTAACTCAACCATCTAATTCCTAACTAAACCCTAACTAATCAAATCAATTGCTAACTAAACAATCAAAATCCTAACTAGCCAATTTATTCTTCAATCACCCTAATTGTGCATCAACTTTGCACAATTTCCTCATGTCTAAATCCTCTTAACTCATTTTGACCATTGATATGGATATTCTCCAACGCAATCTTGACCATCGATTCAAAATTTATTTTTCTATATAACAAGCCTTTCAATTCACAAATTATGATCAGAATTTCAACTTACCTTATACAATGAAGTGTTGTCGCAATCACCATTGATAGAGCTTCAACCTTTTCAGTCAACCAAGCATTGATCATCAAGCTTTTGCACCAAGCAATGGAGGCTTTGTAGTGATACAAACAACCCAACATCATGCAAATACACTCCAACATGGGATGGTAATCTCTTCTTGTGTTATTTGAATTGATTTGAATATCTTAGGATGCTACTTTCATTCAAATAGCTTAGATTTGCACATTTCATGAGTGATGGAATAAGATAGATTAAGTGTTTTGAATTAAATAGTTTATGATTTCAATCTTGCATTTTGATCTTTCTTTCACGTCTTTCCTGATGGATTCCTTCCCCCTCACACATTCTGGCACATCCTGTGGGACCTAGGTCCTCCTCACTAACATTTTTATGAGCTAAGTTGCAAGTTACAACGTTACGGGAGCTTTCAGAGACATTTCACGGACTACCCAACAAAAGCTCTCTTTTGACTGGAAAAAATTCTAAGCTTTTATCATAAGATCAACTCCTTTTCCATGGGAATGGCACCTTTGCTCTGAAAATAGTGCTTTTGCTCAAAAAAGCATGCTTTTTCTTTTTTTTCTGAGTTTGCACCTGTACGAAAAATCTGAGCTTTTGCTAGAAATTTTGAGCTTTTGCAAATTTGTTTTTCTAAGCTTTTGAATTTTTTCCTAAGAATTTTCTTTGGAAGACAAGTGCACAAATCATGCATTATTGTAATGAACCTCCTTGCTAATGTTTGCTTGTTTTGTAGGAACTAATGGGTTTTATGTAGGATTCAAAACACATTAACTTATTTTATGCAGGGAAGATGATTGATCCAAGTTGTTTTTAGATCTATAAGCTTTTTTTATTAACTTAGGAAAACTTTCATTTGGTGCATTAAAATTAACAACAACAACTCTCACATTTGATTTGGTGTTGCTAAAATGAACCATTCTTAAGTTTTTAAAGTTAGGATGTTGAAGGATGAGGTTAACAAGAAGGTTGTTGATTCTGACCCTAGCAATATTTTTGTTGGTAAAGATGTGTTGAAATTCCTCATGGAGGAATGAGAGGGTATTGCTAGGTGATTGGGGCTTTTTGCTTGTTTTGTGGTGGGTTGTTATTTTTTAGTCGATGTGTTATCTCTATGTCTGGTCTATATGTTGTAACTGGATATTTTTTGTTATTTTGATTTAATGAACTCTAGCCCTTTGGGCTCTTCGTGTTAAGGGTACTGCACCTTGTAAATGCAACTTATATTATAAAAAAAAAAAATTATTTTTTGTAATGCATCATATTTTTTAAAAACTAAATATTTTTTGTATTTTTTATAAGATAATTAACCTTATATGTTGATGCTAATGACCTAATTTTAGATTTTAAAAATTACATTTTTTAAAACTATACTTATAGATCTACAAAGTAGTTTTTTAATATTTTTTTTAAATATTATTTATAAGATTAGGAGTTGTTGAAACATAATTTTGTTTGAATAATTTTATTTTTTTGTAAATTGGCCCCAAAGTGGTTTAGAATATGCATTTAACAGACACTTCTAGTTAGAAAAATTGAGGCCCATATCTAAATTAGCTATATTGAAACTAGATAGAACATATGTTTGACCAAAATTGATCTTTAGTTGGAAACACCTAAATTCACTTGTATTAATAAGTTGACTGAAAGTGTGACACAATTATGTACGTTTACCCCCAAATCAATCAATTTACAAAGAAATAACATAAACTAACTTTTCCTAGTTAGTATTACACACAATCACGAACATAAAGCAATGCAATCATCTATGGATTATTTCTAAAAATGAAAGGAACATGTAAATTATTGTATTAAGAATGAAAATATCACACATCACTTCATGATATCAAAAAATTATAGAATATATTTTATGTAATAGGCCATAGACTTTCATATTTCTCATTAAACTTTAGAAGAAGAGTGTTATAGCATAAACTAATTTGGAAAACATGCAACCAAATACTTCTACTCTATCTTCCTCTATCGTATATTATCAAACTAGTAATAATATTCCAACTATTAGGTTTTAATTATTTAAAAATTCCTTGATATTTATATAAATACCTAACCTGGGTGCTAAAAAGTAAATCCTCTAGAGCTAGTCAATTTAGATCCTAAATTGATCCTTGGGCCCAAAATTTGCAAGTTACATTTTATTTCTCAATTCATATGACCCAAAATTAAATTATATACCTTTATTATTTATAGGCCTAAAATAATTACAATTAAACACACTCCAAATTTATAGAGTATTTTATCATAAATATTTTAAAAATAAAGAATGAAAAGAGAAGAATGAGTGCCTAGTTTACTACCCTACTACTTGATTACCTTGCTGATTTAGAAAATGAGCTTTAAAATTATCCAATTCCTCTGAGACTGAGTTGATATTAGGGAATCCTGAATAATATACATGGAACTTCTTAGAAAAGAGCGTCTTCTTTATCTTCTCAACCACCTCTTTTACTTCTACTACTTAACCCTAGAAGACATTGGGATTCCCCTTTATTCTCATTAGTTCATCAATTATTTCTTCTATCAAATACTTCCTTAAAATGCTAGATAACTCTGCAATTATTTTTGTAGAAGTGATTTTTTTTTCTGGTTGCTCCTAGAAGGTACATGGGATAGATTAAAAAATATATTTTTTCCATTATTACATCTACAATCTCCTTCTTTGTGGTATTTTTTTCTCATATTCTTTCAAAAAAATTATCCTCCACTTGGTGGTCTTGAGGCATTCCAAGTGAACCTATTGGTTAATCAATAATGATATTCTTTCTTTAAAGGTATGTGAATGGTACCATAGCCATTTTCTATATTAATAGTACACTATCCTCTAGCATGGTGAGATCTTCATCAATAATTTATTTGAGCTCATCTATTGCACTAGCTTCATCACTCATCGTGTGATACTATTGGATGGCCTCATGAGTTAGTCTACTTCCTTATTATTCCAAGGAATCCTTCTATTTCAAAGTGGTGCTTAGTACTCCTCCCATGTCCTTCCATTATTTTTTAATTGTCCAATTTAGTGAGAAGGTTAGGGGTTGATGCATTAAAATCCATATGAACCACAAGGTATTCAATGTATGTAGAAAAAATCACCAACTTGGGTCTTGCGATTTTGTTTTATATTTTTTATTTTTCTCATATGATAATGTTCTTACTCTTTTATTATTTGGTTGAGCCTTAAACATTTCTATCACCTTAGAGATGTTTTCTATCTTAATATTATATGTTCTCTACCTCTTCTCAAGTGTGGAGCTCAATGATAGAAATAATCATGAACTACTCCTTATAGATGTATCTCTTGTGTGCACTCTAAGGGGGACTTATATGTATGAGAGGAGTAGAGTGAGGTAGGCTAAGAGTTGGACCCTAGAGAGGAAGGATTTAAAAGGGATCAAAATATTGGGTCCCTTCCTTAAAAAGATGACACAATGTCATGAGTTAAAAATTCATATCATGCTATAATACCTATGATTGAAATTTATTCTATAGTGGAATTTCCTAGAGTGGCACATATTTCTATTTATCTCCCATTTCTATTTTTCTATAAAATTGGCCTAAGAGGGAGAGGAGACTATGGTCTATGGAGGATAAGGATTAGTTGAAGAAGCCTATAATTTGACTTCAAGATATGTTAATGCTTGGATCTCTTCCTAAGTTGATTTGCATTTCCTTATTCTTCTTTGCAATGTCTCTACTTATGCAACCTTTTCTTACTCTTGTTCCAAAACTATTCATAAAATAAGAGCACAATCCTTTTTTAAGATTTTCCATCTATAATAATAAAAGAATCCCCTTATTCAACTATTCAACTTGGGGATTCAAGAGGATTTATTTTCTATGAATGAGGTCTATCCATTACATATGGTTGCTTCAACTATATCTTGATTATTTCAACTAATATTTTTGTTTGTGTCTCAATTTAAGCATCCTCTCAAACTAACCAGCAAATATTCTTGAATAGTTGGTTGAAGTTTTTATACCTCTTGTAGGAAGGTTCTATATCATTTTTTATATTCATGAATACCCCCAAGGATTATTTCAATATGGCATTCTTTAATCAAATTGATTTCTAGGAGATAATATTCATTGATTCTCATCATTTGAGAAATCTACCTAGAAGTGTTCTAGTACTCCCTCATGGATGAAGAATGGGCCAATAAGTGGCCCAATATTCCCAATGGGACAAAACTATCATAATTTTATATACATCCATGGTGATTTTTTCTATTTCTTGCTGAGTTGCCTTAAAATTTTATATGTTTGAATAAAAGTGAACCTAAAAACTTGATGCGAAATGCAATCTCTACCTTGTGCTTTTTTCTAGTTAATTTCTAGATTTCAACTACTTACCAATAGATCTCTAGCATGATTCCTTGTGAAAATCATGAACTATAATGTAGGAAAATGTTTAAAATTATATGAATTATCTCTCTTAAATTTTATTTTCTTAGGTTTCCTGCAAGAACAACCTCTTTACATAATCATTTTCAAGGCACCTAATAGCTTCAAATATAAAATTATCATTCGCATAGTTGTAATTCTTCCAACTTTATTTTAACTATACTTGAGGATCATGGTTTTCACATAATTTGGGTTCTCATTGCTAAAATTTCCCCAGCTACATTAATCCTAGAATTTTTGTTTATAAATCCAATAAATATACAAGATATAAATTTATATAGGATCTAGTTGATTCCATACATCTGATAACTACTTTTGTAGTGTGTCACTAATGAGGCTTACATAGTCAATTATTTTTGAGTCCATGATGGAGAGGATGAATAAACACATCCAAGGGTAAAATTCTTAGGTATTGGGAAAGACAAAGACTCTACTTAGAAGAGTGATGGTATTTGTTAGCAAGAAACCTGGGGTAACACAAACTGAAGTTTTTAGCCTCAATTATTTTATAAGTGTTGTAGTTTTTACCCTAGACTCAGTCATATAAAGATGCACACCAATAGAATTATACCTATAACTAGTTACTTATACATTAAAATATTACAAAATAATATTAAAGATAGAATTATAGCATCCATTGTATTAATCAAGTCAAAAATAATACATTGTAATATCTTCCCCTATACTCTTGCTTAGTTATTTTCTAGTCTATATACATCTATCCTTTAATACATTAATATCCTATACATATAATTCTATCTATCTATTGCATATATATCTCTCTTCACTATTCTATTATTCATATCTTATTTTATACACATATCTATGACATGGGACATGACCCATCCATGATACACCTAGTCTAGGTGCTATCTTTAAAATATTATGATCTGCAAGTATTTTGCACTAAGATGCAGTATGTTCTACTAGTTGATGTCTTTGATGTCCTTCTTTTTGACTATCATCCCCCCTTTCAAAATGTTGACTTGTCCTCAATTCAATGCTACTGTGTTGGAATATGATTGTTTTAGTCTTTCTCTATTAACAAAGCATTGGAGAATGGTGCCATCTAAGGTTTTGATTTGTATCACTCCAAAGTCAAGGATCTGATGAATTTTATATGGGCCCAATAATTTGACTTTGATTTTACCTTATTACTTGAATTTACTATTGTAAAGAAAAACTAGATCACTAACCTTAAACTGTTTAGATCTAATATTTCAATCATGTCATGCTTTCTATCTCTGTCCACATGTGGTGTGCAACCAATTTTCTTTCTTCATCTAGTTTATCTAGTTCCTCTAGGCAGTTCTTGATGGTTCCTCATTAGTGAGTTGTAAGTTCAATGTTGTCTAAGGTTATGTACCATGAAATTTATGGGTAGGCTTGCCCCCATGCCATACAAGAGGTCAAATGGAGTGTGTTTGTTAGCACATTTATATGTAGTATGACATGCCCTAAGTACCATAAGAATTTTAATATCCTAATCTATTTTATTTGCATTACACATCTTGGTTAAAGAAGGGCCTAAAATCTTGTTGAGATATTTTATCACCCCATTAGCATGTGGATGGTACGATGTATTGTGATTATGTGTAATCATGAAGTTGGTTAATAACTCCCTTATCATTTTTTGAAAAAAAAAATTCCTTGATCACTGGTTATACTAATGGGACACCAATATCTAGTATTGATGTTATGGTAAATGAATCTTGTTGCAGTATACATGGTGCAATATTTAGTGGGTTCAACTTCTACCTATTTGGTTAAATAGTCGACACTAGTGATGGTGAATCTAGATTTGGATGATTTTTTGGAGGGTCTATTGGTACGATGAATTCAATCACCCACTTCTCAAGTGGGACTTATGCTAATACCAGATGGAGGGTCATCTCATCTCTAGCTATAGGGTACCCTATTCCTTGGTGAATATCATAGAATCTTGTGTAATATTTAGTATCCTTATATATACTTGGCCACCATAATCCTACTAGTATTATTTTTGAAGTTGTAGCATCACCACAACTATGACCTCATGCAATGCCTTCATGTTCTTCTGTTAATATTTGTTCCCATTCATGTTCAAAAACTACTCGTCGGAGAATATCATCTCTTCCATGTTTGTATAGTATGCCTTCAATTAAGATAAATGGAAGGGATTTTTGTACTAGTACTTGTTTATCATGTGCAGCCATATTAGTAGGATGATTCCCTATGGAAAGTAGTTGTGCTACATCATAAAATTATTTTGGTACTGCTATTATGTGAAATAGATGAGTACTTATCAGGTCTTCTTCCTTGGTCTCCTTAGGTTCTTTTCCTGTGTCAATTCTAGATAAATAATCAAGACCTTGATTCTTTCTCCCTAGTTTAACCATGATAGTGAAATTAAATTCTTGCAATAGTAGTATCCATCGACATATTCTTCCTTGCATTACTATTTTATTTAGGATGAGTTTAAGAGGTTCATGATTAGTATAAAAAGTGAAGGGTGTAGATAAGAGATAATGAAAACATTTATGTAATGCATAGACCATAGCTAATGCTTCTTATTTAGTGGTGGTGTAGTTTTCTCTACTTGGGATAACTTGTGGCTAGAAAAAGTGATAAGGTGATCCTTTTTATCTCTCGGTTGCGCTAGAACCACTCCTATTTATATTTCAAAGGAATCTACATGAACATGGAAAGGGATTGACCAATCTAAGAATATAAGGATAGGTGCTTCTACAATATTTTATTTCAATGTATGAAATGACTGTTAGCATTGTCTAGTTCATGTGATTGCTTTATTGGTTTTCTTTTTGAGAAGTTTTTCTAAGTGAGTAGCTAGATTGCATATCCTTTGATGAATTTCTGGTGGTATCCAGTGTAGCCTAAAATTATTTTTACTTCTAATGTTGTTTTGAGTGGAGGTAGTATCAGAATTAAAGAAACTTGTATTAGATCGATCATTAATACTTCTTTACATATGATATGTCCTAATAGTGTTCCAAAGGGTATCACAAAAATGCATTTCTTGAGATTAAAATAAATTTCCATACTCTTGCATCTCTCCAACATAGTTCAGAGGGCTTGAATCATGTGTTTTTTTACTAACCCATACATAGTCCAATCATCTAGGTGAACTTCTAAGAAGTCATGTATAAATTCCTTGAATATATTTACCATGATCCTATTGAATATAGTTTGTGCATTTTTCACATCGAAGGGAATACAATGTACATGAATGATCTCCATTTTGTAGAAAAAGTTGCTTTGGGTTGATCCTCCTCCTAAATTTGGATTTTATGATACCCAAAAAACCATCGATGAATGAATATATTTCCCTCTTGGCTATGGATTCTAGGATTTCTTTGATGAATGGGGTAGGGAAGGGGTTGTGGATGCATGCTTTAATAATTTCCTAGAAATCTATGCATATCAAATTTCTCTAGTCTTCTTATTTTGTATTACCATTGGTTTTATCCATTCAAAATTTTCTATTGGTTTAATAATGCCCATTGATAGCATTTTATCTATTTATGTCTTGAATTTTTGCTTCATGTTGGGATTGAGGCGGTAATGTATTTTCTAGTGAGTTTTGGTGCCTTAGCTAAATCTTCATTACCCCTGCTTCTGGATTTATGCATTTCATTTCTATAAATGTGTGTGCGAAGAGTTCTTGATATTCTATCAATATTTCAATAACATATTCTTATAGTGATTCATCACAATAATCCCCAAGTTTGGCCAATTTAGGGTTTCCTTCATGAGCTATTTTTTTCCCTTAATTGGAGAGGTTGGCTATAGTACTACTCTTTAGGTTCTCTATTCATTTGTATTTTCCTTTCCCCTTCTTCCACCATCATCTCTATTTTTGGGTCAAGCTCTTTGTTATCTTGTTGTATGGCACAACATTTCTTGGGTGCCTATTGCTTTTGTTCATCCATCCATTCAATTAGTTTCCAAATCCCTTGTTTTTAGGGTAGTGGGTTTGTTAGTTGTGGTAAGTGGGTACTCTTGGGGGGTTGAGGTGAATATGATTTCCTTAATTTTTCTTATTGTGATACATATGTTTTTGTTTTCGTCGCATAAGGAAAATGTATGGATGAAGTTATTTTGGAGTTCTTTCCAGTCCTTTGTATCTCCTCTTCTTTCTTGATTGATGTACCAAGTTTGGACTATTTGTGTCAAGGCCTAATAGAATAGTTGGATATAGAGACGATGTTCATATTCACCCTCTTTTTCCCATATGTGGGTGCAAGTTTCAATATGTTCTTTTGGTTTGATGGTTCCTTCATATTTAGGGATTGGATTGTTTTCACTTTCTACTTTGTGATATCGAGCTTTGATTAAGATCCAGAAAGCATTCCGTGTGGGGAATTTTTTTTTTGTAGACCACCAACAAGAGGAATTGCATACCAGAGTGTCTTGAAGGGTAGTAATCCTGATAGTGTCATCTTGAAATGTTCTTTCCATGTCTGCAATATATTATCTTAGGCCACCTACTTCAAAAAATCATGGTAGTTTAATATGTGAAATGCATCATTGGATATGGTTAATATGGTTTAAATTCATTGTTTTGTATCAAGTGTGGAAAGTGAATGGTTGTGTATCATGAGTACCCTTCTAAATCCATATAGTTTATGTTGCATTATTGTGTGGTTTTTGGATAGGAAGTAGAGATTCTTTGGATCTTCCTCTTCTTCATCTTGCGCATTTTCCTCCATATATGTTCTATCTTCTCTTTCTCCTAATGAAATGTGAACTATTCTAGTATCATTTTCCAAATATATTTCCTCCTTCCTTGAGTCTACTATGCCATTGGAATTAACAAAAAAATTCAGTCCAAGCAATGCTCTAAAGTTATTGAAAGGTTCTTTCATCTCTAAATTCGAATTCAACAATTTGTTTGGTCCCTTTAATATTTAGTTTTACGTTCTTCCATGTTCCTAATGTTTCCATTCATGAACCATCATCTAGACTCATTTTCATAGGTGTTCTAATGATTTTAGATCTTTTGAGCCTCTCCCAAGTGTTTTTTAAAATAATATTGAGGTTTGCACCCAAATCAATCATTACAGGTTTAACTTTAGTTTTGTTCAAATTTGTGATGATTAATATGGGACCATTTTCCAATTCTAATCTTCTATTATTTGATGTACTTGTTGCTTCTGCTTATTCTAATACTTTTTTTATTCTTTCAATTTTACTAAAAAATATTTTTATTGAGCTAATGAGACTAAACTCTTCAACATCATTACCTCTTCTTCTAAAAAAAATGCTACCTCATCCTCTTGTTGGTGTATAATGTGTTTCTTTTCTTTCTCCACTATGTTTTCATGTTGTTTCTTTCTTGGCTGAAAGTAGGCATACTCTCTTTTTTCTTGATTGATTTTTTTAATTTCCCTTTTGTTCTTTTCGATATTTGTTCCTTGTTTGGTTAGTATTGTAGCTTTGTTTTTCTTTTTTTTCAGATTTCTTTTGTTTTCTCATCGATGGTGATTTTTCTTCTCCAGAATAATCCTCATTTGATGTGCCTATGGACCTATTATCTAGTATTTGGAAACTTTTCACTCCTTGTGGTACTCTTTGTATCACTCTTTCTCCTTTATTGTCTTGTATTTCATCACTTCTTGAAATGTTGTATTTTGATAATACTGTTGAGCATTATGACATCTAAATATATCATGGGAATCATCTCCACATAAAGCACATTTCCTTTTGTTTTCTGACCAACATTTAGTGGCATAATGACCTATTTTCCCATAGTTGTAACATGTTGCATCACTCCTTTGGTGGTTGTTTCTACCACATCCTCTTCCTCCTCTATAATTATATTTTATATTGTCTCCTATATAGTCTTGCAATGGGTTATAATGTAATGCATATGCATTTATGTTATCCCTCCAAGGTAGCTTCCTATATCCTACATTGTATAGATTGTCAATCCTTTAATATATACCATGTTTTTATTTGTATACATTGAACACCCAGAATACAAAGAGGGGGTAAGAGTGAGTGAGTATTCCTTTAAACCAATCAAACATAAGCAACCTAATTATAAGAATAAATATAACTACAATGATGAAAGAAAGCATGAAGACAACCACAAAATCACATGACACATGAACACCAGTATTTTTATGTGGAAAACCCAAAAAGGGAAAAACCACATTGAGGGTTAGCTCATAATATATTATATCTAGATATAAGATATTACAGAAAGGCTCACTGCCAGGATAGGACACACTGTCCTAAAAAATGCTCACAACCCATAGAGAAAGAAAAAGAAGGGTTGGTAATACTACCTATTTGAACTGATACAATAGCATCTATAATATGCTGGATTACAATTCCCATGAAGTACAAAATGATCTCCAAACTAATCTGAATCAATACTCTACTTTGTTCATAATCTACTCAATTTTACATCACACACATGTAGGTGAACCACCATACATGTCATATGTCTCTTCAACATTCACATATAATATACTATCTATTCATTATACACACACACACTCTTTCCTAAAAGCTTGAGATTCACCTCATATATATATTCATATCAAGTGTAACTTCAATTAGGTGGGCCTAATTAGAAGTAACACACAAAATTAAGTATGTCCTCCTCAAGACATTTTATCCACACTTTGTGCCTTAATTCAAAATTTAATTTTCATCAAGTGTGAATGATGATCCTAGACCTACACAAACACAAAGAACAAACACATTATTAGTCCAATATGCAAATATAAATCAACATTCCCCATAAAATTCATTTGAGAAGAAATGAACAAGAAATAACATGAAGGATACAAATAAAAAAGCCATCTAATCTTGCTCAAAATAAAACAAAATATCAATCCCATGGGGGAATTGGTGCCATTTTGATGTGGAAAATGGCCCTTTCCCAATTCCTTGTAAGCTTGATGATCAATGGATGAAGAGTGATGCTCCTTGATGAAATTTCTCCATAACCTAACTATGGAATGATGAAAACTTGATGATCAATGGATGAACTTGTGCATCATGATCTTACATGGATTGTGTATAAGATTGTAGAGGATTGATACAATAGAGGAGGCCTCTATTTATAAGAAATAATGATGGAGGATTGAAGAATAGGATGAATGTGGGATTAAAGATCAACCAATAGCAAAACACCACTTGTCAACATGCTATTGGAGAGGGATGGAGCACATTTTGGTCAATGTGCATGATAAATGCCATTAGATTCAAATTTGAAATTTGAAAGTGACATGTTGGAGGAAGAAGAAAATGAAGTTAATGCTACTTGGCTCAAGGAAAAAGACATGTAAGAGGCTTTTAATGCCTTGTTGGAGAGGACAAGTCCTTTTGGAGGGACTTTTCAAATTTGAGGAATATTCCATCCTTTGATGCCTTTTTGAATGAAAAAGGAAGATTTATTAATTAATTAAGGAAGATTTATTAAGGAGTGATTAATTAAGGAACATTTGTTAATTAATTAAATTGATTTTCATGAGAAAGTTGCAAAAGATAGAGGATTGGAGTGATTAAGATTAGCATTAATCAAGGTTTGATCAATTAAGAGGGAGATTAGTTGATTTGACCATTTTGACTTAGGATTTAGGATTTAAATAAATCAAACTGAGAGGAATAGTGATTTAGACTTAATTAAATATAGTTGGATTTATTTAATTAAAGGGGGATGGTGTTAGACTTAAATCAAATAAAGATTAATTTATTCAATTTAAAGGAGATGACTTATGAACTTAATTAAATAAAATGAATTATTTAGAATAGGATTAATTAAACAAAATAATTTATTTAATTAATAGGAGATAATGATTTAATCAGATAAAATTGATTTATTTAATTAAGAGATGAAATGTGTTGAATTTAAAATAGAGATTATTTAATTACATGACTAGCAAAGGAGATGATTCAGGATGAACTAGTGTTAGTAAATCAGGATCAAATGCATGGGATCAAACTGTACATTTCTCGTGTCTACATTTTGCCCCTCTTTGAAGCAATGTACTTGCTGTGTTGGTTCAAAGAATAAACTTGCCGAGATCAAAATTCAAAAAAAAATTGATTTTTTCGGATGCCCCACCACTGCCCCAGTGATAGAACTACGCCGGTATATTGGCCCCTCGAGAGATCGAATGAAAATTTGGATTTTTGGGTGATCTCGCGATAAAGATTCAGGGTCAGTTAAACTCAAAGAGGACTAGAAAGCTTGAATGTTTGATGTAGACAGATTTGATGATGTATAGATAGTCATCAGCCATGGATAGCCTCATGTATATTTTGATATAACACACAGATCCAATTCTTGGATAGAAATGTTAGTAAAAATAGAATAATAAGAAGAAAAAGATGGATAAAAAGAGGATCCAACAAGTCTATGAGTCATTAAGACTTTATTAGATATGATGATGGATGATAATGATGATGTTTTTCTTATCAGGAATTGGGATTTTAAAAGGGATACTTACCTTATGTTTGATAATACACATAGGTACAATGCATCAAGGTAAAAAGAACCAGGATGGCGTTGCACGTAGTGTGATGGACTTTGACTTGAAAAATAGATAGGAGTATTCTTGTTCACACTTGACATATAGAAACCTTACTAGGATGTACTTCAGATATTTCAAACATCTTGGACCAAAACACGAAAAGGAAAATCCTAACAATGTAATAGTCAACAAGTTGTCCAAAACACCTTCTATCCATACCTAATAAAGCAATTATTTGCCAAGGTTATATTACAAGAATTTCCAACGAGCACAACAGACAAAATATAATGATCGTTGCCCCATTCCTTTCTCTCTAAATCATTTTGATTAGAAATCATCGAGAGGTCATTGGAATGAGTGCAATAATATAAATCAAAGAAAAGATCAAGCAAGCAAACAAGCCAATGTTCTTCATACCTTGAGCCAAAGGGATTTTTTTTGTTTAGGATAAGTATCCAAAGTGATTTTCCAAAGAGAATTCCCATTGTAGGAAGGATGCATCCTAGGACATGTTAGTGGATGGTGGCAAGTTGATAGGTTGTTTGAAAGGTTGTTGATATAAGGTTAACTGACATGTTTGCAAATGATCAAGAGTTTGATTTTGCATTTAAAATTTTGTTGTTTCGATTTTGATTTTGCATTTAAAGTTTGATTTTGTTGATTGTTGTGGTTGTTTCTATTTGTTTTTCCAAAGGGTGAGTGTGATGATTGATTTATTATGGATGAGATTATTGTGGGTGAAGCAAAATGAGACAGATGGATTTTCTCAAATATTTGGATGTTTTTGGAGTTTTGAAATGTTTTGAGGTTGTTTTTGGTATTTTCAAGATGTTGCAAATGTTTTGATTTTTCAATTTTCTATATGTTTTTGGTGTTTTCTGATATTTATGAATGTTTTTGTGTTTTCTAAGATTTTATGAATGATTTTGGATTTTGTTTTTTTTAATGTTTTTTTATTTTTGTGTCTTGGGGGTTGATCAAAGATTAGCCTTGCCTACATTTAAGCTCAGAGACAACATAGTTTAGACCATCATGTTTTTGACTTTTTTGACTTTTTAATCTATTTTTGGATTTTTGACATGTTTTGAATGTTTTTGTATTTTATGATTTTATGAATGTTTTTGGATTTTTGCATGATTTTGATAATTTGGATATGAATATGTGTGACGATATCAGTGCTCTATTTTGGGAATTTGTTGAAAACCAAGCTAAGGTTGATTGATCAAATTGATAGATTGATGATGATAACATTGTTGAGGATACACAACAATGTAAGGATAGTGTTAAGCAACACAAGGATTAGGATGGATATCCCAAGATGATGAAGGATTGATTGGATTTGATTGATTAAGATTTTCAATCTTGATTTGCAACAAAATGTGTTTGAATGATTTGATGTGATGTTGACGTGCAAATTAGATGCGACTGATATTGATTGTTTGGATTGATGTTCGATGAAAGATAAAGCTTGATAAGGAACATCTTCTTGTCAAAATATGCCATGGGCTAGTGATATGGATTTTTCTCACAAATTCTTTGACCAATTTGATTTCACATTTTCCAATGTTTGGATCACCATATAAGTTGGAGGATATAGATCAAGATTTATTCCCGAAGCAAGATGTAAATATTTTCCCCTAGTGTCTAGTAATGTTTGGAATGCCATGGATGGATGGATATGGTAAGCACACAAAGGATGCCAAGGATTATCTTGTGATAAGATAACAGGTTCAGATAGAGGATGGTCATTTGGATAGTGCTTCATGGCTTATCTAGTAGGATATGATCAATGAAAATGACTCATGTCAAGATGTCTACCATAAGCAAGTGCAAAGTGTGCACCAAACTTTGTCAAGATCAAGATAATGTGGAAGATGGATGCAGATGGATGAAAATGGATTGGATAAATGGTTCATGGATGAAATGGATTTATTATGGATAAGATGGATGGAATGATGGAGTTTATTATGGATGAGATGAGATGCTTTCACTTGAACTAGTGCACGCAAATGCTTGATTCTACACATGATGCCTGTTTTCCAGGTTTTCATCATGGTACCTATCCAAAGTGCCACCATAGTGGTTTTCACTAGAGGATGATTTTTTTCTTTACTATTTTCAATCTTTTTTGGATTTTTTTATTTTTTTATTTTTTTATTTTTATTTTTTTTTGAAAGATTTTAAGCTCATGTCGAACCACCTGGTGGTGTCGATGTAGATGCTTCTATCATAATGTTCCATCGATATCTTGCTTGAAGAAGATGCTTTTCCAAGATACATGTACTTGCATGCAATTTTTGAGATTCCTAATCTACTTTGTTGATACCAAAGTTAACTTTGTCTTTGTGCACACATCACGATAGAGTGCCTTCTAAATCCTTATGATGAAGGGTGGCTGCCAATACCTGGTCAATGCGAGAATTGGATATCATGCGTGGAGGCATGGATGGAGTGTGTTTAGGAATAAAAGATGGATTGGTTGATAGTTTGGAACCTTTGACTCTCAAAACTTGGGAAGATAAGCAATAATGGGTGGATACGAAAGTGTGTGTGGAATTAGGACCAACTACTTGATATACTTTGTGCATTGCCTGAGAAGCCTTCTTTTTCTTTTGTGGGCATCTTTGACAAATACTTTTCCATTTTTTATTTTTCCCCATAGTTTCTTTGACTAATGGAGTTTGATAGGGATAATCTTTCTTTTTATTTTTTGGTATCCATGTGTATTTGATTTGTCCATTATACTTCTTAGCTTCTTTTGCTTTGATAACATTATTTTTTCTTTGATTCAAATCTTTGTTTTGATGTTGGTCCCAATTCATGGATGGGTTGATGGGTGGATGAAGATTCATGATGTGGTTGGTTGTTGTATTGGCATTGATTTCATCATAAGGATTCTTTGTGCTCCCTATGTTGATGCTTGCACTAGATAAAGTTTCCCCCAGTATTATAGAGGTATCATTGATATGCTTATATCCCTTAATTGTCGAATAACCAAGACCTTGATGCTTAGGATTGGCAATAATCTACACTAGTTCTAGGATACCCTATTCATGTAGGCCTAATCCTTTTCCTTGATAATTCATCTGTTGAAACATTTTATATGCAATAGAATATGATTTACCTTGGACACAAGGTGCTAATCCTTCTCTGCTCTGTCTCAGATCTTCAATGGTGATAGCTTCTTCATTGATAAGATAGCTTGCCCTAAAAAAAGTAAGTGATCTCAATTTATAAGTGATAGGACCCTCCATAAGTGGGATAACTTCCTGATTGATATCTTTGGCTTGATCTTGTTAAGTATCAAATTTTAATGCTTCTCCTAGAGGTGTTGATGATTCACTGTCCATGTAGAAGTATTCCTCATGATTCATTTTTGATATTCCTTCATAGGATCTTTCTGATTCACAACTTATGTAGAAGCCTTCTTCATGACCCATTTCTAATATGTCCCTAGTTTTTTCTATATCTTGATCATGTGTACAAATGTTAAGAGTAGGAGACTCTTGTTCCTTGGTAATAAAATCTAGAGTATGAGACTCTTGTTTTGAATGAAGATCATCTACATGTCCATTAGGAGTAAGCATCTCATGGGTAAATGGAGGAATATGTGCTATATGTATATGATCATCATTTGTGACATCTTGTATAGATAAGAGAGTGTCCATTAGATCATTGTAGTGTCTTGGAGATACAAATTCTTGATCTTGAATTATTTCATAATTGTTTTTGACATGCTTTGGATCAAGTTCTTGACATGGGTCAATTTCAAAGGATGGATTTCTTACAAAGGGTTCTTGGACATCATCATTAGGCATGGGAAGTGGCTCAATATCCTCTTGATTTTTGAGTGGACTTGGATCAAACATTGAGTTGAGGATCCCTTTAGTATCTATAACCATGAGGTCAAAGGATGTCAATATGTCTTGGAAAGGGACATTGCTAGACTTTGGTGAAATATTCTGATCATACTTTGGAATAAATTCTTGAGATATGTTCTCTAACTCATAAGGTGATGTAGAGACATTTTCAACATGATCATTGGTTAATGGGTTGTGGATTATGTCAATAGGATCAAATAAGTCTAACACCCCTTGAAATAGATCATTGTCGAATATTGTTGAGTAATTTTGATCACAACTAAAAAATGACTCTTGATGCATGTTGATTTGATTGTTGGATGGGGTAGAAACATCTTCAAGGTGCTCATTGATGGATAGATCTTGATCATTATTTTCAACAATTGTGGTGGAGAGATTGTCAATGCCATCGCTAGTGGTTGAATCTTGATCATTGTCCCCAATAGTTATTATTTTTTGATCAATCAGGTCTTGGATGTGATTTTTGAGTTGAATGCAATTTGATGTTGTGTGTCCCTTTATTTTGTGAAAATCACAAAGGTGCTTCTCGTTATACCCTGGTGATTTAACTTGGGGCTCTTGACAATTCTCATAAAAGGGGATTTTAATGAGATTCTCTTGTACCAATTGTTGCATGACCGATTCGATTGGTCCCCCAAGTGGTGTGGATTTTCGTTTGTTACCTTGTGATATTTGTACTTTAAATTGACCTTGTGGTGATTGATTTTGGTGATGTGGTGATTGGGTTTGTTGTTGATGTTGGTGATCTTGATATCCAACCTCTTGACATTGGAGATATTGTTCTCAATGTGGTTGTGGACACAACTCAATGCTTTGATGACATGGTTTAACCAATGGAAGAGTGTATTGATTTTGGGGTGGAGATGTCTCTTGGCACAATGAGTCAATTATTTTGGAAAGTGAAGCAATTTGATCTTGCAAAATTTGATCTTGAAACCCTAGATATAGTTGATTTGGTTTTTGTTCAAGTAGATTTGGAATGCATACTTGTGGTGTTTGCATGGGATCATGGACAAATTGATTTTGGACAATGTTATGATTTGGGATGATGTTTAGATTTGGCATGATAGGTTTAAATTGAACATTGTTGTGGTTGGGAATCACATTTCCTTGATTTAGGTAAATTTGATTTTACATGGCGTTACCTTGACTTGGATCAATACATGGAGTCATTATCATTTTGTTTGGACTTTGAACAAAATTTGTATGTTTTGCAAACATATCTATCCCAAAGTTTACCAAGTGTGGATTCGAAATGGTCATGTTTGGTAAAGTTGTACTTGGTATATTCACATTTGGCATGTATAGATTTAGTGGGATAATGTTGTTTGTTTGAAGACTCATGCATTGATTGTTTGATTGATAGATTTGTAGGTTTGGACTTTGATTGAAATCTACCATTGGGAAAGGTGTTCCAAAATTTAAATTGGGCATACTCACATTTGTTGTGCCATTGAGGTTTGTAAGAGATAATGATCCCATGTATGGATTGTATAAATGTGAGTTCTGATAATCAATTGGGATTGTAAGACTTTGATATTTTGGTTGATTTAGATCACTCATGATGTATGGAGCAAGTTTACATTCCATGTTTTTCTTGTGTTTTGACCTTGTTGACCTCTAAGGGATTTAGGACCAAATGATGAGATGAAGGATGAAAGGAGTGAATGATATGGGTGTTGAACTTTTAGGAACCTTGGAGGAATACTAGACTTTAGGAATTTTGTATTTTTTTAAATTTTGGATTTGATTTGGATTTGGTTTGATTTGGATTTGATTTAGATTTGATTTGGATTTGGATTTTGGATAATGAACTAATAAACCCCAAGATGTTGGATGTTATCTTGGAATAAATTGTCCACAAGGATGATAATTTAACTAGATGTATGAGGAAGGATTCATCCACACACAGTTAGTCAAACAAGATGATTTTGATTTGATTTGAAGGATTTTACCAAAAGTCTAGTATGAATGATTTTTCCAAGGTTCTAAAAGTTGCTTGTGAGATGGGATTTGATTGATGTTTGAGATGGATGAAATGATTGGTTGTTTTGATCATAAATGAACCTAAGAAAGACTTGTTTACAAGACCAAGGTTTTGAAGAACATGCTTTTCCCTAAGATTACTTCAAACCAAAAGATCAATGTTTGCTCAAAAGACCATAAGGAAAAAGATAAACAAGCACATGTGAGGGGTTCAATTGATTTCATCTTGATTAATGAATTTTTTTACCACAAATACTTTCTTGCTTTAGATTTTCAAACTAAATATCTAATGTCCCGATTTCTTCTCAGCCCACAAGGTCAATTATGTGGAAATCAAGTAAATTAAGGTAAAATTTACCTAGTGTTGACTTTAGTGAGAGAAAATTGAGATGTAAATTCAAATGCTTAGAAGCCTCTACGAATAGAATCCCTAGGGAAAGCAATAGCACTTGAATTTTTTCAAAGGTAGTTGCTTCCTCTAAAGGGTTTGAAATTTGATGATTGTGTTGAATGTTTGTTTTCCAATGTTTAAGATCCAAGCAAAGCGTTTTGATTCCAAAATGATGCACAACCCTAGGATAGAATGAGACAATATTTGTTAAGTTCCCACTTGGATAAGTCCAACTATGCCTACTCTTAGCAGATGATTAGATGCTTGACCACATTGGCTCCCCTCCACGGCACACATTTATTGGGTCATCCAAGCATTAGTACCCATGAAACTCCCATGGCATACTTCTCATCTCTACTAAGAGCCATAAAAATGTGGGACGGCTCCAAAAAGATCATACTTGCACCAACAAATAAATAAGGATTTGGGATTCTAAACAAAAGGTTCTAGTATAGGAATTTCGTTCATGGGGGATCATCCATATGGCAAGAGACCATTGTTTCCCTTCTTTTCAGAACAATCCTCATGATACTTGAACTTTCCTCAAGTACCCACACTTATATACTAGGTGGAAGTCACTTGGCTTTAGTGTGTTCCCAGTTGGGTCATTCCTTGGGGTGATTACTTTTTCCCACCAGGAAGGCCCTCTAAGGATAAAAAAAAGAGAGCAAGCACATCCATAGTTCGATCAATCTTTGTTTGCATGAACAAAGAGAGAACACACACGATATACTCCACTCACAGTAGCAAGATTTTGTTCAATTTTGAGAATCCAAATTGAAATGTGGAGGTAATCACTTATACAACTTAATATCACAAAAATCCTTTTGATTCTCAAGATCTCCATGTGAGGCGTGAGAGAAGCGCATGCATCTTTTAAATGATATTACTTTAGATAAGGGATTACAAAACATAAAATGCACATGTTCATTTTAATCCTTCAAAGAAAGAATTGGATTCTTTTTAAGCACCAACTTTGAAGTGTGAGATTTGTTTGTTCAATTTTAAAGCCTCAAAACCAACTCTAGTAATTTGCCTAAGATTCTTTTTAATCCCTTGGTTTTATTCTTTTTAAGCCCAAATGAAAATTATTGAGTCCTAAAGAGCATGAAGATGACAAAGTCCTTAGAAAAGGGATTATAATTGATCCCCAAAGTATTAAAAAATACTTGATACAATGATGTGATAATGATTTTTATTTCACTTCCATGCTCTATGATCCCTTAAAACCTGCAATACAAGCTCCAAATGTTAGATGAAATCAAGAAACAATAAGATATGAGGGTTAGATAAATGATTAAACATAAAAACCCTAAAATTTAGACCAAGTTTCATTGTGATTTGACATTAGGTGAGAATTTGAAAATTTTAACTCTGTCAAAGTTGAGAAACATCTACACCATTGGATAGCTTATGAAATTCTACCCCATTTCAAAAAAAAGCTCTAAAAAAGACCAAAAAATGACCAAGATATGACCATTTTAAGATTGAGTGAAAAAGAAAAAAAGCAATGGCAGCGCCCTTTGCAGCGGCGTTGTTTGGGTCCAAACAGTGATGCTAGAACAAAACCAGTGTTGTTTGAGGATTTGAGCAGCGCTCTGGTGAAACTAGTGGCGTTGTTTGGAAAAATAGAGACCGCAAATGCGTCGCAATTTGACCCAGTAGTGTTGTTTGACCTAGAAAGACAAAAAAACAAAAAAAAACAAAAAAAAACAACAGAATTTGACCAAAAAATGTGTTAATCTTTAAATCTAAGCCCTCCTTCTAGTGTAAAAATGTGAATGGTGATCCTAGACCTGCAAAAACACAAAGAACAAACACATTATTATTCCAATACACAAATCTAAATCAACATTCCCCATAAAATTCATTTGAGATGAAATGAACAAAAAATAACATAAAGGATACAAATAAAAAAGCTATCTAATCTTGCTCAAAACAAAACTCTCAATCCCACGGGGGAATTGGTGTCATTTTGATGTGGAAAATGGCCCTTTCCCAATTCCTTGTAAGCTTGATGATCAATGGATGAAGAGTGATGCTCCTTGATGAAATTTCTTCATAACCTAACTATGGAATGATGAAAACTTGATGATCAATGGATGAACTTGTGCATCATGATCTTACATGGATTGTGTAGAAGATTGTAGAGGATTGATACAATAGAGGAGGCCTCTATTTATAAGAAAGAATGATGGAGGATTGAAGAATAGGATGAATGCGGGATTAAAGATCAACCAATAACAAAACACCACTTGCCAACATGCTATTGGAGAGGGATGGAGCATATTTTGGTCTATGTGCATGATAAATGCATTAGATTCAGATTTGAAATTTGAAAGTGACATGTTGGAGGGAGAAGAAAATGAAGTTAATGCTACTTGGCTCAAGGAAAAGGACATGTAAGAGGCTTTTAATGCCTTGTTGGAGAGGACAAGTCCTTTTGGAGGGACTTTTCAAATTTGAGGAATATTCCATCCTTCGATGCCTTTTTGAATGAAAGGAAGATTTATTAATTAATTAAATTGATTTTCATGAGCAATTTGCAAAAGCTAGAGGATTGGAGTGATTAAGATTAGCATTAATCAAGATTTGATCAATTAAGAGGGAGATTAGTTGATTTGACCATTTTGACTTAGGCTTTAGAATTTAAATAAATCAAATTGAGAAGAATAATGATTTAGACTTAATTAAATACATTTGGATTTATTTAATTAAAAGGGGATGGTGTTAGTCTTAAATCAAATAAAGATTAATTTATTCAATTTAAACGAGATGACTTATGAACTTAATTAAATAAAATGAATTATTTAATTAAAAGAGGAGAATAGGATTAATTAAAAAAAAATTATTTAATTAATAGGAGATAATGATAGAATCAAATAAAATTGATTTATTTAATTAAGAGATGGAATGTGTCGAATTTAAAATAGAGATTACTTAATTACATGACTAGAAAAGGAGATGATTCAAGACGAACTGGTGTTAGTAAATCAGGATCAAATGCATGGGATCAAACTGTACATTTTTTGTGTCTATATCAAGATAGGTCGGTATGGACTTAATATAAATCCCACATAAGATAAAGTTACTTGCTTGTCTTCCACAAAACATCAAACATGTTAGGTCGGCCAAAAATAGACCTAAACACAAAACCTTCAAGTGTACATGCAATTTTTCAAACGTGCGACCTCAAAGATCAATATTCCTTTGAAATCCCATTCAACTGATATCTATTATCCTGTCTTCATCATCACAAAGCAAAATAATTATCCATGAAGAAATTCAATTCTATCTCCCACACTAATGCACTGTACAAAAAGTAGTTATGATATACAAGGTTGAGCACTATCATTCATATGTTTTGATAAACTTCATAGAATGTTAGAAAATATTGAATATAGTTGTATCTGATGAACTCAAAACTGTAGGTAGAATTGTAGAATGTTATACCAACTTGCAATGAAGTACAAACCCAAAAATTGATGCACAAAACCACAAAATTATCAAAGGAAATACTTAACCAAATTCTTGATAAGCCATACTTTTTGGACCAACTTGCACTATACATATGTCACCAAAAATACTTTGAAACTATGCTAGGATGATCATAACAATATTGACATCAATGAAAACACTGGATCATGCAATATATATACACTTCATGCTCATGTTTCCAACCTACATCATCAATGACAGACTTCCAACTTCCAACAATCTCCCCCTTTGACATTGATGGAAACATGCATATCAAAAATATTTACAAAATCTTATCTTTCCCTTACACATATCTCTTCAAATATTCCAATTACCTCTCCCAATTCTCCAAATGTTTTGACCAAAAAAATTTCATCTCTCCCCCTTTTGACATCAATGGAAAAGGATGTGCAAAAATCTCAGTATACTCCCCCTTAGATATGTGTGCTAACTACCCCTTAGAGAATTAACCAAAAAAAATTATGCATTTATTTATGCAATAAGGAATTCTGAAAACTTAGATAAATGCATAGGAGTAAAAATTGTCAAGTTGAGGATTTTGACCCTTTAAGCTTCTGTAAGATGTCTTTCCAAGTAGATTTTCCTTCTTCCCAAAGCCTCTTTGCTTTTTCAAGTGTCATGTACTGTAATTCAAGTTCCATTAGAGTTTCTTCTCCTTCTTACAGAGTACTTGGGTTGAGATTTATCTTTGAGAGTTCATTAGTACCCGCAAGGGCACTTGAGACAAGTATATGTTTTATCTTCACTAAGTCCCTTAGCTTCACATATTGTTTGATCATCTATTCTCTTTGACTCTATAGTGCGAAGAATTTTTCATATAGTTGCATTATGCTAGTCCAAGTTTGATCACCCTTGTCTCACATTGGATCATAAGTATATGTTGTAGTGGTTATTTGTGTTTC
This sequence comes from Sequoia sempervirens, assembly GCA_007258455.2. Taxonomy (NCBI): domain Eukaryota; kingdom Viridiplantae; phylum Streptophyta; class Pinopsida; order Cupressales; family Cupressaceae; genus Sequoia; species Sequoia sempervirens. The sequence continues at coordinate 370,517,386 of VDFB02270651.1, forward strand.
AATTGTACTCATGGCATCTTTTATGCTTCATGTGATATTCGTCCATTTCAAGCAATAATAAAATAAGTTATATGCTTCTTCCCCCCAGGTTTGAACATCCTTCAAACATTTTGTAACTTTGTGATGTGCACTTGCACACTTTCTTGTGATATTCTATCATTTCTTTTCTGTAGGTATTGCCTCTAATTTAGTTTTAGTTTTTCCTTTTACCCCAAATACATATACCTTGAAAGAGTCAACCAAGAGTTTGAAGTTTTCCAAAGAAAATAATGATACATCAATACTTGTACCAAGATTTATCTCTTGTAAGGCATTTATAGCTTTATCCATATCTTGTGCATTAGTAGTTCTGACACTAACCTCATGCTCATGTTGAGTATCATCTATGTGAATTCTTCTTCTTCAATGTTAGTATCCTTTTTCCCTATAACTTCTTGCTTAACTTTCCCTACAATCGAAGGGCTATATGAGATTTTTCTCTTCTTACCTGATCTCTTAGAACTGTCAGAGGCCTTTGCATTCATCTCAGCTCTAGTCCCATCTCTTATCCTTGGTTTTTTGGTGTCTTTGGGACTGCTTAGAAGTATTTCTGCATAGATAACAACTTATTCCTCATTCACTTCATAATCCAGTTCTAAGATCCAAATAGTCTTGGGTTCAATTGCTTCCATAAATAAAAAATTAGTGGAGACAAGAAAGTTAAGGTCTTTCAAGTATCTTTCCACCACACTTATAGGAATTCTCATCCTTTCATTAATTCTAGTTTGAAATACTACAAAGAATGCTACAAGGGCCTCATCTTGAGCATTCAAACCTTCAAGTTTTCTCATATGATTTGCAATCTGATGTGCAATAGGTTCTACATTTGTCCAATTAACTTTTCCAACCACTGGTACTTCCCTTAAGAAGCATAAAAGTACACAAATTACCAAAGTTTTGTACCTAAATGTATGCTTCTTCTTCTTTTTAATCTCTTTCAATTTTTCCAAAAAAAATTGTCAGAGTAATTCACAAAGGTCATAGTCAACATCATTTTCAATCATATCTCATTCCACATGAATGGTGATGGCAGAGATTGTATTGTCTCTATTTGGGCGATAAATCTTGTGACCTATGAGAATTGTAGCATACCATACTACCGAGTTTCTAATAGTGTCCAATGTTAGTTCCTTTTGATCAAGAGTGGTACCTGTCCTTTCCATTACATCCTTGAATTTGAAAATTTTCCAATCTATAACTGGTCTGGAGGACCACATACCAATTATTTCTCTAATTGATTACTTGGTTGTCATGTACGAGCCATCAATCCATATGGATTCATCATGAATTCTACTTAGCACTATTTTGATGTACTTATATTTGTCTTCAAATGTCAAAAATTTTTGCCACACATCCAGCCTTTTCTCACTTAGGGCTTTGTATTCTAATTTTAAAGTGTTAGAATTTTATTCTAACTCATCTGTCCATAGAATAAATAATTTACTAGGATAAACTTCTTCTATTTTCCCATGAATATATGCTTTAATGTCTTTTGTAGGTAAACCCCCATAGGGAGTGTGAGAGAATGCACCTAAGTGATCATCTAGCAAAATTTTGGTATAATTTCTTTCAATATCAAGTTGCGGTCTCTATGAGATTTCTACAACCTTTTGTGTCTCCATTACATTTATATTACTTTTAAAGAAATTTTTTGGAAGACCAAAATATGTAGGAATTGCAAAATACTTCTTAGTCAGCTCGACGAACTTAGGGTTTTGATGTCCAGCCACCAGGAGACGCGTTGAATCCTTCAATTTCCTATTTTTCACTTCTCTTCCTGTTCAAATGTGTATATTGAAATTATTTTTTCTTCCCAAGCATGCTTTTAACTCTTTGATTTGACCCATTTCAATAATAAATGTTGTACACAAAAAGCTAGTAAAATTCAAAACCTTGTATGCACAATCAACTTTCAAAAGCTCCATAAATAGCCACATTAGAATATTTTCTTCCATAGCTTTCTCCAAAAGATTCATATGATTCATCTCCATCTTATATCTTCATGCCAAGCCATGACACATCATATCAGCAGGGGTTTATATGATTTTTAGTAAAGCTCCCCCTAAGCCATAGCTCTGGGCTTAGTTACCAAAGGAAACATTTGCACCAAAGATTGGTACAGATTCTCCCTTATCCTCAGTCTCTTCTTTCTCTCTCCATATCTTTTCCATTTCCTTCTTCAGTTCATTTAGATCAATTTCCTTGATTGGTTCATCTTTCTTCACCGGATCATTCTTCCTTGTGTTTTTATTTCTAAAAAAATTAGCAATATGTCCAGAATTTCCATAATTGTTGCATTTGATATTTCTTTGATCATTATTCCTTCCATTTGTTTTGAATATTCATTGATTAGCCTTGCATCCAAATCCATAGCATGTATAGTAGTAACCATTGAAAGATTCAATCATTCTACCATTGTTGTATCGGTTCATCATTTGACTTTTGCATTCACTTGCTCTATGTCCAAATTTCTCACATGTAAAGCATTGACCAGTAAAGGATGAAACATTCTAATTCATTATACTTCTACATTTCATAGCTCTATTTCCAAATTTATTACAAAAATTAAAAAAACATTGAAATATGAATACCTTTGAGCATTTGGTTGTCTGGTAGGAGGTCTTCTAGCATTGTCTCTTTGATTCTGGAACTTGCCATTGTCTTCAATCTTCTTTGGTTCACTAATCTTCTTTGCATTAGATGTCTAACCTACTTTAGATATTTCTCCTTTTTCAAGTCCTAGACCACCTTTGTCTCTAGATGCTTTCTATTCAGTAATCAACTCATCAAGCATTGTAGAACTTGTCTTAAATTTGTCCTCATGAATTCTTTCTTTCTCTAATTCCACTTGTACTCTTAACTTGGTGATGTCTTCATTTTCTTGCCTTGATTTTTCATTGACTTCCCTATGCCTTTCTTTAAATTTCTTGATCTTCTCTCTCAGTTTTTTGATGCACTCATTTTCCTCTCTTAGATTTTCCTTCAAATATTTGTTGTCATCTTCAACTCTGTTAAGATCTTCAAGAGAACTCAAAGAGCAACTTTGAGTTCTCCATCTTTGTCTAACATGCAATCTTCTTTAGTATATTCAATAGCAGGAATTTCTTCTAGAGGAATATAATATTTTCTATCAACCGTGTTTTCAAACTCCAAGATCTTCCCAAAGCATTCAAGCTCCTTCCAGGTATCCAAGCTCTGATACCAATTTTTGAACACCTGGAATACTAAGAGGGGGGTGAATCAATATTCCTTTAAACCAATCAAATATAAGTCATCCAATTATCAGAATAAATATAACTACAATGATGAAAGAAAGCATGAAGACAACCACAGAATCACATGAAACATGAACACTAGTATTTTTATGTGGAAAACCCAAAAAGGAAAAAACCACAATGAGGGTTAGTTCATAGTATATTATATCTAGATATAAGATATTATAGAAAGGCTCACTGCTAGGATAGGACACACTGTCTAGAAAAAGGCTCACAACCCACAAAGAAAGAACAAAGAAGGGTTGGAAATATTTCCTATTTGAACCGATACAATAGCATCTATCATATGTTGCATTATAGTTCCAATGAAGTACAAAATGATCTCCACACTAATCTGAATCAATACTATGTTTACAATCTACTCAATTCTACATCACACACATGTAGGTGAACCACCATACATGTCATATATCTCTTCAAAACTCACATATAATCTGCTATCTCTTCATCATACACACACACACTCTTTCCTAAAAGCTTGAGATTCATCTCATATATATATTCATATCAAATGCAACTTCAATTAGGTGGGCCTAATTAGAAGTAACACACAAAATTAAGTATGTCATCCTCAAAAAAAATTATCCACACTTTGCGCCTTAATTCAAAATTCAATTTACATCAAGATAGGTTGGAATAGACCTAATATAAATCACAAAAGGTTATACCAACTTGCAGTGAAGTGCGGACCATAAAATTGACACACTAAACCACAAAACTATTAGAGAAAATACTTAGCCAATTTGTTGATAATCCGTACTTTCCAAACCAACTTGCACTATACATATGTCACCAAAAATACTTCCAAACTATGCTATGATGATTATAACAATGTTGACATCAATGACAACACTGGATCATGTAATATATATACAATCCATTCTCATGTTGCCAACCTACATCATCAATGATAGACTTCCAACTTCCAACAATATCTACATCACAGTTGTGGTGCATAGGACATCTTGGTTTAGGATGATTCTATGTTCCAAACCTCAAATAGGTTTACAATATAGTCCTCCATGACATGACTATCCCATTCTTGGCATGTCCCACAATACATTGAGTTAGTTTTAATTTGGAGCTATCTTTAATTATACATGTAATGCGGTAGTGGTTCTCTCTCCTTGACCCTTAGGGAAGTCATTCTAGAGGTGGATTTCTCACAAGAAATATGTGCCAAGAGTGTGTGTGTGTGTGTGTGTGTGTGTGTGTGCATTGATAATCTACCATCTAGAGCTACTCTTATGTATTTTTGTCAATGGTTCCTCCAATTTGTGACAAACTTCCTTGAACCTTTTATCATATTCTTTTACTAATTATTCTTCCCTCTATACTAGTTCTCTCATTTTACTTACACTTTATGTTGGAATGTCCAATGTGTCAAAGTTAGCTAAGAAATATTGTTTTACCTCATTCTAAATTTTCCCATATTTAGGATAGGTTTTCTTATACTAATCTAATACATATTTCTAGAGTGAGGATACGAAGTCAAGTAATTTTGGTTTATCTTCATCGATATCCTACCTTTCTCATAAAGATTCTAATTAAAATATGTGTTCTATTACTTATGTGTTATCTTTCCCAAATGCGGGGATCTTGATTGAAGATTACATTTCTTACTTTCTCTATTTAATTCCAACCTTTCAAATTTGTGGACTAGGTTTTTCTCCTTTTTCTTTCTTTATCTTTCTAACAGTGTAGGGTTTTTGTTCTCTACCCTTTTCTCTTGCTAGTTTTATATCAAAGTATCCACTCCCAAGTATTTTGTCCCACTCTACTTCTTTTCATTATTCTTCTCTTGTTCCCTTGTCTTGTGCTACCTCTTCTTGTAAAATTCTTCATCTCTTATATGGCTGAGGGGATGGATCCTAGTTGGTGATTTGTGACTCTTCAAGATATCTTTTTTGTTTTCTTATTTGTTAATGTCATTTTATTTGATAATAAACATAACCCTTTGCCCAAGTCCAATTTATTTTCTTTACTTTCCTTATTTTTTCCTTTTTTAATTTCCTTATGATTTTATTAACTAATTCTTCTAAATACTCTACTTGAATTGATAAAGTCTTCTCTAGTATTTTTAGGAATTCCTTAAATCTATCCTCCAAGTTAATAGTCAAGTTTAACTGATTTGGTCTGTTATCTAGACTTTTAGAAGATTACAATAGTAATAGGGTTTTTGTATTGTTGCAAGATTGTAATAACAACCATCTAGATTTCTCAATAATTAATATCCTTCCTTATACTAGTTAGAAGTAGTCCTACTTTTCCCCATATAATTCTAATATTTCCAAAAAAAATCATTCCTCTTTTCTCTTTTCCTTGGCAACAACCCCTTTGGCGCGCTCAACAACACCCTTATTGGTGTGTTCAATACTCATTATTTTTGTAGTCTCCTTTATTCTATGGTGTCTCTCTTATATTTCAATACTTTCTTGTTGCCTCTTTTCTTCTCCATTTGGGCTAACCATGTTTACTTTTCTTACAAACTTAATTTTTTCTCTAATCTCTATTGTATTTTTCTTAGCTCGTTTTACCATGGGTGTGATTGATTCAAAATTTCATTAATCCTTTTATTTTTTCCTAGGGTAGTTATTTGGTATCTTTCTTAAAAGTAACATCTATTTGGAGATCCCTTCCAAAATCTCCTCCCTTTCCATTATCCATCCCCTTGGTGCATAACCCCCTCTCACAAGTTAAGTTCTAGAAGGATAGTTCTGCAAATTATATCTTCATTGACTTCCTTTTCCATTTTTTCAAAAAATTTAAAATTTAAAGTGTTACTATCATTTATATCACCTAACTAGAGTCCCAACAACAAAACCAATGTTAGCAAGAAATTTGGGGTAACACAGACCAAATTTCTGAGCCCCAAGTATTTTCTAAGTGTTGCAGTTGATACCTTGGACTCAGTCATATAAAGGTGAAAACCAATAGAATCAAACCTATGACTAGTTATATATACATTCATAGATTAACAAATACCATTATAGATAGAATTTTGGCATCCATTATATTAATTAAGTCAAAAATAATACATTGTAAAATCTTCCTCTCTACTCTTTCTTAATTAATTCTTATTTGGTCTCTATACATCTATCCTTACATACATTAATCTCTTGTGTATATAATTCTCTTTATCTATTAATATCTCTCTCTTCTATATTCTATAATTCAATTCTTCTTTTATACACATATCTATGAGATGGGACGTGACCCATCCCTAATACCCCTAGTCTAGATACTATCTTTAAAATATTATGCTTTGTAAGTTTTTTGCACCAAGATGTGGTATGTTCTACTAGTCGATGTCTCTGTTGTCCTTCTTTCTAGCTAACAGTATCCTTGTCATCTTTCTTGAACTCACTCTTATAAATGACTTTTTCCATTTTTTTATTGATTAGATTCTTTATAGAAGTAAGTTTTCATTAATGAAGTTGGTATCTGATGTTTTTTTTCTTTCATAATTTTTTAATGCATCCTTCATGTTGATTTTATTATTTTGAGCATATGTGGGTAGCCCAAACACTCTCAATTACCTATATGTTGATAATTATCATAGTTTTCCCTATAGGTTCAAATACCCATTTTTTCTTCTAGTCATACCTTTAAGGACAAGCCACAACTATCTCAAGAGAGTGGAGGGAAACAAGAAATAAAATATATTAAAATAGCTTGGATTGAGCCATACATTAGGCCTCAAAGGCTTTATCTCCTCTATTTACCTACCATAGGAACTAAAAATTTACATGTCCAAGGTTAGTTTCTATAATATTATCCTAAGGGAGAATATCTTGAAGTGGGACATTATCCATTGTATTCATACTTTATTTCTCTGGGTGGCTAATCTTCTTGTATATGTATTATTATTTTTTGAAAAAAGGGGTAAACATTTTTTTAGTTAGAATAAATAAAAAGTAATACCAATAACTAGTAGTAGCCACAAGGATGCACCAGACACACCAAGCAACAAAGCCAAAACATTGAAAACCTTAAGAGCCATTAATATACTCTTGCACCAACACTCTCAATTTTTGGTAGAATTCTAATGGAAGTCACTCCCAACCGCTAGCATTCCAATTATCCCCATGCTTAAAATCCCATTTAGCTAGAAAATCTACAACATTGTTCGACTCTCTCGATATATGGAAAAAATAAATCAAGTCTAAAGAATGGCTAAGCTAAAGAATTTTTTGTACCATAAAGTTCAACTTCTAATTCACCTTATCTCCATCCCTCTTCTTTAACATATCAACAAGGATCTAAGAATCCATCTCACATATGAACTTGTGCTAGCCAAGAGCACTCACCTTTCAAGTGCCTTAATAATGGCAAGGGCCTCCATAAGATTATTAGTCTGGTGACCCTAAGAGATGGAAAAGAAGAAAATGACTTCCCCTAAATTGTTTCTTCCAATACCACCAATTCCCACTAAGCCAAGATTGCCCTTGGAAGAACCATCAATGTTTATCTTCATAACACCATTAGGAGGTGATAACCATCAGCCATTACACTAGCTTTTCCTTTTATGAGGCCTTCACACACTAAAACTAGCCTTCTAAGGTAAAACTTCATCTATCCCTAACCTTTGCAACTAAAACCTCTCATCAATCTCAAGAGGGGTGTCTGAATCACACTTAGCCTAAATTTTTTCTTGAATCATTCTAAGAATTCTCTAGCAAACCTGGTAAGAAACCAACCTTCCTCCCTAAAAATCCTTTGATTCCTTTCTAGCTATATTTTCCAAAGGATGTATGAGGGCCTACTATCCCATGCCACCTGGAGACAAAATGACCTCCAAAAATCAACAACTGATGAAGCATGAATACATATCTATCTCCAAACTTCCCACCAAAGATGCCAAATGTTTCTATCAAAAGTACACTAGAACAATAAATGGGATGAAGTTTCCTCACTATTGCAACATAGAACATAGATAGATGGCCCCTGAAAGCCCCTTTTTTGAAGATTATCCCAGGTGAGACACCTATCTTGAGAAAAAAGACACATGAAGAAGTTGCATTTAGGCCATATAAACTTATTCCATACATGCTCTGAGGTGTTCCTTACCAAAACTGCCCCGAATTTTCAATTTGTATTGCTTGTCAATTTGTCAAACATTTTTGTTTACAACCTGGTTTCTGAATGTTGCTTGAGATTTTGAAGAGGTGTTTGATGTTTGTAAAACAATTGCATAAAATAATAGAACAATACAATTAAGTAATCTACTATCAAACAAGTCTCTTGTTTCTCCAAGGCAATGAAATACAATGCATGCAAGTATTGGCATTCAAGATGTGGAACATTCAAACATGGACAGTGCTAAATACTTCATGATTCCTCTTGCATTCAATAGCCGCAATACATGTGGACCTGATTATTAGTAAGCAGGGACTGTAACAGCCCAACAATGTCAAACTCTTCACTAAAGACTCCCTTGACCATCTAAGCATCACATAGCAACCACAGATAGTCTAAAGTAACACACAGGTCTGCAAGGTCTGTACATAAATAGGACTGTAATATACTATTCAACAGCTCATAAACTCAGATATACATTACATATGACTGCTCAGAATTAAACATTAGCCTTGTACGACTTCAAAGTAGCCAGCTAAATGCTGATTAGGGTAACTTTTACCTATGTGGTGGCTACAACAACATATTCTTAACATTGTTCATAACAGAAATGACTCATGAAGCACCTAGATTGATGACTACAGTGAATGCATAAAGATTACAGAGCCTAGAATGAACTTGTAGATATAATCATACTTAACAGAGGCCTACACAAGCAAATTACACTGAGAATACATTCCAACTTAACCTATAAATAGTTTAGACAAAACTTTATTGATCTCAGACCTGGTATAGGGACGCCAATGGTGACTGTAACTCGTGGTGTCCAACATTGTGCATAAGAACTCCTGAAATCACTCTGTCTCCTTTCAGAAAGAACTATTTAACTGAAACGCCTTCCAAAAACTCTCCTTCAGCACCACGTCCAAGCATAATGAGGAGAAATTCGTTTTTAACCAGTAATCGCATTTTTCCTCTAATCCGCCTAGATTTCTTTAAACCACGACTTTGCAGGAGTCTTTTGCTTGTATAGAGTGCACCTAGGGTTTCTTAACAAAGCCACATCCTCCAAAATAGTAGAATGAACTCTCAAGTCAATCCCACAAAGCATCAAAATCTCTAAATACTATAATCACAAAAACCAGAGGTGAACATTCCCAACTAGGACAAAATCTCTCACTGTCGAAATGGGTCTCCCTTGGTTTGAACTTGCCGCCATGAAGCTCTCAAGAAGCTCTTCCTGTGAATGATAAAATCAATAATAGTCAGAATGGAGAATGTCGATTCATTTCTTTTTCCCTTTTGTATTTTCTCCCTCATAACAAAGGTGACCCTTTTTTTATAAAGTGATATTTTAAATATTTCATAACTCATAGGTCACTTAAAGAACATTTCCACATACTCACTTTATAAAGTTGATTTAATTAATTATTTAATATCCCCCCTTTTAGATATAATTAAAGGCTTGGGCAATATTAAATAACTAAATCACTTCATCCAAATTTTGGGGACATTACAGCCCACCAAGGAACTTTCTCCCCCCAAATTTATTCCCATTGAGCTCCTAATACCCAACACTCATAGAGAACTCTCGTAGGATCAGGAATCCAATACAAGGTATCATTCCTTAGTAAAGAATTGCAGGTCTTGTGAGCCAAATTTTGAACTATCTCCTCTTGATCCTCCTAGTGGCTAAGCATGAGAATCCTTCCACCAAAAAATCTCCACTTTACCCAAGTGCTTTATCTCTTTGAAGTCTTCCACATGGGTCCAACCAGCCTCAAGAAAATAAGAAAAAGGTTCCAAAGATGAGGATACCTGGTCATGATTGGGGGATGACCATCTAAAGAATTGAACTAGAAAAGTGCCTCAAACCCTCTGTTACATATCTAAAAAAGACCTTGTTTGATGCTCACCCTTTTTTAGAGTATTCTGAATCATATATCCTTTAAAAAATAAAGAGAATCTAGGGACATCATGCCAAGCCACACCCTTCAAATATTTAAAAGGATTTTGGCCCAAGGTTGATCCTAATTAGAGCACCATCTCTAGTCAGTAAGGACCTCCTACTGTAAACCCAAACCCCCATATTTTTTGGTCTATAATGACCTCCCACTTAACTAGGCTCCACTTTGAGGAGGCTAAACTACTAGCCCATAACAATTGTCTAGATAGAGAATCCAAATCTTTTATAAAGCTTGATGGAGCAATTTGCACCATACACCTATAAATGGGAAGATATTTAACCACATATTTTAAAAGCATCACTCTCCCTACAAAGGACAACCATTTGAAGGTCCAGTGGCTAACATGGTCATGAAACTTTTCCAATATTGTTTACTAGGTTCCCCTTGGTAGTTGGCCAACCGAGAGAGGGATTCCAAAATAAAATAAAAAAGGTAAAGCACCGATCTAAAATATAATAATATGAGAAATTATATATTGAATAAGAGGAGGTGTATTGAAAAAGTAAATAGAGGACTTAGCTTTATTGATCTTTTGTCCTGAGGTAGAAAGATAGATACCTAGAGCATGCCTGAAGTTACATGCTTCTCTAATTCTGACAACCCCCATCAAAGCAGTGTCATGACAAACTGTAAGTGAGTTTGGGAAAATAGACCCTCACCCCAGTTTCAACATTGAATAAGACCCCACTTCAAATGGGCTTTAAAAATCCTTCTCAAGCCCTCAACCATAATAATGAAGAGATATGGCAACATGGGGTCACCTTGTCAAAGTCCCCTAGAAGTACCAAAGAGGCTAGTAGGATTACTATTAATCAAGATAGAGTATGACATAGACATAATACAACTCATAATCCATTTGACCATTCTCCACCAAAACCAAAGGCACAGAGCATTTTCAAAAGAAAGGCCCATTTCACATGATCATAAGATTTGGCCATGTCTAGATTGATAAACATATCCTTCTCCTAGAGTGTTTCATGGAATGAATAGCCTCAACTACAATTACCACTCCATCCAAAATTTTCTTCTAGCCACATAACCCCCTTGCTCTTCTGAAATGACTTTTCCTAGCAATGAATTGAGTCTCTTTGTAATTAATTTTGAGATGATATTATAAACAAAATTAAAAAGAGAAATTGGTCTTAACTGATCCAAAGAGTTAGCTTCATCTTTCTTGAGAATTAGAACAAGGAAGGGGGAATTGATTGCCACAAGAATTTTTGTGTTTCTCTGTGATTCTAACACAACTTCTAACAAATCATGTTTGATAATGTCCCAAAATTCCTAAAAGAATTCTATTGCTAAACCATCAGGGTTGGGGGATTTCCCTTTCTTCATCTTGAATACAACCTCTTTAACCTTCTCAAGATGATTGGGGTTGATAATATTCTCATTCGCCTCATTAGAAATGACAAAAGGAATACATTATAAAATAATATTTTCTTTTACCTCTGTATTAGGAGAGTCCTCTGAGAATAAAGAAGAAAAATATTGAATGATTTCCTGTGAGATATCCATGAATGAAGTAAGAATCTCTTTGTGAGAAGACTCCAAAGAAGACATGGAATTACCAAAAATTCTAGCTTTGACAGAGTTGAAGAAAAATATTATATTCCCATCACCCTCCTAAAGCTAGCCAATTATGGACTTTTGTTTCCAAAATATTTCTTCTTGTAGATCTCATTTTACCAATTTCTTCATGGATTATAATTATTCTTTAAGGGAATCCTCGGTAAGTCCTTGATCCCTACTTTTCCTTTTGATGGTGTCCAAATGATTTTGATCCTCAGCTTTGGCAATGTATATATTCCAAAACTCTACCTATTCCACTTCTTGAGCTGAAATTTAATGAACTAAAGTCTCTTGAAAAAATAATGCATAGCTATGCCATGCTCAAATAGGCCTTTTCTCAACCGTTTGTGCATAAGAACATGTAAAGAAGGTTCATGTAGCCACATAAGTTGGAATTTGAATGAAGGGTTTTTATAAACACCCTTCTCTCTCACAAAAAAAATCATGGGCTAGTGATTTGAGCCTTTCGTGTCTAGGATCAATGAGCTAGTGAGCCAATTATTGCTAATCCAATAACTAGAAACAAAAAACCTATCTAATCTCTCAGAGATACACCCCTCTCCACATATTCTATTACTCCATGTAAACATACCATTCCCTAGTTTTACATAAACAAGTTTAGGGAAGCAATAGTATCTCTCAAAGTCAAAGAGGAATGTTCTAGCCTATCCACTCCCCCCTTCTTTTGCTCCTGACTAGTGATGGCATTGAAGTTGCTAGCCAAAATCTAAGGGAATAAAGGAGCTAAGGACTGCACATATTTAATATGAGCCTAGAGATGGTTTTTACCAAGCAAGTCCATTGGAGCATAGACATTAGTTAACAAGACAATTTCCCCATAAATGAAACTAGAGACAACCATAGATAAGGAGTTTCTACTTGAAATTCACTACAGAGGAGAGATCTAACGCGACTCCCAAAGAGACAATCCCACCAACATTGCCTTGATCTCTGATACACTAACAATTACCTCTCCACCACAACTTGGGAGCCATTTTAAACATACCTTCCATAGACAACTTAGATTCTTGAATGAAAACCACATCAGGAGAATGCATCTTAATCAAGTCCCAAACAACCTTTTGTTTAGGGATGTTCTTCAAACCCCTTAATTTATAGGAAATGACTATCAATTATGAGGGTGAAAAAAATGGGAGTCAATAGTTTTAACTGAGCCTGAATCCACCAAATTTTCCCCCATCAACTTGATTTTATCTTGATCTTTTTTCCTTCCTAACTTGGAATATTTCTCTGAGTTGATTTTTTTGAAGTTCTTTTGTTACAATCCCAACATAGGCATATCTTTATTGTCTTTACCAAGGTCTTGAGCTACAACTTTTAAGACCTACCTAATCAAAGCCAAGCTCAATCCTTATTCCACCACTTTCTTCCCAGGAATAGCTACCTCACCTAAGCTCACTTGTAAATGGTTCACGTCTATTTTTTATTCAATTATCTTAGAGGAACTTGAAGCAGATCAAAGGAGTGAATACTATCATGGATCTTATAGAAATTACACTACACTACAACCTCCATCCCTAGTTGATTTGTTTGAGGGCAAGCAAAAGGGTAGTTGTGGGGAAATGATTAGTCCATATATTAGTTAGTTTTTATATCGTTTATACATGATTATAGACATTACCAAGACATTTCTCTTATTCATTTTCATACATTATGCTATCTTTGATACCTATTATGCAAACCCTGAACCTAGTTTAAGTATATGGAAATATAATTATGATGTGATGGTTCATGCATGATTTATGTGTGAATATATATGAATTGTGATTGGATATCTATGCTTAGTCATGGTAATTAGTATTGTGTACATATTTTTTGAGCTAACCCCTTGTAGCTAGAGGAGGCACTACAACCCATAACAACTGTAGGACATAGCCCATAGCTGAAGGAGTTCCTAGACAACAAAACAGGGGATGCCTTAGAATAAAATGTACACGATGACAACATGGAGACATTTAATGAAGGAGATAATGCATCATTATGATGACTAGTAAAGAAACTGGAGAAGGAAGACCCCTGTTACAATTAGGATTCTAAATAGAACCGATTTTGAGCATTCCACATTCTAGTCTATTATACCAAACTCAATCCAATTAAGAATCTTCTTTTCTAGTTGCATTTAGAGATAACATAATCTTTGTCACCCTCTAAAATCTAGGGAGTGGTCATTAAAGGTTTCAGTTTAGAGTCTTGTTTTGAATAAGCTTCATCGCGCCTATATGTACAACACGTTGGTTGAGTCTTATGTAAGATAGTTCGCCAGTTTTTATCAGTTATCAAATACTCTTTCATTTTTTAGTTGTTATACAGACCATGTATAATGTGCAATTATGATTTCAAAAATAAGATCTTCCATCAAAATCTTATGTAATATTCTGAATTTGTGCAATGAATGAATTTGAGTTACTATAATTGTGTTGGATCTAAGGAGTTATATTTGGTTTTAGATTACTGGAGACAACTACTTGAGCAAGGGCCACTCAAGCTAACTATCCTTCACTCCTTTCTTTTTAGCTATTTCATTTTTGTTTTTAGTTGTTACTTTATAAATGCAGTTTGTGTTAAATAGATTCCTTGTGTTTTTAATCATTGATGAATGTATGGTCAACTCTTGTTTCATAATCATACTGTAATTACTAGAATTGTTGTACTCCAGAGTGTAGAATAGGTTTAATCATAAGTTTAGTCAATTTCCAGCATTTACTTATGAATATTAGTTAGCTATTTTCATATATTGTACATACCCATAGCCATAGGAACAACTTTCCTTTCCTTATTGTTTTGTAGTCTTATGATTTTTCTAGCTAGTATAGTATCTTTACTAGAATGATTTAGGTAGTTTTAGTCTTTGAAAGCACATACAATGCCAGTACCATCACAAGCCTACTAGCCCTAGTCAATAATTTGATGGTCTTTCCAAATGTTAAGTGGACTATTCAGCTAGGTTTTCCCCTCTAAATTATGTGATTACCACCAAGTTTACTAGACACTAGTAGGGACTCTACAGTGAGAGCTAGAAATTATCCCCTTGAATGAAGTAAATAATAATTAAATAAAGAATTAAGTTAAACCAACAAAGAAAGAACATGCATTAGACTAGACTTAGGAGAATAGCACAAATATGGAATTTTTTCATAATTGTAATTGATGTTTGAATAAATTATAATACTTCAAATAGGATGGGAACATAAAGGATTTACATCTATTAACCAAACATTTTCCCCAAAAAATGCATGTGAAAGGTGAACCTGGTTGAAAGAATGTAATGAATAGCAATTACAAAAACAAGATGAGATCAATGTTAAAAGTTGAGGAATATTTCTTGGGTTGGATTTTTTCACCCTTGTAAAAAAATTATTTGGTGTCAGTAGCTAGACTAATCATTACTTATATTTTTTCTATCTCTGGATGTCCATTGGCCTTGGGTGTTTGGAAAGGTTGTAGTGGGTACTTTCTACTTTCTCCAAAGATTGTGTAGGTTGACCCTCTTAGTCGTGGGAATATTTCCTAAGAAAATTATTAGGTCCTTCATTGGCCTTCTTGTGGTGTTTGATGATGCTTCAACTACCTCTGCTCTAAGCATTTTTTACAGATGTGTGATGGTGCTAATTCTCAGTTTTGGAATCTTAGTTCAACATTGGTCTTCATCATCTCTATTCTTGGTTGATGATCCTTTACATGGTTCTTGATTCTTGTGGTAGGAAAAAATATTATGGGGTTACCAACTAGGATATTTATGCATATGTATGTGTACAAATATGTTGTTTAGTTACTTTTCAGGACTTAGGGTTCTTTTCACCCTAGCATTTTTCTATATAAACTTAATGTACTTTTGACTTCCTTCAATCTATTTTGGTGCTTTTTGGGTGTTAATAATTTCATTTTATTCCATTGTACATTAGAATCATGTATTATTTTGACAAACAAATTATCTAAAAACTAAACAATTTCAAAGAACATGGTTTAGTTTCAATCAACTACATTGTTATACATTAAGAATTTCAATCAACTACACAATTATAAATTAATAATTTATTTAGAAGAATACAAAAATGAACTTCAATGCCATCTATCTCAAATGTTAATCAGGCTAAGAGGACTATTCCAAGCTTGTTGGTTGTTCATGTGAATTGATTATTTTTAACATGGTCATATCCAAGGTGCTCTTTGAAATGCCAATTCAAAGACCCGCTTCTCTCCTACAATAAGATATAGACTTGGCTTTAAATTATCAAATTTTATTTTTTAAAGTCATTTTAGCATGATTGGGTCTATCTTTGTGACAAGCCCTATACTTAGTTAGATGCCTATTTTTCCATTTCTCTAGATGTTGTTGTAATAGTTTTTACTATAACAAGCAGTCCTAATTATTTTCTTCCATGGCAGAATAAGCCTCAAAGAGAAATTGAAAAATCTAGTAAGTTTTAGTTGTTTATGTTTTACAATTTGTCATTGGAATGATTCTTTAATATAAGTAATTTAACTCTTCAAATATTTAGTTTTATTTTTTACTTCTAATTACGAGTTCTATCCTATCACCTTGCAATGCATCTGTCTTGATATGTGTTCATTATATTGGAGATTATAGAGGTTATAGACTGGCTTCTCCAACTATTTCATTAATCACCTAGTATTTTCCACCTGTGTAATATCCTATTCTAAAACAATAAGATATTTGATCTCTATGACATACAATGTGTATCCTTTGTCTTGTCAAGTGACCACTGAGCTAGTCATCAAAACAAATGTTTTTTCATCACATTGTGATTAGGTATTGGTGTGCTAGAGGGGAATTGTAAGATTTTTACAGTTCTGCATTTAGATTTGAAGCTAAGCATTTAGAATATTTAGTTGAAGCAATCTAACATTTTATATAAAAAATTTGTTTCCCATATGTTTGCATGCATGATAAAGGCTAGAATCATGAGTTGGCCATTTCATGGATTATCAAAAGCTACCTCAATTTTAGAAAATATGTGTACTATCACTACTCATCACACTTGGTCTAGGATTACATAGATTTATTTTGCAAGTGGTAAACATATGTGTTGTTTGACAGTTTATCTATTCTTTAGGGGTTTATACAAAACTACTTGAAGGCTTGTCCCTATTTGGCATGTACAAACCTACTATTTGGAATTTGAAAGTGATTGATTTTTATGTAGTTATACTTACCCAGCTTCCTCTCTTGCAATTGAATACATTGAAAAAAACCATTTTCGCATTTTCAAAGGGAGAGGATGGGTTTCCATATATTGGATAAATTTCCATTAGTTTTTCCACTCAAGTACTTTTATTAGAATTGTATAAAGAATGGAGAATTCTACCTTTCCTGAAACATAAATAAAATAAAGCATGAAAACAAAATTGAACTTCAATTCCAATTATCTCAAATGATAATCAAGCTATGAGAACTATTTCAAGCTTGTTGGTTGTTCATGTGAATTGATTATTTTAACATGGTCAAATCCAAGGTGATCTCTAAAACACTAGTTCAAAGACCTTCTCTCCTACATTCATAAATAAGCTTGGATTTAAATTATCAATTTTTGTTTGTTAAAGTCATTCTTAGCATGATTGGGTCTATCTCTGTGACGAGCCCTATACTCGATCAGATGCCTATGTTGTCATTAAATTTTCTTTGGATATTTTTGTGAAGGTTTTTACTGTAACAAGCAATCCTAACTATTTTCTTCTATGCCAAAATAAGCCTCAAAGAGAAATTACAGGATCTGGTAAGTTTAAATTGTTTATGTTTTGCAATTGGTCATTGGAATGATGCTCTAGTATAAGTAGTTTAACTCTTCAAATATTTAGT
Organism: Sequoia sempervirens; assembly: GCA_007258455.2. Classification (NCBI taxonomy): domain Eukaryota; kingdom Viridiplantae; phylum Streptophyta; class Pinopsida; order Cupressales; family Cupressaceae; genus Sequoia; species Sequoia sempervirens. The sequence goes on from VDFB02270651.1 coordinate 370,535,157, forward strand.
TTTATTTTTTCTTTTGATAAGGGCTCTATCCTATCACCTTGCAATGCATTTATCTTGATATGTGGTCATTATATTGGATATTACAAAGGTTATAGACTAGCCTCTTGAGTTGTTTCATTAATCACCTAGTATTTTCCACCTATGCAATAGCCTATTCTAAAACACTAAGATCTTTGACTTCTATGACATACAGTTCTTATCCTTTATCCTGTCAGGTGACCACTAAGCTAGACACTAAAATAAATGTTTTTTCATCAAAATGTGATTAGGTCCTGGTGTGCTAGAGGGAATTGTAAGAATTTTACTGTTTTGTATTCAGATTTGAACCTAAGCATTTAGAATATTTAGTTGAAGCAATCTAAATTTTTATATAAAACATTAACTATCCATATGTTTGCATACATGATAAAGGTCGGAATCATGAGTTGGGAATTTCACAGATTATCAAAAGCTACCTCAATTTTTAGCAAAGATTTGTATTGTCACTACTCATCATACCTAGTCTAGTATTACATAGATTTATTTTCTAACTGGTAAACATATGTGTTGTTTGATAGTTTCTCTATTCTTTAGGGGTAGATGAAAAAATACTTGAAGGATTGTCCTCGTTTGACATGTTCAAACCTATTATTTGGAATTTTAAAGTGGTTGATTTTTACGTAGTCATACTTACCCAACTTCCTCTCTTGTAGTTGAATACACTAAAAAAAACTATTTTGGCATTTTCAAAGGGAGAGGATGGGTTTCCATATATTGGATAACTTGCCATTGGTTTTTCCCCTTAAGTTTTTTTATTAGAATTGTATAAAGAATGGAGAATTCTACCTTGCTTGAAACATAAATACAACAAAGCATGAATTTTTTTTTACGCGGTTAGTGAAGTGCAGGTTTGTGAGGCCTACTATTTGATACACCCTTTTTGGAAATATTTTTATCCGAGAACTTTTGATACTATATGAATATTAGACTATTTTGGTTGATCACAAACATTGGATATTATGCTTGTTTCCTATTTATGATGCTTATGGTGGTTATATGCATGTTATCCTTTCCTTACTGGCTATACTCATGTTGATATGATTATCATGATAGAAATGGATAATTGTCTATGGGATAGAATTGATAAGATGTTAAATTTAAGCCAAGTGATGATGTGGTTTTCGTATAACAATGCCATGACTAGACATGAATTGATAAGATATGTTAATTGCTAGAGAAAGAATAATTATGGATATTGAAATTATTGATTCTAGGAATTCATTGTATTAATTATATGTATATGGAGTTTTTTATTTAATTATGGATTATCTTGCATTGGATATTTTGACATGTGGATTGAGTGTGTAGGTATACACCCATGACCAATGGGAATAGAGGTAACCAAGGGTACCCTATTGTGATAGCCATGTAAAACCAGCTATGGTCCATTTGGAGGGACCATAGCCTTATTGTGCTATATTTTAATGTTCAATATTGTGATTTATGTTTTAAAAGCCAATTGGGATTTTGATGGGAGTTTTGGAACATTTTGATTTACTTTTATTATGTTTAAAATTTAATTTCTTTTTTGTGAGTTTAAATGATTGAAAAGTCTTTAAATTGAGTTAATTGACCCTTATTTAACCTCCAAGATGATTACCTATGACTTAGGGGTCAAATCAAGCCCAAATATTTGAAATTTTACAAGTTGTAACCCTTCTTAATTACCCATTAAGAAGAGTGACGGATTTGGGAAAAGGGTTGAAGTATTTTCTTCAAAATATCATTTATGAGATAGGAGAGCTCTTGTTGAGTTTGGAACACTCTTTGGCTCTTCACTTCCCAATGAGTTCTCACACATGTGTGAGAACTTGTGGGGAGGTGTGTCCATATGAGTGAATGAGAAAGTGAAAAGTGTCACTCTCTCCATCAAGGGATTTCAAACCTTGGATCCTATTTGAATCCCTTGGGAAAGCCAAAGGAAGGGTTCTTCTTTTTGCTTGGTTTTCTTTTGGAGAGTTGGCTAGGAAGAAGAGGAATCGGAGTTGAAATTCTATTTTTTCTCCATTGAGCTTGGATTTGAGGTATGTCTCTTTTTACTTAAGTATATGAGTTTTTCCTTTGTATGAAAATGTGAAAAGGTTATTTTATGTGTTCTTGCATATGTGAATGTGTTGGGTTGGGGTTCTATGAGGATAGACTCAACCAATTTTGGAAGAGCATCCTTTGTTGGGAAAAGGAATGAGTAGGAATATCCATGGGGAAAATGATTCCCTCCTTTGAGAAGAAGAGGAAAAAAGGGCATGAGTACCCAAGTTAATATGGTGGCATGGGTGTATGGAGTTCGATGGTATAGAAGATTTGTTGTATGTGAAGTATTGAAGAATTAGGTTATTGAGAAGGAAGAAAATAAAAATGATACGTTGGTTATGATTCTTGTGCACTAGTTTTCCCATATTGTAGTATAGTCCACCTCTATCCCCATTTTTGGGATTCTCATAGAATCCTTTTGTACGTGTGTAATATTGGATGGAAGTATCTTGTTGTGAGTTGTTGTTTTGAAATGGATTTTTTTTTCTACTATTGTGTGTACCCATATACTTGGTTACCTCCTAGCTCGGGGGTGGTTTGCGAGCAAACCTACAGTTGGGAGGTGAGCACTCCCTAGTGTCCATGAAAGAAAGTTATACTATGTGTTTACTTGTAGGTTTCATAGGAGTATTGGATTGGAAACAAAAATGTGTCACATTGTGAAATAGAAGAAAGTAATTGTGTTATAATATTTTTGGGTGAAATTTATCCTTTGTGTTGGATGTTAAAGCCTAGTAAGGCCGATTAAAAGAGCATATGAGTATTATAAATCAATTATATTGTTTTTTGTAAAAAAGGGTGTGTTGTATGAGAACACCCCTTAGATCATTGAGTTTTGTTTTGTGTATATTTTAGTTATTTAAAAGCAAAGAAAAATAGAGAAATAGAGAAAGTTTTGTTTGGGTAAAGATAGGAAGTGATGTGAAATTATGTATCGTATTGTTCTTCTTTTCTTCTTACAATAAATTAGAACCTTCGTTTAGGGAATTAGCTTATTATATTAAGCTAATTTTTAGAGGTATACAAGAAAGAAAGTATATTACTCCTACCCTTGAGTGAAACAGACTGCATTGTAAAGGCATTATATGTTTTAAGTCCTATTAGTAAATTGGTAAATGTATTGTGTTCGAATATGTAAGAGAAGCTCATTCTATGGATTACTTGCTTATATTTTCTTATGTTAAAAATAAATGTGGAAGGAATATTTTTGTGTTGCTAAGAGTAAACAAGGGGTCCTCCAGTGGATGGATTCCTTCTTTGTGTGTTACATTGTGCATCTGTAGTGTTTTATTTCATGTGTTTTTATAATTATATCAAGAGAAAATATAACACCTCATGTATGATGGATTGGAATGGTTGTGATGATTATCTCCATGTGAATTCTTTATGTATTGTTATGCAAAAAAGGGTATTTAGATTTGTAGATCTATTATTTTAGCAATTAAGACCTATAGATTCAAGTTTAGTTAACACTCCTTTGACTCTTCCTTTACCGTCAAGCCTTCTTGGATAGAGCCCTACACTACCATCCAAATTTAATAAACTTTCTTCTCTGGAATTAGTAAAATCTGGAATAATTTTTACACTTAGCACCCATACCCTGCATTTTTCAAATTCATAACTCCAAACCTTGCCTAAAGATTTCTGAAATCAAACTTAGAGTGGATGTTTATCGCTCAACTAACATAGTTTTAATGCAGGCCATTGAACCTTAATGATTCACAAAAATGATATGAATCAATTAATGCAATCAACATTTTCCACACGTCATTGATTCGCTTACTTTTGTTGGTCAACTGAAGTCAATGCAAGCTTCTCACAAAATGGTAAAGTTCTATCTCCAGTCATGCTTGTCAGGGGTCAAGGATTGACAATTGCTAATACACCTTACCTCTTACTTGAAGAGCTTAGATAGACTTAAAGAAATAAGTCTGAACACCTCAGTCTAAAGCTCCTTTTAATGTGTTGGGGTTCATCCTTCGGCCTTACCCTTTATCATATACCTTTCTTACTCCATCGTAAACCATTATACTAACTCTTGAACATCAAAGTGTGAAACTTTGGCTTTTCTTTAAGTTGTCAGAGGTCGAGGTTATTTCTTCCTCTTTTCCATTAGATACCTTGGAGTTAAGGTGTAAGCCAACCTACTAATCCACAATGCCCAAATCACTCCTTCGCAAGTGTCGACATACTTAACCCCTTTGGGAGTCGGTCTTCAGACTTTCCTTCTACCACATATTTACCAAACTAATTAAGGAAAAATCCTTAAGACTAAATTCATGAACACTTAAACCATATTGAGTTTTGAGGTTCAAGGTTTCACCTTACCTCTTCCTTTGCTTTTTGTTAAGGCATAATCCTTAACCTAAAGCCCGAAGTCTAATGTTATCAGACTTAAACCTTTCTATCTTCTTCTTTTGGGTTGAGGCATTTGGTATGAGGCATTATCGATGCCTGAAGTCTGACTTTATTAGAATTAAACTTTTCTAGTTTCTTCTTTTGATTGAGGCATTTGGTATTATCGATGCCCAAAGTCCAATGTCATCGGACTTAAACTTTTTTATCTTCTTCTTTTGGTTGATGCATTCAGTATGAGGCATTACCAATGCCCAAAGTTTGGAATTATCAGACTTAATCTTTTCTATCATATTCTTTTGGTTAAGGAATTTGGTCTGAGGCATTACTGCTACCTGAAGATTGACATTAATAGACTTAAAATTTTCTATCTCCTTTTGGTTGATGCATACGGTGCGATGCATTAACAATGCCTGAAGTCTGATGTTATCAGACTTAACCATGGTGTTCTTCCTTTCATTAAGTGAATTTGGAAAAGGGTATTGTTGAAGCACAAATTTTGATGTTTTCAAACTTAACCTTTTGGTTCTTCTTCCTTTTGTTAAGGGAATTTAGTAAAAGGTATTTCTGAAGCTCAAAGTCCAACATTTTAAAACTTAACCTTTTGGTTCTCCTTCCTTTCATTAGGGCATTCAGAAAAAGGGTGTTGTTGAAGCCAAAAGTCTAACATTTTTAGACTTAACCTTTTGGTTTTTTTCCCTTCCATTAGGGCATTCGACAAAGGGTATTTTCGAAGCTTGAAGTCTGAAATTTTTTGACTTAACCTTTTGGTTCTTCTTTCTTTCATTAAGGGAATTCGGCAAAGGGTATTTTTGAATTCCAATGTCCAACGTTATCGGACTTAACCTTTTGATCTTATTCTTTTCTTTAAGGCATTTGGAAAAGGGTAACACTAAAGCCCGAATTCCTCCAACAGTTTTGCAAGAAAAGGAGTTGAGTCCACTAGGGATTTTATGGGATAGTAGGGAACAAAATATATAGAGGCTCTAGACTTAGGAAAAATTTAAGTCTCTCTATTTATAGCAGGTGGAAAAGAAGTTTATCATAACTTTGTCAGGGACTGACGGAAGTTCCGTAACTTGGAAAAAACTCTAAAATGACTTGACTTAAGCAAAAAATTCAAAGGTTACAATGATGCTTTTAGGCATCGATACACTTTGGGAAATTCAAAAATACAAACCTCAAGCTATAAGTTATAATGCATCAAGAAAAGGAAAGGTTATGAAATCCTAGGTGGCGATCGACAAATTTTTGATAACTAAAAAAAGATTGACGACTTCAAGACAGTCAAATTTTGGGTAAGCATCGAGAAAAGGAAAGGTTATGAAAACCTGGACGGTGACCAACAAATTTTTGATAACTAAAAAAAGACCGACAACTTCAAGACAACCAAATTTTGGGTAAATTTTGAACTTAACCATTTTATTCTTCTTCCTTCCAATTGGTGGTATTCAGTATAAGGTGCATCAGAAGCCCAAATTCCAAAACCTTTTGGACCTAGCTCAAATCATCCACCTCTTTCTCTCTCTAGCAAGCGACATAAAGTAAGCCTGAGGCCCAAAGCCTAAAATTTTGCAACCCTTCAAGGATTTCACTAATATTCAAATGCATCAAGCAATGATTCCCTAATGGCATCAATTACAATCATATTTCCAAAGCGTAGATGTTTAATACTTTAGAGCTAGCATTTGTTCCTCTTTTCAAAAAAAAATTAGTTGTGTATTTTCCCTGAGTACAAAATTATGGGCATGACATTTGGTATTAGAGCCTAGGTTCCAACACTAGGAACTCTAGGAATATGTGTATGCCATGGCTAATAATTATTTATGGTTTTATCATGGAGGATAGCACCAAGGTTGAGGAGTAACCAAGGGTGTGGTCATGGATGCGGTCAAAGACGTAGGGTAGAGTCAGACTAGTCTGAGGCACCACCAACACCCCCACATGTGTCTAAGTCATCACAATACACTTCACCATAGAACCTCAATTCATAGATCCTCCATGTATTAGAGGATTTGATTGGGGTTATTCACACTCAATTTCTAGTGGTAGAGGAGGGCCCTAGACTAGAGCAGACTCATCACTTGACCGAGGAACACAAATAAAAGCATAGAGATTGTAGCAAGAGTCTCCCTTGCATTCTTGATGAGTATGATTAGGACAGTGAGAGGGGATCGATCCACTTAAATCCTCAACCATAGGTACCCCATCCTAAGGTAACGGTTGAGGATAGAGCATACTGGGATCTAGGAGATCATGTTTGAGAGCTGTTATGACTTAAGCCACATAATTTTGAGGGATCCACGGATGGAGTAGAGGTTGATTTATGTTCTTAGTCTTGTTAGGTGCTTTGGTTTACATGCATATGCAAGCAATATAAAATCACATTGTGTGACTTTTTCTTCAAAGTACAACCTCTACTTGGTTTCTCTAGGAGGAGTGCAAGCACCACTTATTAATTGATACTCTCTCATGGGAGACATTCTTAGAGTGGTTTTGAGCATGCTATTTTTTTTAGAATTTCAATAAATGATGTATTAATGAGTTCCACGACCTCCAACAGAGAGGAATATCAGTGGCACAATATGAGATTCAATTTCTATAGCTACTACAGTACATGGACTACCTCCAAGATAAGAAGCTTCTCGTCAACCATTTTATTCAAGGACTAAATGCAGGCATATCAAGACCCATACGTATTTCTAATCTAGAGAACCTTTTGGTTGCTATGGAGAAGGCCTTCATAGTGGAGGACATTCAAGGGAAGTCTTAGGAGGCATGAGAGTATTTTTAAAACTACAACCAGAGTACTCAATCACAATGTTTCTGAAAAACCTACCCTTTCTTTGAAGGGAGGATTTAGACCTTCTACAGGATCATCTAGGCCACCATAGTAGCCGTAGTAGCATAGTTAGAGGCCTAGGCCATAGCAGGACTTTCAAGGTGCACTCTAGGCCATGGTGACCACAAGGTCCCTATAGAGATCAACTTCCTCAACTACAGTGTGCTACCCCAACACGTTCACAATAGTCTAGCCGAGGACATGGTGGATCTAGTAGGACTAGGGGAAAATAGTTCACTAGGGAACAACCACCTCAAGTTTATACTAGAGGTCCTTGTTACATATGTGGAGCAATGGGGCACCTAGCTATGGATTGACCTCAAGGTCTTGTAGTTAGAGGATAGCACACAATAGGCTTTGAGCATACGGTGGGAGATGTGGGTAAGTCTTGTTGAGTATTTTCAGTCATCAAGAACCACCATGCTGAGCACTAGGCCATGATTATTGAGACCCCAGGTATGATAGATGATACTAATTTTACTATCTTGTTTTATTTTGGGGCATCTGATTATTTTATAGTTCCTTCTATAATGGAGTGTAGTAGGCTAGTGGCATCTAGGTAGGGCTATAGGTGGGAGGTAGAGCTAGCCTTAGGGGATAAGGTGTCAATAGATTCTATATTCTACCTTAGTGTCACACCATTAGGCTCATATGGAGTGGTTTTAAGCATGGATTGGCTTGATGCACATTAGGATAAGGTAGACTATCGCAAAAAGGTGGTTGAGTGTGTGGATAACCATGATTCACCAATGGTGATTATAGGGGTTCAAAGGCCTATTTACCTTCACATGATATACACTATGCAGTTGAGGCAGTGTCTGTGAAAGGGATGTCAATTTTTTTCTCACTCTCAAGGATATGGATGAGGATATGACTAAAATATCTTTGGATGACCATCCCATTCTTAGGGAGTTTGCCAAATTTTTTACTTCCAACTTTCTTGGTATGGTCCCCCATCGAGAGATTGATTTTTTAAAAGACTTGGTGCCAAGGGCTAAGCCGATATCAAGGGAACCTTATATGGTGACTACACATGATCTTAGTGAGCTCAAGTTGTAGCTAGAGGAGTTGCTAGAGAAATTTCATATCCATTGAAGTGTCTCACCTTGGGGTGCTCCCATCATCTTTGTTAAGAAGGACAGATCCCTTAGTGTATGTATAGACTATAGAAAATTGAAGAAGGTGACGATCAAGAATCGTTACCCACTCCTGAGGATCAATGATTTGTTTGATCAAATGCAAGGAGCTAGAGTGTTCTCTAAGATTGACCTTAATTTTGGATACCATCAGTTATAGATTGCAGAAGTGAATATTCACAAGACCGCTTTCAGGACTAGGTATGATCACTATGAGTTTACTGTGGTACCATTTGGGATGATGAATTCCCCTACAGTATTCATGAGTCTCATGAATGAAGTATTTCATACCTCTTGGATTGATTCATATTATTTTCCTAGATGACATCTTGATTTGTCCATGTAATGAGGAGGAGCATGAGGGTCACTTGTGACAGGTTTTATAGTGTTTGAAGGAGCATTAGTTATAAGGTAGCTTGTTGAAGTGTACCTTTTTTTGTCTAGAGGTCCATTATATTGGTCATATTATATTTGAAAATGGCATCTCCATAGATCCATCAAAGATTAGAGCTATTATGGAGTGGCCAATGCTACAGTGACAAAGGTTAGGAGCTTCATGGGTTTGGTAGGTTATTACCATTGTTTTATAGAGGTTTTCTCCAAGATTGCACATCCTATCACTTCCCTTAAGTGGAAAGGGAAGAAGTTTGGGTGGAAAGATCAATGTGATAGGGAATTTTAAACCCTCAAGCAGCATCTCTCTAGTGCCCCTATCTTAGCAGTTCTAGATCCATCAGTAAATTTCATGGTTTCCACATATGCATCTGTTGATGGCATAGGAGCCATACTTATGTTGGAGGGTACAGTGATTGCGTGTGAGTCACAAAAACTCAAGGCCCATCAGTTGAACTACCCCATGCACGACTTGAAATTAGTAGTGGTAGTCCATGTGCTAGTTTGATGGAGGAATTTCCTTTTGGGGCATCACTTTGAGTTGCATTCAGATCACTAGAGCCTTTAGTACATATTCATGGAGCCAAATCTAAATGCTCGTCAAAGGTGTTGGATGGAGTTCTTATGTGAGAATGACTTTGATGTGCATTACATCAAAGGGAAGGAGAATGTGGTTACAGATTAATTGAGTAGGAGGTGACACAAGTTGTCATCCATGATATTGAGAATTGATTTGAGGAGTCATATTTTACAGCACCTACCAAAGGGCGAGTTGTATATGTTGCTTCAGTAGGAGATCCAATCACAGAGGACCCTTGAGGGAAATTTTTTAGGATATACTTTGGAGTTTGATGGTTTACTGCATCGTATAGGGTGTATCTATGTACCCAGTGCAAGTGATCTTTGCATAGTAACTATATTAGAGGCACATAGGGCACCATATGCAGCACATCTAGGGGTGAAGAAGATGCACGCTGATTTGAGAGAGTTATATCATTGGGTAGGGATGCAGTGAGACATTGCAGATTTTGTGACTCGATACCTTGAGTGTTAGATAGTCAAGGTAGAGCACCAGCATCTAGTGGGACTTCTTTACTCACACAAAATTCCTGAGTGAAAATGGGATAACATCTCAATGGATTTCATTATTGGTCTACCATTTTCCTCATGTTTCCATGATGCCATCATGGTGACTATTGACAAGCTGCCCAAAGTAGCCCATTTTGCACCCGTGCATATGACTTACACAGCTCCAACAATGGTGAGGGTATTCCTATATGACATTGTTAGATTGCACAGAATCACCCACAAGATTATATCAGATATGGATCCACTCTTCACATCATCATTTTGGACATCACTACAATAGGCATTGGGCACTCGGCTCAACTTTAGTTCATCTTACCATCATGAGACATATGGCTAGATAGAGAGGGTGAATCAGGTGTAAGAGGATATGCTACATATGTATGTGATAGATCACCATTCTCTCTAGGAGGAGTATTTGTATTTAGTTGAGTTTTCCTACAATAATGGGAATCACAGTTCCTTAGGCATGCCACCTTATTAGGCATTGTATGGAAAATTGTGTAGGACTCCTTTGAGTTGGGATTAGATATAGGATAGAGTGGCTATTGGTCCAAATATGGTATAGGATATGGAGAAAAATGTGGTCTTGATTAGATAGCATCTACAGGAGGCACAAGATTGTCAGAAGTATGTTGATAATAAGAGGTTAGATGAGAGTTTCTTCGTTGGGGACCAAGAATTCCTAAGAGTATGACTTCATAAGAGTCTAATCCATTATGGAAAGAGCTCTAAGCTCGCACCATAGTTTTTAAGTCCATTTGATATCTTGGACAAGATAGGTCTCGTAGCTTATCATTTAGCCTTGTTAGCTAGCCTATCACACATCCATGATGTGTTTCATGTATCAGTTTTGTCTCGTTAAGTGCATGATGCACTTCTCCTGTGTTGGATTGGGATGTTTTGTAGGTGGATTTAGATGACCAAGTAGCTTTGGATCCCATCCACATTTTGGAACAATGAATGTTGGCCCTTCGAAGTTGAGAGCTAAACTAGGTTAGGGTCCAATGGGATTGCTATGATGAGGTAGCAACCACTTGGGAGGATGCCTCACATTTAATGGTCTTGTATCCTCACCTCTTAGATGACTTCTAGGAGGAAGGTCATTCCCAAGGGAATAGGATGTGAGGCCTACTAATTGACACCCTATTAGGCGATATTTTGAGTCAAGAACTTTTGATACTATATGTGTATTAGAATATTTTGGTTGATCACATACATTGGATATTATTCTTGTTTCCTATTTATGATTATTACGGTGGTTATATACATGTTATGCTTTCCTTATTTTCTATGCTCAAGTTGATTTGGTTATCATTAAAGAAATGGATAATTGTGTATAGGATATAATTGATAAAATGATAAATTTAAGCCAGATGAGGATGTGGTTTTCTTATAATAATGCCATGACTAGATATGAATTGATAAGATATGTTAATTTCTATAGAAAGAATAATTGTGGATATTAAAATTATTGGTTCTAGGATTTGATTGTATTAATTATGTGTATATGGGGTTGTTGATTTAATTATGGAATAACTTGCATTGGATATTTTGACATGTGGATTCAGTGTGTAGGTACACACCCATGGCCAAAAAGAATGGAGGTAACCAAGGGTACGCTATTGTGATAGCCATGTAAAACCAAATATAGTCCATTTGGAGGGACCAGAGTCTTATTGTGTTGTATTTTATTTTTTAATTAAAAGATTTAATGTTTGATCTTGTGATTTATGTTTTAAAAGCCAATTGGGCTTTTGATGGGAGTTTTAGATATTTTGATTTACTTTTATTATGTTTAAAATTTAATTTTTTTTTGTGAGTTTAAATGGTTGAAAAAGTCTTTAAATTGGGTTAATTGACCCTTATTTAACCCTTAGGATGATTAGTTATGGGCTAGGGGTCAAATCAATCCCAAATATTTGAAATTTTGTAAGTTGTGACCCTTCTTAATTACCCATTAAGAAGAGTGACAGTTTCGGGAAAAGGGTTGGAGTATTTGCTTCAAAATCTCATTTATGAGACAGGAGAGCTCTTGTTGAGTGTGGAACACTCTTTGGATCTTCACTTCCCAATGAGTTCTCACACATGTGCAAGAATTTGTGGGGAGATGTGTCCATAAGAGTGAATGAGAAAGTGACAAGTGTCACTCTATCCATCAAGGGATTTCAAACCTTGGCTCCTATTTGAATCCTTTGGGAAAGCTAAAGGAATGGTTCTTCTTTTTTCTTGGTTTTATTTTGGAGATTTGGCTAGGAAGAAGAGGAATTGGAGTGATTTTCTAGTTTTTCTCCATTGAGCATGAATTTGAGGTATGTCTCTTTTTACTTAATTATATGAGTTTTTCCTTTGTATGAAAATGTGAATAGACTATTTTATGTGTTCTTGCATATGTGAATGTGTTGGGTTGGGGTTGTATGAGGATAGGCTCACCCAATTTGGGAAGAGAATGTTGGAAGTTTGGAGAGATTGTTGAAGTTTGTCATTGATGATGTTGTTTGGCAACATGAGCATGGAAGGTACACAACATTGTTGTGGATCATTATGATCAGTTCCAACAAGTTTTGGAGATGTTAAGGAAGACATTTGTGCAAGTTGTTTTGGTTCAAAAACTTCAATTGCATAGAAATTGTACTATGTCAAATATGTTAGTTTAGTGTAACTATGCATCAATTTTGGGTCCACACCACTCCACAAATGAAGATATCACTTTGTGCTTCTATCATCATTTTTTTGGGATGTTAGATGCACCTAAATCCAAGATTTCATCTTGTTTGGACAAGTAGTTTGAGGGATATGAGTAAGAGAGTTCGTCTTTGCATATTACAATCATTTTTCTATACAATGTGTTTGTGTGAGAGAATCTACACTTCTCCATGGATGAGTCTTTGGCCTTGTGTTTTTGAAGATAATTTTTGAGATGTTAGTTGAGCATGAATTCTAGATGGCATCGCGTTTTGAAGTCTATGTGTTGAGATGTGGATACATAGATGAAGGTTTTTTCTTTTAGGTATTATATGGAGCTAACCTAACATGTTTGATGTTGTGAAAAGGTTGAATAAGTATTTCTATCTTATGTGGGATCTATTATAGGTCCACACTGACCTATCTTAAGGATTTTTACATTTTGAATTATGGTGTGTTATGTGGATGAATTTTTTTGGAGTTGACAAGTTACATTTTGGGTATTACATCCATTAGGCCAACCTAACTGATGTTATACTTGATTTGGATATATAATCTAGATTTTTTTTTGTGTTTTGGAGGTAATGGATGTGAAATGCATTAGATCTAATGAAAACTTGAGCATAGCAATGTGAAGTTAAGTTGAAAATGTTAAGTTGAAGATCAAAATTGTGTGAATGAAGAGCGAGGTAGAGTGTTGAATCAGATCAGATAAAGTTTGTTATTGTGCTTCAATGGAACTATAATTCATGCATGCATAATATGCAATTGTAATAGTTCATAAATAAGTTATGAGCCACCATCTCTCTTCTATCTTTTTCTCTATGGACAATGAGTCCACTTGGATAGTGAGTCCACCTACACTGAGCATTTTTATAATATACTATAACCAGTTATAATATATTATGAACTAACCCTCACTGTGATTTTTCCCATTTTGGGTTTTCCACATAAAAATCCTAGTGTTCATGTGTTATGTGATGTTGTGGATTTTTTCACACTTTCTTTCCTTACTACAGTTGAATATGCATTAGTGATTGGATTCTTAATGTTTGCCTGGTTAAAGAGAATACTGATTCACCCCCCTCACAGTATTTTGGGTGTTCAAAAATTGGTATCAGAGCTTGGCTCCTTGGAAGGAGCTTAACTACTTTGGTAAGGTCTTGCAGGTTGAACATATGGTTGATAGAAATTTTCCTATTCCTCCGGAAGAGATTCCAACCTTTGATTTTATAGAAGAATATTTTATGCTTGAAAAAGATGGAGAAATCAAAGTTGCTCTTGAATATTTAGAAATAATTGAAGGTGAAAACAAAGATCTAAAGGAAAATGTCAAAGAAACAAATGAATGTGTCAGAAAATTGAGAGAGAAAATCAAAAAATCAAGAAGTTCAAAGAAAGGCATAAGGAAGTCATTGAATAGTTGAAACAAGCAAATGAAACTATCACTGGACTAAAAATGCAAGTTGAAGAAAATAAAAGAGTTGAGGAATGTTTGAATGCAATGGTGAAAAGAAAATATGATGAATGCATAAGGCTTGAACAAGAAGTGGTAAATCTAAGATCAGATCTGGCGAAATCAAGAAGTCATGAAGACAAATTCAAGGTGAGTTATACAATGCTCTATGAGATGATTGTAGGTTAGAAAAAATCCAAAGACAAAGGTGGTTTAGGATTTGAAAAAGGTGAAAGATCAAAAGCAGATCAGACACCCAATTTAGAAGAGAATATTGATGAACAAATGAATACTAAAGGAAAGAAAAATAGTGACAAGATCCAGAATCAAAGAAATGAAGCTAGAAGACCTCCGGTCAGACAACCAAATGCTCAAAGGTACCCATCTTTCAATGGTTTTTGCTATTTTTGCTATAATTTTGGACATAAAGGAATGAAATGTAGAAGCAGAATGAATTAGAATATCCCATACTTTACTAGTCAATGTTTTACATGCAAAATTTTTGGACATAGAGCAAGTGAATGTAGAAGTCAAATGATGAATGTGTATAACAATGGTAGAATGATTCAATCCTTCAATGGTTATTGTTATACATGTTATGGATTTGGACACAAGGCTAATCAATGTAGATCTAGAGTGAATGGAAGGAATATTGTTCAAAATAATTTCATATGGCACAATTGTAGTAGACCTGGATATATTGCCAAATTTTGGAGAAGAAGAAATACAAGGAAGGATAATTCGGTAAAAAGGAATGAACTAGTTAAAAAGGTTGATCCGGTTGAGGGTAAGAAGGAAATGGAAAATATTTGGAGAAAGAAGAGATAGAAGACTAGGGAGAATCTGTACCATTCTCTTCAATGCATATGTTTCCTCCAAAAACTAAGCCAAGAGTTATGGCTTAGGGGGAGCTTTGATGGATATATTTTATCTCTTGCCAAAAAAGAGGCGTTGATGCCACAACATGAAGATATGTGATGTAGATCAACATGCTTGATCTATTGGTGAATATTTCAGAAGAAAATATATCGATGTAGAAGTTTGTGGAGCTTTGGAAGCTAACTGTGCATATAGATAAAGTGTTGTCATCTTTATGTGTTGAAGCATTCAATGCAGAATGAGGTCAAATCAAAGGGTTATAATCAAATTCACTAAGGAAAATTCATTTCACAAAAGCATTTGAGAAGGAGTAGAGCTGTGAGAAGAGAATATGAAGTGCATAAGGTGATTTGAGATTCAGAGCATCAAAACCCTAGTTTGGCGTACAAAGTAAAAAGGTATTTTGTAAAAACTTGGGTGCCCTAGTTTTCAAATATATTTTTAGAAAGAAGTTTAGCATTCTCACATATTCCATATGGGGTCTTACCAACTAAGGATATTAGGGCTTACATTCATGGAAAAATGGAAGAACATTCTCCCACTAAGTTAAGTGATGTATGGGAAAATGAGTTAATTGGTGAGGATTTCACCCTAAAGCAGGAAAACAAAAACCTAGTTGAGAAGAAACTAGATGTATGACAATGGTTTCCCAATTTCTTCTATGATGTCAAGTGGATTAGAATGGCCTTGAGAAGAGTTCATGATCAATTTTTCTAGACCGGTATGCCTCACAAGATAACAAAGTTGTTAAACAAGACAACTGAGAGGGGGGGTGAATCAATTGTGACAAATTTTAACCTTTAAATTTTTTTATCGGAGATTAGATCAATCACAAATCCTTTACTCTCCTAAAATGATTAAACATTAAGTGCAAAGGTAGAAATTGAAAAAGCATCACACATACACAGTAACACCAGATTTACATGGAAAACACAATAAGGGAAAAACCATGGTGAGGATTAGCTCACAATATAAAGAATATCAAAACCGATTACAAAGGCTCACTACCAAAACACAACTCACTGTCTAGATTAGGACTGACTGTCCAACAAGGGTTAACCACCCGGAGGGCTCACTGCCACAAAGATACAAAGAAGATAGAAGAGATATGTTATAGAGAGAAAACAATCTCAATGCAACAAATATTTCCACCACAATTCACTCAACCACTTGCAGACATGCATGAATGATAGAGTACACCTTTAGCTCACTGCATCTAGAAACTCAACAATTATATTTCGCACTGATCTACCAAACTTCCATCACATACACGTTTTTTTGCATTTATTTCACATCTATCTTGCTCTATTTCTTTGCATACTTCTCACTGATATCACATCCTGTATTTATGCCATCTTCAACTTTGAAACATATCCAAAGTAGGTCATACAACATTTAAATTCAAATTAGGTTGGTGCCAAAACATTCTAGGGTGGAATTAGAATGAGAGTGACCAAGACACACACTTGATAAGGACCTAAATAAGTCCCAACACACTTCATGAACTTTGAAAGTAGTGTTTAACACAAGGTCAACCAAACCAGTGTAAAACACAGAGAAATTAAGCACACACAACCCTTAACACGGTCCAATCTTTCCATACAACAAAATTATCTTCAACACACTCATAATAGCTTAACTCTAGAACCGCAAGTCATAAGACTCAACCAATAAGAAATTCAGAGAATCTACATTTCTCTCAGACCTCATCCAGATACCATGAAAATATAGTTCACAATTGGTGAGCATAACTCACACTGTACAATGATCCAGAATCCCAAAATATGGATATAGAAACTTTCAACAACCATGATCAACATATCTAAATCAGACAAACATAGGAGCAAATCCCAGAACAAATCTCGAAGCAACCACTGAATACCTGCAACCTTTCTTTTTTACAATTTTCTCAATATCCTCGACATATACAACCAATAACTTGCAACCATGATATCAATGACAATAGTAACTAGTTGATAATCAGTTAACCATTTGACATCAATGACAACACTTCATTCTTGCAACAATCTCCTCATTTTTCATTGATGGAAACACATAATGTGAAAAAACATCAAAGTCAACACTCTAGCTCTAAACACACTTTTTATGATTTTACTTTCTATTTCTCCCCCTTAGTAGATAATCTTTTTCACATCTTCCTCATCTCATCATCTCTGTAGATAATATTTTTCACATCTTCCTCATCTCCCCCTTTGACATCAATGAAAAAGGAAAAAGATATTTTACATTTATTTCCCCTTTGACATTAAGAACATAATACTCTTTCAATGACAACACATGACACTACCTACTCCCCATGAGAGGTAACCACCAAAAACATCAGTCCAAAAGAAAGATATATCCAAAGACCCATCAGACTGATGCATCTCCATATGCATCTAGTTCAAGAAAGGAGGGGAAATCACCCCTAACTTCTCCTAGAGATACTCAAAAGTATCTTTAGGAAGAGCCTTCATAAATATATTAGCAATTTGATCCTTCGTAGGTACATACTCAAGTTTTACTTCATTCTCCACAACCTTCTCTCTCAAGAAATGATATGTGATAGATATATGCTTTGTCCTCGAATGCATCACTGAATTATTTGAAATGTTAATTGCACTTGTGTTATCATAGAAGATGGAAATAGGATCATCATATATTACTTTGATATCTTTCAATGTCTATTTCATCCATAAATCTTGTGTACAATAAGATGCAGTAGCAATATACTCAGCTTCAACAGTGGACAAAGAAACTGAATCTTGCTTTTTACTCAACCAAGCCACCAATTTGTAACCAAGAAATAATGCACCACCACTTGTACCTTTTTTTCCATCCACATAGCCATCCCAATCTACATCTGTATAAGCACTTAGTGTAAAGTCAGTATCCCTAGGATACCATAAGCCATAATACAGAGTTTCATTCAAATATCTAAATATTCTCTTAACATCAACAACATTTGTTTCTTTAGGATCTTCTTGAAATCTAGCCACAAGATAGACTGCATGCATAATTTCATGTCTAGTATCATTCATATACAATAGTCCACCAATCATAGATCTATATTTGATCTGATCAACCTTTGATGAATCATCATCTTTACTTAATTTGCAACCAGTCACCATAGGAGTGCATACCGGTTTGGAACAATCCATCCCAAACTTCTTCAACATCTCTCTTACATACTTTGACTATGAAATAAAAATCCCTTTCTCAGTTTGATTAATTTGCAGCCCAAGAAAGAAATTCATCTCACCAAACATGGATATCACAAATTATTTTTGCATTTATTTTGAAATCATCTTACACATAGTTTTATTTCCTCCAAAGATAATTTCATCAACATATACAACCACAATCAATATTTTGTCATTTGTAATTTTAAAATATAGATTACTATATGGTGTACCTTTTTTGAAACCTTGCTGAATCAAATACCTGTCTAACCTTGCATACCAAGCTCTAGGAACTTTCTTCAATCCATATAAGGGTTTCTTCAATCTAAAGACCATATTTGGTTGATCTAACAATTGAAATCCTTCTGATTTTTCTATGTAGACCTCTTCTTCTAGCTCACCATTCAAAAATGCAGACTTAACATCCATTTGATAGACCTTGAAATATTTATGAGTAGCAAACACTAAAAACATCATGATAGCTTCTATCCTTGCCACCAAAGCAAAAGTCTCCTAAAAATCTATGCCTTCTACTTGTGAGTAGCCCTTACACATAAGCCTTGCTTTATTTCCGACCACTTCTCCATTCTCACTCAACTTGTTTCTAAATACCCACTTTGATCCAATTATGTTTTTATTTGTTGGTCTAGGGACTAGTTCCCAAGTTTGATTCTTCTCAATCTGCATAAGTTCTTTCATAGCTTCCATCCAATTGTCATCTTTACATGCTTCACTTATGGTCTTTGGTTCAATCTCATAAAGTAAACATAGATTTATCTCACCAACAATAGCTTTTCTTCTTGTCAATAGTCCTTTTGTCTTGTCTCCAATGATCTGACTTTTTGAATGATTTTTTTGGCACATATTTAGGTGCATTTGCGGGGACCACTAGATATTCTTCTTCCTCTTCTTCATTCTGCTTCTCTTGCTTATCCTTTCCTATTCTTCCACAACTTCAATCCTTACGCAATCAGGTTCATCAAATACATATCCATCAACTTCAATTGAATTCTTCATTGCTACATCAACCTTTACATTTGTGCTTTCTACAATCTTCCTCAGTCTTTTATTGAAACATTTGTAAGCTTTTCTTTTAGTAGAATATCCAAGAAACATACCTTCATCACTTCTAGCATAAAACTTAAGTTTTCTTCATCCTATTTGATCAACTAAATCATTTAGAGGGTAACTTACCTTCATAATTTTTGGAGCCTTTCCTCAACCTTCTCACAAAGTTAGCTTCTACTTCATTAGGATTATCTTCATTCAGATCTTCAGTTCTTGTAGCCTTGAAAGCAATTTCTAATTTGGATCCATTTCCCAAATTCGGATTTCTCATTTCATAAGATGTCAAAGTTCCCAATAATTGATCTTTAGTGTAGGTCTTATAGTCTATATGTTCTTCAATAGTAGATACCTTTTCACTGTGTGCATCAAGGAGAGTTCTAAGAATCTTCTTTACAATCCTAGATTCATCTATTGTAGCACAAAGTCCTTGCATTCCACCTACTACTTCATCCACTCTATGTACATAAGATTTAATGTTCTCATCTTCAGACATATGTAGGAGCTCAAACTGTGTCTCCAAATTTTGCAACTTTTCTTCTTTGACCCTTTCATCTCCTTCATGTTCCTTTTCTAAAGCATCCTAGACTTATTTAGCAGTCAAATTTTGAACTTTAATCAACTCGAAATGTGCAAGACTATTCTTGAAATGAACTTCGCCTTATTGTTCGCTTCATATGCCTTGATTTCATCAGTTGTACTTGGACCATTAGTAGGAGGGGTGTAAGGAGTCTTGTAGGCTTTCTCAACATCATATCCACAATACTCCAAATATTCTTCCATCAGTATTTTCCATATAGCATAATTAGTTCCATCAAACTTCATATACTCAAAAGTGATCTTGCCTACCATCCTGGACCTTCCTTAAGCGGTTAAGCTCCTCTCCAAGGAACCAAGCTCTGATACCAATTTTCAAACAAGACAACTGAGAGGGGGGTGAATCAATTGTGAAAAAATTTAACCTTACAAACTTTTACCAAAGATTGGATCAATCATAAATCCTTTACTCTAATAAAATGATTAAACATTAAGTGCAAAGGAAAAATTTGAAAAAGCATCACACATACATAGTAGCACCAGATTTACATGGAAACCCCAATAAGGGAAAAACCATGGTGAGGATTAGCTCACAATATAAAGAATATCAAAACCAATTACAAAGGCTCAATGCCAAAATAGGCTCATTTCCAAAATAGGACTCGCTATCTGGATCAGGACTCACTATCCAACAAGGGTTAACCACCTGGAGGGCTCATTGATACACAGATACAAAGAAGATAGAAGAGATATGCTATAGAGTGAACAAAATCTCAATATAACTGAGATTTCCACCATGATTCACTCAAACACTTGCAGACATGCATGAATGATAGAGTACACCTTCAGCTCACTACATCTAGAAACTCAACAATTAGATTTCACATTGATCTTCCAAACTTGCATCACATACACACTATTTCACATCTATCTTGCTCTATTTTTTTGCATACTTCTCACTGATATCTTATCCTATATTTATACCATCTTCAAATTTGAAACATATCCAAAGTCGACCATACATCATTTAAATATAAATTAGGTCAGTTTCAAAACATTCTAGGGTGGAATTAGAATGAGGGCGACCCAGACACACACTTGATAAGAACCTAAATAAGTCCTAACACGCTTCATGAAATTCAAAAGTAATGTTTAACAGAAGTTCATCTAAACCAGTATAAAACACATAGAACAATTAAGCACACACAAACCCTAACAAGATCCAATCTTTCTAGATGATAAAATTATCTTCAACACGATCATGACATCTTAACTTTAGAATTGCAAGTCATAAGACTCAACCAAGAAGAAATATGAAGAGACTACATTTCTCCTGGACCTTAGCCAGATACCTTGAAAAACATAGTTCACAACTGGTGAACATAACTTGCACTGTACAATGATCCAAAAGCCCAAAATATGCATATAGCAGCTTTCAACAACCATGATAAATATATGAATCACACGAACATAGGAGAAAATCCTGGAGCAAAACCCGGAGCAACCACTGAATACCTGAAACCTTTCTTTATTACAAATTTTCTCAAAATACTTGACATATACAACCAATAACCTACAATCTTATATCAATGACAACAACAACTAGTTGATAACAAGTTAACCAATTGACATCAATGACAACACCTTCATTCTTGCAACAATCTACCCCTTTGTCATTTATGGCAACACATGATGTGAAAAACCATCAAAGATAACACTCTAGCTCTAAACACACTTTTTATGATTTTACTTTCTATTTCTCCCCCTTAGTAGATAATCTTTTTCACATCTTCCTCATCTCATCATCTCAGTAGATAATATTTTTCACATCTTCCTCATCTCCCCCTTTGACATCAATAGCAAAGGTAAAAAATAGTTTACATTTATTTTCCCTTTGACATTAAGAACATAATACTCTTTCAATGACAACACATGACACTACGTGCTCCCCCTGAGAGGTAGCCACCAAAAACATCATTCTAGAAGAAATATATATCCATAGACCCACCAGACTAATGCATCTCCATATGCATCTAGTTCAAGAAAGGAGGGGCAATCACCTCTAACTTATCCCAAAGATACTAAAAAGTATCTTTACAAAGAGCCTTCATAAATATATCAGCAATTTTATCCTTCGTAGGTACATACTCAAGTTTACTTCATTCTCCACAACCTTCTCTCTCAAGAAATGATACATGATAGATATATTCTTTGTCCTGGAATGCATTACTAGATTCTTTGAGATGTTAATTGCACTTGTGTTATCACAAAATATGGAAATAGGATCATCATACATTACTTTGATATATTTCAATTTTATTTCATCCATAAAACTTGTGTACAACAAGATGCAACAGTAATATACTCAGCTTCAGTGGTGGAAAAATAAATTGAATCTTTCTTTTTACTCAACCAAGCAACCATGGTGTAGGAGCACCTTAGCATGATCATGCCTCCATAAGGAAACTTCAAGCTTTTGAATTATAAATGATAATATAATGTTGTAATAAGGTCTAATAGACCTATTTAATTATTTTTTTAGGTCATTCGTAGGTATTTTGGAGTCATTTGTGTTGAAATGTAAAAAGTTGCAAAAAGATGTGAAGTTGTCAATGCAAAATTGAAAAAGTGCAACAAATTGCAAATAGAGGAAGATTAAAGGTCAAGGTAGTTAGGGAGGTATTTTTAGGCATTTTATGGGCTTTATAAAGACATGATGTAACCTCATTCAATTTGAGGAATATTGGGAGTTGGTTTATG
This sequence comes from Sequoia sempervirens, assembly GCA_007258455.2. Classification (NCBI taxonomy): domain Eukaryota; kingdom Viridiplantae; phylum Streptophyta; class Pinopsida; order Cupressales; family Cupressaceae; genus Sequoia; species Sequoia sempervirens. Next base: position 370,557,603 of record VDFB02270651.1, read on the forward strand.
AAGAAGAATTTTAATAAAAAAACATAGTTTTTTGTATTTTACCAGCATTTTTTGTGTTATGGGCCATTGTACGGCCATTTATTGTGAACAACTTATCTCCTCCTCCATTGGAAGTCACTTCCCTATGAGTCTACTTCAATTTTAAATTTATTTCATTTAGATTCATTAAGTATTGAGAAAGATATTGGCATTTTTGTTCTAGCCGGTCAAAACCCTCTTCTAGGGTAGCAGTCAACACATTTAATTGCATTTCTCATAGTTTAACTAATGAAACTCCTTCAAAATTGGTGAACAAAGAATTTTGAGTGTGTTCTTAAAGATTCCAAAGTTTCAGAGGGCGAGGATAAGTTTTTGGTACATTTTTACATTGCCCTAGGTCTGCAATTCATGAAAAATCTAGAAAATTGACCATGTAAAGTGAAGATTTTTGAGTTTGAAGATGTAAAGGGTGTTCTTTTGGTGTGGAAGTATTGTAAAAGGTTATTTAAGGGTGTTTATAACCCTTTCTTGTTAGGTTTTTTGGAAGTTACAATTTTAGAGTCCCTTTATATTGTTTGACATGTGAAGTCAAAGTTGTCTCAGTCTGGTAAAAACTAGTTTATAGTAAGTTTTGTGGAGTATTGCTCATGGATGCAAAGTATTACTTAGGTATTGATGTTTGTAAAGGTGTATGGGAGTACTTTGAGTCATTTCTTTCAATTTTTGTTGAATAAAAAAGTTTGATTTCATCTTTATGATGATTGTCCTATTAAGACAGTGTTGTTACAGTCCTAATTAGGATAGGAAAATACAAATGTTGATAATTACAAATGTTGGGACAGTCCATCTTGAGTTTTCTCATATTTGATTTGTATAAGCGGATATAAGGGTTGGTGTTAATCAATTTTGTGTTGTTCATATTGGTTGAGGGTTTAACAAGATAATTACATTGCCTTAGTCTCCATTTGGTGTTGTGAATTAAGGTTTTATAAAGGGAAAGAGAGTCCAAATTATAAGGACAACAAGAATTTTTCAAATGATTGACAAGTTGAGTGTGTATTGAGAATTTTCTTCCCATGTTTTTCATCACACCAATCTACAACCAAGAAAGAATGCACCACAACTTGTTACTTTTTTTTTCATCTACACAGCCAACCCAATCTACATCTGTATAAGCACTTAGTCTAAATTCAGTATCCCTAGGATGCCATAAGCCATAAGCCAGAGTGCCATTAAACTATCTAAATATTCTTTTAATAGCAGCAACATATGTTTCTTTAGGATCTTCTTCCAATATAGCCACAAGACAAACTACATGCATAATATCCGGTCTAGTAGTAGTCAAATACAACAATCCACCAATCATAGATCTATATTTACTTTGATCAGCCTTAGGTGAATCGTCATCTTTACTTAATTTGCAACCAGTCACCATAGGAGTGCATACTGATTTGTAACCATCAATCCCAAACTTCTTCAACATCTCTCTTACATACTTTTACTGTGAAATAAAAATCCCTTTCTCAATTTGATTAATTTGCAGCCCAAGAAAGAAATTCATCTCACCAAACATGGACATCTCAAATTCTTTTTGCATTTCTTATGTAAACATCTTACACATAGTTTCATTTCCTCAAAAGATAATGTCATCAACATATACAACCATAATCAATATTTTTTCATTTTCAATTTTAAAATACATATTACTATCTGTCGTACCTTTGTTGAAACCTTGTTGAATCAAATACCTATCTAACCTTGCATACCAAGCTCTAGGAGTTTGCTTCAATCCATATAAAGATTTCTTCAATCTGCATACCATATTCGGTTGATTTGACAATTGAAATTGTTCTTATTGTTTCATGTAGACAGCTTCTTCTAGATCACCAATAAAAAATGCATACTTAACATCCATTTGATAAACCTTGAAATCTTATGAGCAGCAAACACTTAAAACATCATGATATCTTCCATCCTTGCCATCGAAGCAAAAGTCTCCTAAAAATCTATGCCTTCTACTTGTGAGTATCCCTTACACACAAGCCTTGCTTTATTTCTGACCACTTCTCCATTCTCATTCAACATATTTCTAAATACCCACTTTGATCCAATTATGTTTTTATTTGTCAGTCTAGGGACTAGTTCCCAAGTTTGATTCTTCTAAATTTTCCTAAGTTCTTATTTCATAGCTTCCATCCAATGCTTATCTTTACATGCTTCACTTACAGTCTTTGGTTCAATCTCATAAAGTAAATACAAATTTATCTCAGCAGCAACAGCTTTGCTTCTTGTTAATACTCCTTTTGTCTTGTCTCCAATGATCTAACTTTCTGAATGATTTTTCTACACATATTTAGGTGTGTTTGGGGACACCACCATAGCTTCTTCTTCCTCTTCTTTGTTCTACTTCTCTTTTTCATCCTTTTCTTGTTCTTCCACAACTTCAATGCTTATGCAATTAGGTTCATTAGATACATATCCATCAACTTCAATTGAATTCTTCATTGCTTCATCAACCTTAACATTTGTGTTTTTTACAATCTTCCTCGGTATTTTATTGAAACATCTATAAGCTTTGATTTTATTAGAATATCCAATAAAAATACCTTCATTACATCTAGCATCAAACTTCTCTAAATTTTCTTCATCCTGTCTAATATAACATTTGCTTTCAAATACCTTGAAATACTTAATAGTAGGAATTCTTCCACACCATAGCTCATAGGGGGTCTAGTACTATTTTCTCTTGCTTGAATTTGATTGAACACATAAACAACAGAGTGAATAGCTTCTCTCTAGTAAACTTCTAGTAGACCAGCTTTAGTAATCATTGATCTAGCAGCTTCTTGAATTGTTTTGTTCTTCATTTCAACAACTCCATTCTGTTGAGGAGTTCTCGGAGTAGATAATTATATTTTTATTCCATGAACTTCACAAAATATATTAAACTCATGGGAGGTGAATTCACCACCTTTTTCAGACCTTAAGCATTTTATTCTCAAATTTACTTCATTCTCACCCATAGCCTTGAATTTCTTGAATCTATCTAATGCATCATATTTCTCTCTAAGAAATGTAACCCATGTATACCTAGAGTAATCATCAATGAATCAAAAGTATAAAGTATCTTTCACCTTGTAGACTTCTCACTCTTGTAGCACCACAAAGATCTATATGAATTAAATCTAGTAGTCCAATAGTAGATTGTTCCTTTGATCTAAAGTTGTTTCTTACTTTCTTTCCAAACTCGCAATTACTGCAACTAGCATTAACAGGCTTTGTAATCCTTGGTAAATTTATCATGGATTACACTACACTAATCCTCGTTAGGTTATCAAAATTCATATGAAACATTCTTTAATTCCATAACCAATTGTCATTAATTTGAGTCATAAAGCAACGTCCATCAGCACCTTTAAGTTGATATATATTTCCTTTAGACTTCATTCCTGCAGCAATCACTGTTCTGGATCCTTTCTTGATTTCACATCTCTCATCTTTAAATACAAGATTATATCCTTTAATACACATCTATCCAACACTCAAAATTTTATGCCTTAAGCCCTTAACATAGTAGACATCATCAGCATTATGCTTTCCATCAAAACTTACTAAACCTATCCCACAAATCTTAGCACTAGTATCATCTCCAAACATAACTAAGCCTCCATCATATTTTTCAAGTTTAACAAACTTACTCTTATCACCGGTCACATGATGTGAAGAGCCACTATCAACAACCCAATAGTTATTTTCTTGTTTGGCATGTAGGGAAGAGATTACAGTATCTTTTTCTTTTTCTTTCTCCAGAAGACATTCTTTCACCTATCTTTCAGAATTAGCAAAAGTAGGTTCATCTTTTATAGCCAAGAAAAAGCATTCATTGTCATCAAAATCTCCATAATCAGATTCCTCATCAGAAATACTAGCATCCTCATTCACATAATATGCTTTGTTGATCTTCTTACCTTTGTTTTCTTTCTCAAATATTTGTTTATTCATCTTAGCTCTTTCTCGACACCTTGAAGCATAGTGACTTATTCCTCCACAACTAAAGCATTTAAAGGGTAACTGACCTTCATACTTGCCAGAGCTTTTCCTCATCCTTCTCAAAAAGTTAGCTTCTACTTCATCAATATTCTCTTCATCTGGATCTTCATTTCTTGTAGCCTTGAAAGCGGTTTCTGATTTGGATCCATTTCTAGAATTTGGCTTTCTCATTTCATAAGATGTCAAAGTTCCCAATAACTGGTCTTTAGTGTAGGTCTTGTAGTCTATATGTTCTTCAATAGCAGATACCTTTTCATTGTATGCATTAGGGAGAGTTCTAAGAATCTTCTTTACAATCCTGGATTCATCTATTGTAGCACCAAGTCCCCACATTCCACCTACTAATTCATCCACTCTATACATATGATTTAATGTTCTCATCTTCAGACATATGCAAGAGCTCAAACTGTGTCTCCAAATTCTATAACTATGCTTCTTTCACCCTTTCATCTCCTTCATGCACCTTTTCTAAAGCATCCCAAAATTCTTTAGCAGTCTTCAAATTTTGAACTTTAATCAACTCAAAATGTTTAAGACTATTCTTCAAAATGAACTTTGCCTTATTGTTCGCTTCATGCACCTTGATTTCATTAGTTGCACTCAAACCATTAGTAGGAGGAATGTAAGGAGTCTTATCATATCCACAATACTCCAAATATTCTTCCATCATTATTTTATGGATAGCATAATTAGTTCCATCGAACTTTAGATACAAAAAAGTGATCTTGCCTTCCATCTTGGACCGACCTTAAGTAGTTAAGCTCATATCCAAGGAACCAAGCTCTTATGCCAATTGTTGAAAAAATAAATGAGAGGGGGTGAATCAGTTGTGAAAAATTTTAACCTTTACAAACATTTACCGAAGATTAGATCAATCACAAATCCTTTACTCTACTAAAAATATTAAACATTAAGTGCAAAGGTAGAAACTGAAAAAGCATCACACATACACAGTAACACTAGATTTATGTGCAAAACCCAATAACGGAAAAACCACGGTGAGGATTATCTCACAATATAAAGAATATCAAAACTGATTACAAATGCTCACTGCCAAAATAGGACTCACTGTCTAGATCAAGACTCACTATCCAGTAAGGGTTAACTAGTTGAAGGGCTCACTGCCACACAAATACAAAGAAGATAGAAGAGATATGTTATAGAGAGAAGACAATCTCAATGCAACAGATATTTCCACCACTATTCATTGAACCACTTGTAGACATGCATGAATGATATAGTACACCTTCAGCTCATTGCATCTCAAAACTTAGCAATTAGATTTCGCATTGATCTTCCAAACTCACATCACATACACACTGTTTCGCATCTATTTCATATCTATTTTTCTCTATTTCTTTGCATAATTCTCACCAATATCTCATCCTGTATTTATACCATCTTCAACTTTGAAACATATCCAAAGTTGTCCATACATCATTTAAATTCAAATTAGGTTGGCGCCAAAACATTCTAGGGTGGAATTAGAATGAGGGAAACCCAAACAAATGTTTGATAAGGACCTAAATAAGTTCAAACACACTTCATGAACTTTGAAAGTAGTGTTTAACACAAGGTCAACCAAACTAGTGTAAAACACATAGAACAATTAAGCACACACAACCCTTAACATGATCCAATCTTTCTAGACAACAAAATTATCTTCAACATGATCATAATAGCTTAATTCTAGAACCACAAGTCATAAGACTTAACCAAGAAGAAATCTGGAGCAACTACATTTCTCTCGGACCTCGGCCAAATACCCTGAAAAACACATATCACAATTGGTGAACATAACTCTCACTTTACAATGATCGAGAAGCCCAAAATCTAGATAAAAAACTTTCAACAAACATGATCAACATATCTAAATCACATGAACATAGGAGAAAATACTAGAGCAAAACCCGAAGCAACCAATGAATACCTACAACCTTTCTTTATTACAATCTTCTCAATATCCTTGACATATATAGCTAATAACCTGCAACCATGATATCAATGACAACAACAACTAGTTGATAACCATTTAACCAGTTCACATCAATGACAACACCTTCATTCTTGTAACAAAAGGAAGTGATAAGAGAGGTCATGGATCTATGCTCCACCAAACCAGTTCCTATGTTGAAATCTATAAAAAATGAAGTAGTTATGGAGAAAATTGTTGCTAGTTATGATAAGAGAGATCTTTCTATCAATCCCATTAGAAACCCTACTATTAGATATGCTACTATGGTTATTGGTTACAAAATCTATTACACAAATAGAGACAATTCTATATTTTCCACCGCAGTCAATGTGGCATATGATATGATAGAGAATGGTGCATATTATGACCTGTGTGAGTTGCTTAGGCAACGACTAATGAATAATTTGAAGAAGACAAAGGAAAATAAATATGTGCTTAAGTATGGCACCTTGGTTATGTGCTTACACTTCTATTTCTTGAAGGAGCTTCCCATAGTTGGAAAGGTAAACTGGATAAGTGGAAGACCTGTTGCACATTAAATTGTAGAGCATATGAGGAACCTTGGAGACATCAAAGCACATGATGATGCCCTTACTACTTTCTTTGCAATATTCTATAAAATAATGCATAAAGAGATAGGATTCCAAGGAGTATGGTTGAAAAATACAAAGATGATATCGCATTTCTAGTATCTATAGATGAATGTATGATGGAAGCAGTTGAAAAAAGGAGTATATAGGTCCCTACACTGGGATATGAGGTCAGTGAACAAGAGATGATATGTTATGTTGACATCTTATTGAAGATCCCAAATAATACAACATAACCAAGATATGGGACTTATAAAGAAAAGTCCATGGAAGTACACATGAAACAAAAAAAACCTATCATTAGGAAGAATGTTGATGCTATGGTGGATGTATATGCCAAGGAAATGTGACTTTGTAAGGAAAAAGTATAGTATGCAAGACAAAGAGCTAGAGAAAATAAGAGTGTTGGAGAAGCATGTTAGAATAATAGGTTAATTACTTAATTAATTTAATCATATTGATTAATTAATTAAGTCACCTTTTACTTTATTTTTCACTTAAGCTAGAAACTTAGGCACTTTAATAATTACTTTATTAAATCCTAGGGTTCACTATAGGGTTTTGACCTCCTTTCTTAAGGATTGATCTCTTTGTAATTATTAATTCTTGCTTATGCAATTTTACTCTCTTGGTTTGCAGAGCAATATCTTTGTGTTGTTTGAATCTCTTCTATGTGACAGGTTATTTTGCTTGCAGGTGATCACTAGGTTCTGTGAGGTTGGTTTATCAACTTCAACATGGTATCAGAGCGTTAAATTAAGGTCAGTGTTTATTTTTTGAATTTCATTTTTTGAAATTTAAAAAAGAAATCATCAAAAAAAAATTTATTACAAAGTTGGTTTCAAAATTTAAAGGGAGTGGATATTTTGTGGTTTGGGCACATTAAATTCTCTAGGTACGCTTTGTACCCTAGTGGGTCCCACCCACTATACATTGCCAACCGACGAGATTTCCAATGGTCAGCCAACAACCTTTCCCAAAAACCAACAATTCTCTTGTGCCATTTTTTTCACTTTCCTAGTGATTGTAAAATTTTCGACAGTATTTGCTTTGTCCATGGATTTTTACCCGCCAGCGGCAATCATTTTTCAGCAATGATTTTTTTGGTGGCAACAGAGGATCTTTTCTACATATTCTAAGCATACCTAAATATTTCTTTCACGTTTTTTTCCAAGGGGGCGAATTTTTTCTGTGAAGGGAATATTCCCTGGAATATTCAGCATGATGTTAGTGGTACGACAACTTGCATGGCCCCTTTGTCCCCTTCTTTGGCCTCTAAGGAGCAATTTTTTTCTTTTGTCCATAATTGAGGCATACAATATCATTTTTCAGCAAATGAGATATTGTCGAAAACCTAATTCCGTCAACTTTCCAATGGTGTGAGTCTTATTGCTTTATTTTGTTGTTGGTGCATTCTACAGTCTGTTTAAGTCAAAGGAGATGTTTTCATTCTCGAGCTTGTAACTTTTGACCAGTTTCTTCATTTTTCATGATTCTAGCAGTGTTGGAACCATCTTTCAGAGCTCTTTAGTTCCATCCATGCAATTTTTCCAGATTGTTCTCCAAGTATATTTTATTTAGATTTTTGTGTTTTTGCACTTTGGTGAATTACTTGGATTTTTTAGCTCCTAGAAACTTTTTTGTTTGTGTGGAATGACTCATTTTTGGCTGTTCTATATGTATTTCTAGTTTTCTATCCTATTTGGGAATTGTAAACATCTTTTTCATGTACATTATTATGTAGACGCACTAAGATAAAGTGTCATTCTAGTGTTTTTTTTTTGGTGATTTCGCACATCCTGTTGTGCCTATTGTATTCACACTATGATATAAAGTGCCATGGGGGATTTGATGCTTTTTCCTTTGTTTTCCATCACACCTTTGTCAAGTGAGTGTGTCTTCCATGACAATAGTTAATCTTATTGATTCTAGCCTCATGCGTGTATGCATTAGTTTGCATACCCTTTTATTTGCAGGTTGTTTCTCCTACATGCACTTCTTGGTTTCACATAGTTTCAGTGTTCCTATCTTGGCTCTCTTTTCAGCATTATGGGTGGGTTTCCACTGTTGGTGCTAAAGCTTCCTTGGTTTCATGTTGGAGTGATCTATGTATCTAGTTCTTGTTCCTATGTACTTTTGGATGCAGTGTACATCAATGGCTAGTTACATGCATTTCGGTGAGATGGATCATTTACCATATGGACACTCTTGCATTCCTATTTTTTGGAGGTTCTTCATTTTATCACCATATCAGTCATCTTTCGATAGTATTCTACAACTTCGTGCTTCTGGATGTTCTACATGTTCCTATTTTTTAGGACATTGTCTTGTTTGGAGGCTTCTTCAGTCCTTCACTTGGCTTTCATATCTTTTTGGAGTGGAGTTTTTCCCATGAGGTTTTCTCTTTTTCTCTGCTTTACAAAGATTTTAGTTGTATTTGGGTACCTCATTAGGCCTTGTTGTCATGACCCATTTTTTCTTTCATGCATTTTGTCCTTAGTTATTTAGCTTCTCCCTAAGTTCATCTTAAGGGGGAGTGTTAGAGTAATAGGTTAATTACTTAATTAATTTAATCATATTGATTAATTAATTAAGTCACCTTTTACTTTATTTTCCACTTAAGATAAACTTAGGCACTTTAATAATTACTTTATTAAATCCTAGGGTTCACTTTAGGGTTTTGATCTACTTTCTTAAGGATTGATCTCTTTGTAATTATTAATTCTTGTTTATGCAATTTACTCTCTTGATTTGTAGAGAAATATCTTTGTGTTGTTTGAATCTCTTCTACGTGACAGGTTATTTTGCTTGCAAGTGATCACTAGGTTCTATGAGGTTGGTTTATCAACTTCAACAAAGCATCCAAGAGTGCGAGGAGATATGGTAGAACAACTACCACACCTCCCTCTATCTAGAAGTCCTCTCGGGCTTTACCTTCTGCTGGAGAGAAAAGGAAGACAATTGTCAGTCCTTTGATAAGGGAGAAATCCCCTTTGATTGCACATGATACTGTTATCACTATGATTTTCACCCAAGCTGAAACTTAACACAGCTAATCATGTGAAACATGGGAACTTTTCTAAGGTTTTGGGTCACCTATAGTAGAAAAGGAACTCCAGAGAAAGTTGGCTCTTTATTGGATATCACCTAAACTACTATTTTTCTTTTCTGAGGAAAGGGTAAGAAAGATGAAACTTTTGAAATGAAACCAAAAACTACTACCTTATGGCGATACACCAAAATGACTATAAAACATGTAAATTCAGCTTAATTACACAATTCAGTTAACAGCTTGAAAGAAGCTTACACAACCCATTTTCTACATATTGCTTACATAAATACTTTATAAGAGGGTGTTGATACAAGATCTTAGAAAGGAAAAATATATTTCACAACTAGAAATCCTGCATTTTTTTCACACAACTCATAACCTGTAACAATATGTCTTCTTGCAACAAGGTGCTTTCAATGAGACAAAAATACAAGGAAAAGTATAGATTTCACAAGTAGTTTGATCAATCACCATAAAGAGAATGCACACAAGAAAGCAAGTAATGGGAGGGTAAAATAACTCAATGCTATTAACATCCAAGGTACTCATTGTTTTACATGACAAGTTGAGTTACAAAGCATGCTAAAGTCTGTTGAAGGACTGTAGAATGGTGTGGGGGCACCTACTACACCTTATGGTGTTAACATAAGGAGTCTTAAAGTGATCAAGGGTGGATGTGAAAGGTCTTTCAATGTTTAAGCAATGAGGAAGTTGCAAAATATGACAAATCTTGAAAAGATGTAAAGGTTGACAACCCATGTCAAGATGGGTAAAAGTGAAATTTCTTCATGTTTTCTTGTATAAGGTCATGAATAAGGTCTAATAGACCACATAATAGATGTTTAAGGGTGTTTTAGGTCTTAAAGGTCAATTAGGTGGAATAATGCAAGAGTTACAAAATGTTGTTAAGTGTAACCTTGGAAAAACTTACAATTTAAGTGTTAATTAGTTGAAAGGATTAGTTGTGCTCGGTGTTTGAAGGTAGTTTATTGATTGGAATGATTTAAAAATCCTTCCAAGGCTCGAATGAGGGGTTGAAGAAAGTTTTTATCGAACAAAATTAATGAAATACCACTACGATTGAGCAAATTTTTGTGTTTTCCCTATTTTTCTGAAGATCTTTGGTGCTGTACGAACTCGTATAGGTTGTTCATGGCCTGAATTCATCAGTATTTGGAGTTACCCATTTTTTCTTGCATTTATATTTTATTTTGAGTTTTAATTCATTGATTTGAGTGAGGAACTAACGAAACACAATATTGCCCTGTTTTCCTGTCAAGGGTTTTGAGGGGAAAAATATGAAAAATTAACCGACCCACCTACTATATTGGTCATGTTGCTTAGTGGATTGGTCTGTGTAATGTAAATTTATGTATTTTAGTACTTTAGTGAATAAGAGGGTGAAGGAATGTGGTATTGAAGTGATGCTCTAGGGCTGAAAGTGCAAATTTTTTTTTGAAAAGTGGTGGTTTTGTGATGGTCCTCAATGAAATATTGATGGAATTGAGTTTGTAAGTATGTCAAGTGACTAGGAAGACCTATAGGAATTTTTTTGGGTCAATTATTGAGCTTTGAAATCCTTGGAATGAAGTTTTCCATTGAAACCCTTATTTCTTGCATTGAAATGGAGGGTTTCTGAGTTTGGTATGAATCTAAACATACAAGTGCAATCCAACAGTGGAATCTGTGGTTTTGAGGCATTTTATTTTCTGCCCCAAGGTTTCAAGGAGATTGGAGAACTTTGGAGGATACTTCCTTTGTAAAATAGATCTATTTCACTAGGTCTTTCCATGGTGAGTCTATTGAAAGTCAATACTGGGCCAAAGGAGTCTCAGTTAAACTTGAAGTATGTTATGTAAACCCTTAAAGAGTATCTGAAACCATCTTTTAATTGGCAAGTCATTTAGCAAAAATTGGGTGAGAAGTCCCTAGAACCGGGTTGACACTCTTAATAGGAAATGCATGCTTGACAGGAGGAACTTGTGAAATTCACTTGATGTTGTTTGAGAGATTGGTTGATACTCTTATATTTTTCATTTGAAATTAGTCTCCACCCTAGGTTTGCATCATACAATCACCATCTTCAAAAATCTGCAAATTAAGACCTAACTCCAAAATGAGTTTCAAGAGTGAATATAAAACTCAACCCCAAGTAGTTGCACCAAAATAGGAGCAAGCAACTACCTTGGGTCAGATCCATCAGAAAATCCTAAAAATGAGGCATTAGATTCCTCATAAAACTACCTCCAACATGTGGGGAAAATGATTTTGGCCATGCCAAACATCTAGGCATGCAAAACCACCCCTAGATTTATGCAATACCTCCAACAAGATGAATAAATGCCCCCTAGATACGTGGCATATGTCTCCAAACTGAAAATAACTTACCCTACATTCCCTCCACTTGTTTTGAAAGCACATGTTGAAAGTATACATCATTTTTTGCATTTAAGAATAACAAAATGACTCAAGGTTTATAAATACACCTTAAATTCATTTGTTTTACAATAATAATAATGTAAAAGAATATTCAAAGAAAATACTCAAAGCATGCACATTCATGGCTGAGATGGAAATTCAAGCTGAAGTGGACTTCATATGTTGAGGTGGAATTTACCTTACCAAAATTTATAAAAAAAACCATGAGGCAAAATATTTTCCTAAGGAAAACACATCAACATGAAGGTTCACGGGCTCACACATTAGTTAGTGTTTCATTTTTTATAAAACAATGGAAAAAATACCATCGGCCACCAAGCTTATGGTTTCAACCCTAAAGCAAAAGAAAAAAAAAAAATCTTATTCGCATCATTTTGCATAGAAGCTTCAAGAAGAATCTCAAACACCACCGACATAGTGAAGTTTGGAACTCTATTGGAAGACTTTTTTGTGGAATTTGAAGTTGTATTACAAGCATTTTTTGCAAATATCTATTGATTCTCTCCTTCAAAAACAAGTTGGTAAGTTGTTTAAAGAAAAAATCTTGAAAGAATACTTTTATCCGTGACCTTTAGGTTTTTCAAACCATGGCATTCCATCTTCGGTATGGTTTTGAATACTTTTTTTTTCTGTGACTGGCATTTTCTTATCTACGCCACCATGGGGATTTTTGGAAATTTTAAAGGAGATTTCATAAACCTTTAATGGAAAGCTCTATACTCGGGTAACTTCTAATAAATGAAATCTCTGCACCTTTCTTTTCATCTTTTAAGAACATAGTACTCAAACCTGAGCCATTTTCTATGGATTTCCTCTTGTTTACAAAAACACATCAATTATTTACCTTTATTCCCTCACAATTCTATTAGAAACCCTTCAAGGGTTTACGTGGTTTTTGTAGTTGGAATTTTGAATCTTGGTTAACCCGACTTGAGGGTTTTATACTCTGCTCTACAAATAATAAGTTTTTTACTATAAATTTCAAGATTTCATGCAAATTCTCAAGTATTTTCATATCAAGGCCACAGGCATAAACTACATTATGTACCCAGAAATTTCGTCTTCTACTTACACCTGACTGTGCAGTTCATATTCCTTTTGGGTTTCATATTTCATGGCCTCGACATCTTGTTATTTCCTCATCCATTCTGTATTTTCAGCATTAAAACTCCAAATGGGTTCATATGAAAACAAAAAATAAACTATTTACTCCAGGCCATGTTCTTGCAGAAATCTATTTTGGGTTCTATTAATAAACCCACACCAGCATTGGTTCCCTCAAAATAGTGAATAAGATGCTCATTTCGAGCTCCACTTGAGTGTATATAGAGGATTCATTTCTTTCTAAAGGTCGTGACCATAACTTTTTTCCTCTCCTTATGTTGAAAATGGGAATGCTTCCATGTGTTCTTCCTGTGCATTGATGTTCTAAATTTTTTACAGGCTGTGACCTCATGCTTTTAATTATATGGCTCACAATATACCATGTTCTTTTCCATATTATATTACTACTTTCATTCATTGGCACATTTGATTCATTTACAACTCCATGAAATCACCATTTCCAGCTTCAGGATTGCATGTGATATTTGTTTTACTTGTAGAATAAGAAAAGACAACTTTGTGTATAAACCCAGAAAGAAAAAAGACATATGATATTGATGAAAGATCTTGTTATTATCTCTGTGTTTGTCTTAATGGATGATTCTCCAAATTGATCCATCAAATTTTCACCATACTTACTTCTTCTTCAAAGATCTTATCATCAGGCCTTGTATTGAGAAAAGATGTGAAGTGATGAATGTATAATTGCACTCTATTTTTTGAATATTTTTTTTATCTATGGAGTATAATGCAGTCCTTGAAAAATCATCATTTTTTGCTCACTATCATCACAGGGATATATCTTTATGTAACAGTCCTCTCATGGCCTGACTGTATAGAGCACTGTATGGACATGACACCTAAATTTTCCCCATTAAATCTACCATCACACATATTTTCCTATTGATTAAGAGCTTCCATTTTTTGCACTTTTGATGAGCACCATCCTTTAGATTACCCTCCATGACTGTTTTATGCAATAGTGATTATCTTTTGGAACTTTGATCATTGCTACACTCTTGATTTTCAACAGTCCCATTACATATATTCTTCCTCAAAGTAGATACCTGCAGCCACTGCCAATATTAAATGTCACACATAATTTTTCTGATCTTCTAGTATTCCTAATAACTTCTTGTTAGCTCTTAATATTTGATTCATGCTTTATGGTTTTCCTAAATAACTACATGCCACTTATGACAGTGACTGTTAACTCACTACCATAAATGATAGGTACTTATTTGTATGAACCATAAAGAGATGATCCCTTTGATGAATAATCTTTCAATATTATTAAAAGCACAACAATGCAGCACGCTGAGCTCAACCCTTGTGGGAGCCATGTTTACACCACATGTTGAAATTTGATGAAATAGAAACATTTCTTTTCCTATATTTGTACATGAAACAAATAGTTAGAAAAAATATATGCATATTCCTAAAAGGCTTGATGATCCTACTTCTTTTTTTGGGCATGTTCAATTTGTATGTTTGTTTAATGTATTTGAGGGGTAGTTTATACATTCATGGGTGCATGTACGTGTAGTGTTAGAGACCATCATTTCTTAGAGAACTGCTCTAACATCATTGCAATTTCTAGATGTAGGGTTGGGAGCAGGGAGTTATGGGGAACGCAAGACAACTCAAAGCAGGAGACAGAGCAAGACAGTAGACATTGGACCAGTCATCAAGCAATGACTGGCCTCTTCCCCTATATGTGCATTCTTTTTCTTTCATCCATCAATGTATAAATTGTCTTTCATTTTCATTAGACAAGTTAAGTCTCACGACTTGTGTGAGAGAAATATGTACATTTGAATCAATAAAGATTACTTTTAGAAAGATTTTGTGAAAATATTTTCCATATTGTATGCACTTGTATAAATGCAATAATCTGTTACTGGAACTTGTAATCTCTTTGATTTTTCTGTTTATACCATTGAATGCAATATAGGGAAGATAGATAAGAAATGAACTTCACTTTCAGTTTTCAAACACTCTAAACTCAATCAACTTGAGTAAATAACAAAATGAATAGCATATACAAGGGAAGAGAAGAAGAAGACTGTCACTCTTGCACCTCCTGCTACCCTAGCCAAGAGAAGAGTGAAACAAAAGCTACAAGAGAGAAGGTCATAGGGATTAATGTTTCTGAAGAAGAGGAAGAATTGGAAAAATATGTACCTCCTCTGGTTCACAAAAGGAGTGATCCTTCACAAGGTGAAGCTAGCACCAAAAGGAGAAGAGTGGACATAATTGATACTGAAAGTGAAGAAGAGATAGAGAAAGAGAAAGAAGCATTCAAGATTCAGATAAGGGAAAAGAAGAAGCCAAGAAGGCCTCTCTGAAGAAGAAGGAAAAGGAAATAAAGAAGACTTAGGGTAAAGGAAAAGAAAACAAACAATTTGAACCAGTAAGGCCTCATTCCCCCATGAAGTTAGAGGCACTGTTTAATAGCATTTTGAAAAATGAAATGTTAGCAAAGATTGCAACTTTGTTTAAGCATGCAGATGGGGTAGACATGGCTACCATCATCAAAGCCATAATCAAATATATTGTTGTACTTGAAGTTGATATGTAGAATATCAAGAAGGATATTCCTTATGAATTATGGAATATTTTATTAGAAAGGAGACAAGAAGCAATAAAAGAGCATGAAAGGCTAAAATATGAAGCCTTTGAAAGAATTGGTTATCCACTTTCTGAAGATGATAGAGCCACATTGGCTACTGTGTTTAGAAAGGAGCTAAGGAAAAATCAAAGGGTCACTACCCTTATGGGTAAAGACAAAGATGATCTAGAGAGAATAAAAATGGAAAGCAATGATAAAGCATAGGAAATTTTACAAAAGCTAGGTTTTCTTCTAGTGGTTGAAGAAGAGATGAATTTTGAAATCAATGCTCTAGAACAAAATGTAGAAGAAGAAGTGCAGAAAGATGATTCTCACATGAACATGATACTAATGATGAAGTTGCAATAGAAAACACTCCTCTAGAAGTGGAGGGCATGATAAAAGGAGATGATAAGGATGAAACAATTAGAGAATGCATTGCAAATGAAAACATATTCACTCCTCCTTTGACACAAGAAGAAGTAACTCTGCTAGTAAACACAAAAAACTAAGTTGCAGAGGATGAAAACAAGAATGACAACGCAGATGCAAAAATAGAAGGAGAGCAAGAAAATAAAGATGAAGTGAAGGATGATGAGGAGAAAGAAGAAGAGGATAAAGAGGAATATGAAGACACAAACAAGGATGCATCTAGAGATGCAAAAAAAGAAAAAATAGATGAATCTGGTATTGCAGAGGATAAGGAAAAGCATGTGGAAGTTACTAAGGCCTTTGGTGAATCTTTTGGCTCCTTGAAAGATTCTCTAAAAGATCTACTGAGAATACAACCAAGTATTCAACCAGTTGTCTCCTCACAACTGTTGTAATTTCCAATGCATAAAGGGAATGTTGATATGTAGAAGATATCTCCCATCCATAAGCTTCAACTAGGAGACATGTTCCATGCATCCATGAGGAAGGAAATCATTGAATCGCATAAAAGGAGAAAAGAATTAATGGGTGAAGTAGTCAAGGTATTTCAAGAGATCATACCTAGATCGAATATTGACACTACCCTATCCGGTATGGAAAACTTCAAATTGTTGATTGATTCATTTAATTATGCATTCGGATTAAAGAAAGAAGATAAGAAAGAAGTTGAGAAAAGGATTAATAACAAGAGAATGTTGGAAATTTTTGAGAAATGTGCTATTGCACATAAGAAGTTCTTTGAATTGTTGAAGGATGCAGAAATGTGTTGATGAGGCTAAGGCATTGTATCAGTATGGAATGAATTGGCCCAGAGCCACACAAAATATAAGGAAGGAGATGGACTCTATTGAGTCTCATATTAATGTTGCCTCTAGTGCATATGACCCATCTGGTGACCTCATCAGAGTAACAAGGAACACAATAGAAAATATGCACAAGAAGTTCTTCCAACTACAAGCTTAGAGAGAACATATCATCTTAAAGTTTGGAGAGGTAAGGGATATGTTCAATCCCAAACTTGTACTTATTTCAAAAGATCTTCTCAGTTGTGATAAATCAAAGAAAATGAATCTGGTACTTGCTACTTTGAAAAAAGGAGAACTTCTATTAGAATTTGAAACTCAGAACAGATTACTTGCGGAGGCTAAGCATGAATTAAAAAATGGAAGGCAAGCCTAGGAAGATCATATAAAGAATTTATAGGCATCAACCACCTCTGGTTGACTTGTTCGTTATCTTTTTTATGCATTTTTGTTTATATGCTTTTTATATATGCAAACAACATAAAGAAAAAAAATTAGTGCCTTTTTGGTTTTTTCTCTGGTACATGACTCAAGGGGAATCAATTCATTATGTTCCAACTATATACATGACTACATCTTTTAGCCTGAGAGTTCCAATAAGAGTTAAAATAGTTTATATGGGAATCCTGATCCCTTGATGTCAAAGGGGGAGAGTATTTTTGGATTTTTTTACATGTTTCCATCAATGAAAAAGGGAGACATTGTTGGAAGTTTGGAGAGATTGTTGAATTTTTTCATTGATGATGTTTGGCAACATGAGCATGGAAGGTACACAAAACTGTGATATAGTGTTGTCATTTATGTCAACATTGTTGGGGATCATTCTAATCAGTTCCAACAGGTTGGAGATGTTAAGGAAGACATTTGTACAAGTTGTTTTGGTCTGGAAAGTTCAATTGCATAAAAATTTGACTAAGTATCAAATCTACCAATTTTGTGTAACTATGCATCAATTTTTGGGTCCATGTTAGAAATCTAAATAGATTGAATAACCCAAGAACTTTATAAGAGAAAATAAAAGCTACATAAACTTGAAAAGCATAAAGAATGCACACCATAACTCTGAGAGATTATGTAATTATAGAATGCATTAAGAGCTTCCAAGATTACTTGATGCAAATCTACACATGATGCCTTGCTTAGATAGGAAAGGAGTGAGATAAGATTAGACAAGATCATGAAAAGTGTCTTAATACTATCACATGTGACAACTAACTAACTACCTAGGAAATGATGCATAGATAAGATAAGGCTTCTAGAAAATCCAACTAATTCTTCTAGAAGGAATCTTATATCCTAAGTAAACTTAACATGTGAATGTGTCCCCTAATTACCTAGTGGAATAAATTACTAGGTACAAGACTTTAATATTCACACTAACACCCCCCCTTAAGTGCAACTTAGGGAGAAGATTATGATGCAAATGATGCAAAGAATGGGTCCCGACTATTAGGCCATGTCAGGTACCCATGTACAAATGCAATGCAGAGAATTATCTCACAATTGGAGAAAAGGAGAAAACCCAGTGGGAAAAAACTCCTCCCCAAAAAGAGAGATGAAATACAAAATACTCTCAATGATGCATGAGAGGGACCAAACCCCATCTAAGGAAAAATACCCCCCATAAGAAAGAAATGAAAGGAAAGGAAAAAAATCCCCTTTGAAGATATCTAATGGTAGATGCTCGAAAGTGGATGGAGATGATGGTCCACAATCGTTGAATAATGTTCCTCCCATTAGGAAGAAACACAACCAAAGGTGTATGCAAGCTATCTCCCAAGTCCTGAAAGGAATATGTAGGAAGAAGGTGCATAATGTATGAAGTTTCTAAAGTCAGCTCAAGTATCCCCATGTCAATGCTAAAAGTTTTCACAATCAAATCAAGTATTCTAGGCCACACTACTGAAGATGAAAAATCAGAATCTCCTAGAGACTAGTGTAGAGCATAAGCTAAACACACAAATATCTCCTTTGAAGAAGTCTTCTCCAAATGATGATGCAAGGTATCCACACTCATGTCAAACTATGATGAATGATCAAGAGGGTCAAAGTGTCCCCTCACAACAACTGAAGAAGAATCGTCTTCATTAAAGAGAAGATGAATACACTCAATAGCTTCTCCCAATCTACAATATGTGTCTCCATAAACAAGTCTAAAATACTTGTCAAGAGATCATCCCAAGCTGAATCAGGAAGACTATAGATATCTTGTTGCAAAAAGTCATTGGAAGCTTTCGAAGAAGCAACTCTAAACTCTGAAGTAGCAACAGTAGATGCAAGGAAAAAAGAGTTCTCCTCAAAGAGAATAAGTATGTCCTCAATAGTATCATCTAGATCCGAGATGAAGGACTCTACAAAAAAACAAGAGATTTCTTGTAGAAATTGGTCCCAATGAACTGAATCCAAAAGACATAACTGATCATGCTGCAATGTATCACTGAAGGCTCTCGATGAAGCATCTATGGAATGTGAATCTACAATAGGTGATGTTGACGTATTCTCAACATGAGTATGAGAAGTAAGAGGAGAAGTCTTTGTGTCATCTAAACATTCAAGACATGCATAATAATTAAGCTCCTCTAAAGTATCATCATCATAAGGTATATTATCTACATCATCAAGTGGAATGAGGCAATCTGTAACAAGATCATCTGGGAATGGAGAAACATGAGGGTCTGCCAAATATTGGTCCAAACTGTGTGGGAATATTCAATTCCCTCCATAGACAATAGAGTGTCATAATCAACATGACAACCAATTATTCCTATTACATGATCAATTCTATTACCCCAAACATTCTTCTTATCAAGTGTGTTTGGTTCAGGAATGAGTCCATAAAGGTAAGGAAAATTTTTAGCCATATGAGATTGGTTAGAATGCCTTTTTACAAGACTCGTAATTAGCCTTCTCCAAAATTATCACGAAAGGATGAGTAGAAAAAACCATGATACAATCCTCAAATGATTACAAATAAAAATAAAAAAAGAATACCAATACACTCTCACCCTTTTTGCTAGTATCAAAGATCACCCCCCAAAATAAGATATCATTGGAAAGTTGGAGATGAGCACTTTCCATCCACATAGGTATTGAGAATATTTTTTTCCATTTTGTACCAAATATTTTAGGTTGAAGCCATCTTGTGCCAATTTCTTCAATAGGCCATAACTTTTTCCCTGGTACTCTGATTTTTGGAAACAAATAGGCATTGGAAAGGTCTTGAAGAGCACTCCAAAAATGAAGATATCACTTTGTGCTTCTAAAATCATTTTTATGTATGTTATATGAACCTAAATCCAATATTTCATCTTGTTTGGACAAGTAGTTTGAGAGATATGAGTACCAGAGTTTGGCTTGGCATATTACAATCATTTTTTTGTACACTATGTTTGTGTGGGAGAATCCGCATATCTTTGCAGATGAGTCTTTGGCCTTGAGGTTTTAAAGATAAGTTTTCAAATGTTAGTTGAGCATGAATTTTAGATGGTATTGAGTTTTGAAGTCTACATGTTGAGATGTGGATACACAAATGAAGGTTTTTTCTTTTAGGTATAATTATATGGAGCCAACCTAACACGTTTGGTGTTGTGTGAAGGTTGAATACGTATTGCTATCTTATGTGGGATATATTATAGGTCTTGTTGTACCCTCAGCACACACACCCTATTTGAAATGGGGACCCTCTCTTTCCTTCACCTTGCTAGGTCATTTTTGGTGTTGCCTCATTTTGTGTGCCCCATGTTTAGTGTCATATATGGTCAGTGTACCTTTAAGGTCTTATCTCAAGTTGACCATATTTCATCCTCTGCTAAATTTTCTAAGTCCTAGGTCCTCACAGAGTTCCCTTAACGGTTTTCCTCTGGTAGCGTCCTTGGCACCTTCCGAACCCACCATATCGGATTTCCTTGGCTGGGTTTCCCTGCTGCATTCGCCATTTCCAAATGGCCAAAGGCCGTTGGTCTTCCACCCCTTGGAACTCACCTTCCTATTTGCCACTTCTTGTGCTTGCAGTGGCTAAGTTTAAATAGCCATCCTTCATTCTCACCAGGCCCGAGATTTTGGATCTCCCTTCCCAAGTTTCTGTCACGCACTTTCTCTTCTAAATGATCATCCCTCGCCAGAGTTCTGACTATCAGAATCCAGGGTCCTCTTCGCCAATGGATTTCCACTTAGCATTTCAAAGCGGCTATCTGCTAGCGTCTTTCCAGCCTTCGGGTTCTAGATCCCTCAAGGCCATTTTTGAATTTTGAATCCGCGAACCTTTTGGCCACTGTACATACATTTATTGAAAGCATTTAATGCCTTTGAAATCTATAAATAGGCCAATTGACCTGTCATTTTCACATGTCAAGTTAGCCAGAAGATTAGAGCAATCAGAGAGAATTCAACGTGCGCCACCCTCGACCCCATTGTCAGCCTTCACTGGTCCCTCACATTCGTTGGTGATTTCACCATCTTCATTCACCGGACTTTGGTGGTAAGTGTGTTTCCCGTGTCTCATATTGTGTTTTTCTTCAATTTTAAGGTGAAATGATGATTAAAAGGAATGAAAAATGTATGCATTTGATAGAGAAAAATGAGGAGTTTAAAACCCATATGGTATAATTTTAAGAAGCCCCCTCAAATCGCCCTTGAAACAAATCTGTAACTTCCCTGCCCTGGTGTCATTCTTCACAAAGCTTTAATTCTCTCTGGGCCCAAGACCCCCTTTTTTCCGCCGATATAACATCAAACTAAAACAACCTTAAAATGGTGAGATGCCCTCCTGGGTCTACCATCTCAGAATGCTCCCATCTTTTCGCCGTTTGGACTTAACAAAATTTGAATCCCCTGACTCCTCCTATGATCTTCGGGCCCACTCCCACAAGATTTCGTCCCCAGGGTGCCACCTATCCTTCATCGTTTCTAAATGGCATCTTCACTCTATCCGCCCAGGCCTCGAGATCCGCCCTTCTATCCACCACTTGAGTTAGAAGATGAAACTCCCACATCCTTAGCGCTTTCTGGGTCTCAGTCTGCGGACTTCCGTTGTAACATTGTCGTTTCACATGGCTATTGGATGGCTACTTTCTAGCCTCCGGACCTCAATCACCCTTCAATCACATAGGTGAAACGATAAAATTAAGTGCCCAACCTTCTTCGGATCCACTCCACCGGACTTTCGTTGTCAAGACTATGTCTCATCTTGGTCGTTGCAAAAGGAAAATCAAGCCCGTCCTTCTGACCTTTGAGGCCCGGTACTTTGATTGTCAATAGAACTCACCTTAGAAAACATGGAAGCAAAGTTCAAATCCGAGTCTAGTCCTTCGGGTTTCTCCTGGTGAAATTCTGCCATTTTCTCGTTGTTTCCAAATGGTCATCCTCAAGCAGCTTCCTGTCCCCTTCTACCTGAACACTTAAATAATAAACGAGTTATGTCGACCGATTTCACATTGATGGGTCTCGGACTCCAAAACTTCATTTTTGAAACATCGTTTCACCAAGGTCATTTCAAATGGAAAACTCTAGACAAATTTCCCTCCTATTGACTCTGAATACCCCAATGATGGTCTAAATACCTACCGATCTAGAAACAAACTTTGACCCACATGTTCAAATTGGACCCTCTCCTCCATGGACTTTTCAAATCACCTAAATTTGAATGTGGGAGAGACCATGCAGATTGCCCTGCTTGTTCGCCCTTCAAAACAACATTCTGGCCAAGGAAGGCCAACCCCTGGGGCCCGGACCATCCAAATTCCCTCATGTAAACTGTTAATGACCATCTGGAATAAATGTTAGATTTCTTGATTGCTGCATTGTCCAATCTAACACCATTTGCGCAGATTTGGCTAACCTTTTGTGTTTGCACGCTTGATTATGCTCACTTTTCCTTTGTTTATAGAATATAAGGAATCAGGTGCAGGACCCTCAGGGGAAATTGCATAGAAATACAAAGGGAATAAAATAGGCAAAGCTCCTCGTGGAAAGGAAGATAAATACCAAATGAAATACTAGTTCCAAGGTGAACCGTTGCAGTCTAAGGTCACCACTAATTGGAAGGTCTCTGACACCAATATAGGGCACTTGAACATTGATGAATTTATGCAAAGAGTCAAAATCAACCCTAAGATAGAGAATGCCAGATTGATCAGAGGCAGCAAGATAGCCAAAGCTACAGGTTTTCCTCCCTCTCTTGTTGCCCCTGAACTAGTGGTGGCTTACAGGGAGGCGTACCAACCGAAAACCAAGATAATAGTGGACAAGGATGGAAATGTGTTAGCTAACATGTCGAGAAAGGTGATAACCAATACCTTCCATATCCCTACCTTCGAGGAGATGGAATTGCCAACCATCAGTGAGTACAAAGCAATGTGGGACAAGGACCCAATTAAATGTAAGAAGCTTATAAATCAATATTGGCTCAAGGAGAAGAGGGGCAGCACTGTGAAATTTCCTCCAGAGCTCTTCTGTAGTGATTTCCATGAAGACTATCATGATCTAGTAACCCTGATAAGTAGAGTAATGGGACTTCCTACTGCTACATACTTTCAAGAATGGATGGTTTACTTTGTTGAGCAGATTCTCCATAGAAAAGACGATGATACCATGGAGACCACATTTTACTGGGGAGGGATAAAAAGCGATTTCTTTCATGAGAAATTCATGAATGTCAAGAAGACCTCCAAGTTTTACATGACATCCTACCTGGTCTATTCACTGGCTGAACGAAGGCAAGACAGTGGCTTGTTCAGAGCTTTGAATGAAGAACAAGGTAGGGAGCCGAAAGTTTATGATAGGTACCCTCAGTTGCAATTCAGAAACTACAAGAAGGACTACTATAGGGTTAATGACGCTTTCATAGGTCATATCATCAGATTTATTAGGGGTGACTTTGAGAGGAAAGTCTCCCACATCACTAATGCCTTCCTAAAATAATATGCTTTCTTGTTCATTCATTACCTGAAGTTTACATACATCCACACTCAACACTTCTCAGAAAGACCAAACAAGCTACCCTGGTATCCCAATGACCGGATAATATTGCTAGATCTTTCTCAGCAATTGTGACATGTGCACTACTGGCAGGGATCACTTATCCCCTTTCTTTCGGCCAAGGGATGTACAAGCTCCATAACTTGCAATGTGCAAGTAATTCAAAAAAGGAGTTGGTCAAGTACCATTTCAGACTTCACACCGCTTGCCCATGGATGGATCCTTATGGACATATGAGGGCACTTGGACCTGAGTATGCACATTTGCACAGTGTTGAGGATTTCTAGTGTAGATGAGGCATTACATGTGGATGACCACATACTTTGTGAAAAAGGTGAACTTGTTCCCATTGCTTGATCAAGTAGAAGAAGATGAGAGCACAGTGATAGACCCCTGGTATGATACAATTTCCAATCTGCCACTACCACTAATCGATTGGGACGAGCAATAGGTCGATGACCTTGACATTCTGACCAAGCCCATCGAGGATTGTACAAAAGAATGGATTAATGGGAAAGTTTCCCGATTGAAGCAACAAGGGGTCATCCAGACTTATGAAGGGCTCGACAGTGAGCCAAGTGGAATAGATGCTGAGGTAGCTACTGCATCAATGGTAGAAACTTTGAAGTCCCCTCCACTCACTCGCTCAAGAAAAAGAAAGGAGACTGACGAGCAATAGTCCAATCCAAAAGTGTATACTAGAAAAGCCTCGAAAGACAAGCCTTCCAAGAAACATAAGAAATTGGGCAGTTCCATTGAAGTGCATGTTATACAAGAAGATCCACTCCATGAGGGAGAGGAAATGGAGGCTGGTCAACCTAAGTCCCCACTGGCTACCTCCGCTACTGCTGCTCCTTCACTAACTTCTCAAGCCATGGTAGCTACCTCCCCACCTGCGGTGGACATTTCGGTCCACCTTGCCTCTTCTTCACCAACTGGACCAGTCGTGGTGGTTGATTCTTCTTCCACTACCACCTCTCCACCTTCTTATGCATCCATGTCTCCAACTACGTCCCTTTCATGAGCCACAGCAACAATACCTTTATCGACGCTCTCCATTCTAGAAGCATTCTCATGGCATATGTAGAGTGCCCCCTCCAAAAATTTTGAAGTGTTAATGAATCTAGCCATCCAAGCTGCCCTAGCACAGGTTCTTGCTAATGTTCCCATCTCAAAACCCCCAACTGAACCACTGGAGATGAGAGCCACAATGGAAATATCTGAGGAATGGGAACGATGGCAGAGGGAAGCCACAAAGGCATTGGAGGAAGAAGCGGATGACTACCATGAGCATCCAGAACACCAGCATCTACAAATTTATATGGTAGTCTGTGAAGGGGAGGAGACAGAGTCTTCTGGGGGCGATGAAGAAAGGGATACAGGTACTGAAATTGTACAAACATTTGATGTTGATTTTGAGGAAGAGCTGGCCCGACAACTAAAATATGTTGGGGAGGAAGTGGAAAGACCACCTTCTGAGGAAGGCAAGAAGATGATAAAATGGAAGGAAGAATGGAACTTCCAATAGGTGAACAACAAGAAGAATGCTCCAAACATGATAAATAGGTGTCTCTCTTAGAAGGGAAAGAAGAACAAGAAAAGGAAGAACATAAAGATGTGCCACCTCCACGAGAGGAAAAGAAAGATAAAGAAGAGGACAAGCCTGAAGAAGAGGCTGAAACCTACAAGGATCCAGAGATTGAGCAGCCTGAAGGGCATGAGCATGAAGATGAAAAGGAAGAAAGAGATACTAAAAGGGAGGACAACCCTACCAAATTCTTGCCCACTAAATCCCCCATCAAATGCATGGTGTTCATCCAGGACTCCAATGAGGAAAAAGAAGATACAAGGGTAGAGAAAGAAGCTCCAGAGGATAAGGAGATTGAAATCAAGAAAGATAGAGAGGAGAGCGATCAAGAATCACCTAAAGAAAATTCCTTAATGCCCGACTGGCTAAAAAGGAAACTAGAGAGGAAAACTCCTGCCCCAAAGGATCTAAGAACAAGATTGGAGGCCATATTGACCTGAGCTCAAATCAACACTAAAAAGGAGAAAAAACCTAAAATTAGATCAAAGGTGACAATGGATGCCTCTGGATCCTGAACAATGCAAGTAGCTACGCCAGTGGTGGGAGAAGAAGGAATCAGCTATAACATCTCCACCATCAACTTGGGAACTACTTCAAGGGAGCAAAAGGTGGATCACCTTTAGGATTTCATCACCACAGTGGTGCACTTGATCCAACAAGATAAGATCTCCAAGGATGAGCTCAAGGCACAAGTGGTTGATCTGACAACCTACATCCAGCAGTGGTCATCAATGGAGGAACTTCCTACCACGTCTTCGGCTCCGCCACAGTTGTTGTCCAAAGAACAAATAGACAAGCTCAAGAAAAGAAAGAACTTGGATAGGACCATGGAAAACTAGTTCCAACAGGTCTTGTATGTTGGAAACATGGCCATCAGTCAAGCTGTTAGGACAACAAGCAAGTTCTTGGACATACAAAAGTCTCTTGAGGGCACAAGGAAATTATGTACAGACTTCCCAAGGATATACGGGTCTACTTACCCAAAAAATTGAGGCCATCCTCAAACTGTCAAGTGAGACTTGGGAAAAAGAGCTTGCATTCAAGAAGGATGATCATTGGCTAATGGATGTGTGGAAGTGGGATTTCGAAAACCAAAAGGAAAGGTTGGAGCAACTGCTTGACAAGGTGGATCCAGATGTCAATTGGGCCAAGGATGTTTGGGCGGATTGCAGTCGATATTTGAAGCTAATGATGGGGTATGATATGCCTGTTGTCCAAATTGATCCAGAAAAGATAAAGCCTCATTTCTAGAAGAAGATGGAGGAAGGGATGTCGTTCGAGATCAATACCAACTTCATGAGTTTTTTCTGCCCGACCCTTCACCCAATCTGAGCTATTCAGAAACCATGCCACCAAATACGATGAATACTGGGAAAAGGTCACTGACAGATCCAAGGAGTGGAGTTACCAAGTGTTGTGATCCAAAATTTTGGAAGTTGATAAGCTCTAGCCACTGATTTTGAAGTTCATGGAGTATGTTGCTTTGAAGAAGCAGGGAGGAAACCCTATTATTGATGAGGAATTCCTTACAGAATAGTTGCAGCAAAGGGCAATCAGCAAAAAGACAAAACACTACAGTGCTGCCAATAGAAGACAAAATAGGGATAAGGACAAAATGTATGTGTAATATATTTGGGGGGTAGGTAGAACCCTAGTTTGTAGTGAATCTTGGCCACACAATGTAAATCAATCTTGGCCATTCATTCTACTTTTTGGACACTATAAATAGGGGGTTCTCCTCCCATTTTCAAGGAGTTGAGTTGTTGTAATGACATGTTGCAAAAATTTTAATAGAAATACATTGACTTTGGTGGATTTTTGAGTTTCTTTGCATGTTTCATGGTTCATCTCCCATAGTTAGATGGTTTAGTCAGATTTACTTTGTTATTTCAGTTAGTTTTAGCTTGCTTTGATAGATTTAGTAATGTTGTTCTATGGTTGTGAAGATTTTTGTTGTGTAGATGCCTTCCTTGTCCATACTTTTTGTTTTTTGTTGCTAGTAGATGGTTGTGTAAAGTTAGTTTGGACTTAAATTCAAAGTTTCTCCAAAATTTTATCTTTGTTCATGCATGCATATGGTGAACGAATGGTAAAATATTTGCAGACCTTAGAAGATAGCACAAATTTCATGATATTATGAATTTTCTGGTTAAGTGAAATTTTGTTGAAGGAAGTTGTCTACAGTAGGAACCTCCATGGTCACTGTTCATAGTTAGTTACATGTCTAGGAACCTTCTCTCTTCCCTGCCCTTTTTGCCTTTTTTCTAATAAGTAACCTATGCTAAGGTTCATTGCACATTGTAAATCCAAACCTTAAGAAAATATTGGAGTTTTAGACTGTTGTTCAAACCTGCAGCAAAGTGCACATCAACTTCCTATCTTAGGAGCTCCATTTCAAGATCCACTCCATTTCATCCAGCTTCGTAAGTTTTCCCTGTGATTACTAGCAAAATCACATCAAAATATCAACTGAGGAATTCCATGCAAGTCATGACCTAACACCCAAGAGACCTTGGGGTGATTTTCAGCAACTTTTTGTTGGAGATTTCCTTTCAAGAGAGGTAGTGCACCTATGCACTACCTGTGTTGAGAAAGTGTGCAAAACACCACTTCAACGGGTCCATGTTGACCTATCCTAAGGATTTTTAAGTTTTTAATTATGGCACTTTATGTGGATGAAAAGGTTTTGGAGTCGACAAGTTACATTTTGGGTATTACATCCAATTAGGCTGACCTAATTGATGTTATACTTCATGCAGATATATAAGTTGGATTGTTTCTAGTGTTTTAGAGATAATTGATGCAAAATGTATTGGGTGTGATGCAAATTTGAGTAGAGAAGTGCAAAGTTAAGTTTTGAATGGTAATTTAAAGAAAAAATTGTGCAAATGAAGAGTGAGGTAGAGTGTTAAATCATAATCAAATAAAGTTTGTTATTGTGCTTTAATGGAACTATAATTCATGCATGCATAAGATGCAATTGTAACAATTCAAAAATGGGCTATGAGCCACCATCTCTCTTGTATCTTTCTCTTTGTGAACAATGATTCCACCTGCAATGAGAATTTCTATAATATACTATAACCAATTATAATATATTATGAGCTAACCCTCATCGTGGTTTTTATCATTTTTGGTTTTCCACGTAAAAATCCTGGTATTCATGTGTTATATGATGTTTTGAATGTATTCATGCTTTCCTTCCTTATTGTAGTTGAATATGCATTAGTGATTGGATGCTTAATGTTTGTATGGTTAAAGAGAATATTGATTCACCCCTACTCTCAGTATTCTAGGTGTTCAATGAAGGATCCTTTATAGGGGAAGGAATGAGCAAGAACCTCCATGGGGAAAATGATTTCCTCCTTTGAGAAGGAGAGGAAAAAATGGTATGAGTACCCAAGTTAATATGTTGGTATGGGTGTATAGATTTGGATGGTATGGAAGATGTGTTGTATGTGAAGTATTGGAGAATTGGGTTATTAAGAAGGAAGAAAATAAAAATGATGTGTTGGTTATGATTCTTGTGCACTAGTTTCCCATGTGGTACTATAGTCCACAGGTCTCTATCCCCTTTTATGGTATTCTCATAGAATCCTTGTGTAAATGTGTACAATATTGGATGGGAGTATCTTGTTGTGAGTTGTTGTTTTGAAATGGATTGTTTATGCTACTGTTATGTGTACATGTATACTTGGTTACCTCCTAGCTTGGGGGTGATTTTTGATCAAACCTACAGTTGGGAGATGAGCACTCCCTATTGGCCATGAAAGAAAGTTATATTATGTGTTTACTTGCAAGTTTCGTAGGAGTATTGGATTAGAAACAACATTGTTTTGTATTGTGAAAGAGAAGAAAGTAATTGTCTTGTAATCTTTTTGGGTGAAATATTCCCTTTGTGTTGGATGTTGAAGCATGGTAAGGCCGATTAAAATAACATATCAATATTATAAATCAATTGTATTGTCATTGTAAAAAGGGTGTGTTGTATGAGAAAACCCCTTGTATCATTGGGTTTTGTAATGTGTATATTTTTGTTATTTGAAAGTAGAGAAAAATAGATAAATAGAGAAAGCTTTGCTATGGGTAAATATAGGAAGTGATGTGAAATTATGTATCATATTCTTCTTCTTTTCTTCCTGTAATAAAACAAAACCTTCATTAAGAGAATTATGTTCTTATATTAATCTATTTTTTAGAGGTAAATTAGAAAAAAAGTATATTAGGCCTCTTACCCTTGAGTGAATTAGACTGTGTTGTAAAGACATTACATATTTTAAGTCATGTTAGTAAATTGGTAAATTTATTGTGTTCTAATCTGTAAGAGAAGCTCATTCTATGGATTATTTGCTTATATTTTCCTATGTTAAAATACATGTGGAAGGAATATTTTTGCATTGCTAAGAGTAAACAAGGGATCCTCCAGTGGATGGTTTCCTTCTATGTGTGTCATATTGTGGATCTGTAGCATGTTGTTTCTTGTGTTTTTATAATTCTTTCAATAGAAAATATAACACCTCGTGTATCTAGATTGGAATGGTTGTGATGATTGTCTCCATGTGAAATATTTATGTATGTATTGTTATGCAAAAAGGGGATTTAGATTTGTAAATTTGTTATTTTGGCAATTAAGACCTATGGATTTTAGTTTAGTTGACACTCCTTCAGCTCTTCCTTCATCGTCAAGCCTTCTTGCATAGATCCCTAGACTATCATCTAAATTTAATAAACTTACTTCTCTGGCATGAGTCAAATTTGGAATAATTTTTGCACTTAGCACTCATACCCTACATTTGTCAAAATTATAACTCCAAACTTTGCCTGATGATTTATGAAATCGCGCCTAGAGTAGATGTTTATCGCTCAACTGACACAATTTTAATGTGTTATGTTAAACCTTGATGATTCACAACAATTATGTGAATCAATTAAGGCAATTGATGTTTTTCACGTGTCATTGATCTACTTACCTTCGCTGGTCAACTAAAGTCAAAGAAAGCTTCTCACGAAATGGCAGAGTTCTGACTCCAGTCATGCTTTTCAAGGGTTGGGGATCACTAGTACACCTTACCTCTTACTTGAAGAGCTTAGACGTACTTAAAGAAAAAAGTCCAAACACCTCAGTCTAAAATCTCCTTTAAACATGTCAAGGTTTGGCCTTTAGCCTTACCCTTTCTCCATCTACCTTTCTTACTCAACGGAAAACCATTAGACTAACTCCCGAACATCAAAGTGTGAAACTCTGGCTTTACTTTAAGTTGTCAGAGTTCGGGGTTCTTTCTTCCTCCTTTCCATTTACATACAATGGAGTTAAGGTGTAATCCAACCTATCGATCCACAATGTGTGAATCGTTCCTTCGCAAGTGTCGACAGACTTAACCCCTTTGGGAGTTGGCCTTCAGACTTTCCTTCTACAACATATTTATCAAATGGATTAAGGAAAAATCCTTAAGACCAAATTCATGAACACCAAAACCATATCAGATGTTGGGGTTCAAGGTTTCAACTTACCTCTTCCTTTTCTTTGTGTTAAGGCATAATCCTTAACCCAAAGCCTGAAGTCCAAAATTATCAAACTTAAACCTTTCTATCTTCTTCTTTTGGGTTGAGGCTTTTGATATGAGGCATTACCAATACCCAAAGTCCAACAATGTCACACTTAATCTTTTCTATCTTCTTCTTTTGGTTGAGGCATTAGGTATGAGGCATTAGCAATGCCTAAAGTTTGATGTCATCGGACTTAAACTTTTCTATTTGCTTCTTTTGGTTGAGGCATTATCGATGCCTGAAGTCCAATGTTATTGGACTTAATATTTTATATCATCTTCTTTTGGTTAAGGCATTTGGTATGAGGCATTATCGATGCCCGAAGTATGGCATTAATGAACTTACACTTTTCTATCTCATTCTTTTGATTGAGCCATACGGTGTGAGGAATTACTGACACTCGAAGTCTGATGTTATCATACTTAACCATGTTCTTCTTCTTCCTTTCATTAAGGGCATCCAACAAAGGGTACTTTTGAAGCCTGAATTCTAACATTTTTAGACTTAACTTTTTAGTTCTTCTTCCTTTCATTAAGGGCACTCGAAAAAGGTATTTTTGAAGCCCGAAGTCTGACATTTTTAAACTTAACCTTTTGGTTCTCCTTCCTTTCTTTATGGAACTGGGAAAAATGGTATTGTTGAAGCCCAAATTTTGACATTTTAGGACTTAAACTTTTGGTTATTCTTCATTTTGTTAGGGCATTCGAAAAAGGGTATTATTGAAGCCCAAAGTGTGACATTTTTGGACTTAACCTTTTAGTTCTTCTTTCTTTCATTAAGGGAATTTGGCAAAGAGTATTGTTGAAGCTCGATGTCTAATATTATCAAACTTAATATTTTTATCTTCTTATTTTCATTAAGGCATTCAGAAAAGGGTAACACCAAAGCCCAAAGTCCTCCCGTAGTTTTGTGAAAAAAGGATTCAGGTCCACCATGGATCTTGTACGATAGCAAGGAAAAAAATATATAGAGGCTCTGGACTTAGGAAAAATTTAAGTCTCCATTTATATTGGGAAAAAAAAGAGAAAGTTATCATAACCTTGTCTGTGACTAATGAAAGTTCCCTAACTTGGACAAAACTCTAAAATGACTTGACTTAAGAAAAACATTTAAATGTTACAACAATGCTTTTAGGAACCAATACACTTTGGGAAATTCAAAAAGATGAACCTCAGGCTATAAGTTATAATGCATTGAAAAAATGAAAGGCTATGAAAACCTGGGCGATGACTGAAAAATTTTCAATAATTAATAAAAAGATCAACAACTTCAAGACTTAGCCAAATTTTGGGTAAATTTTGGACTTAACCATTTTGTTCTTCTTCCTTTCGATTGGTGGCATTTAGTATAAGGTGTGACCGAAGCCCAAATTCTGAAACCTTTCGGACCTAGCTCAGATCACCACCTCTTTCTCTCTTTGGAAAGCGACATAAAGTAAGCCCAAGGCCCAAAGCCTGAACTTCTACAACCCTTCAAGGCTTGCACTAATCTTCAAATGCATCAAACTATGATACCCTAATGATATCAATGACAATCACATTGCCAAAGCATAGATGTTTAATACTTTAGAGGTAGCATTTGTTCCTCTTTTCAAAAAAAAAAGTTGTGCATTTTCCCTAAGTGCAAAATTATGGGCATGACAAGTTTAAGGAATGTTTAATAGAGTCAAGTCATAAGTGTTAAGGAATTGCTAGAATATCTTGCTTCTACTATAGGAAAAAACTTGTCTAATTGTTTCAAGTGTTGAGATTTTGGAGATTTATATATTATAACTAGTTTCTTCTTGTGTGAGACAGCTGCAATAGAGTTCATATGTTACCAACCTTTACAATCTCTTCTAAAAATCAATTTGAATTTATGGAATTTTTCACTATGTATCATACTCTTCTTCTATGTTCTATTATTCCCACTGGAACCTGAAGTGTGTAAGGAATTCTACTTGTTTAGCAAAATCATCTTACAAGTGTTCCTGTTCCATTTCAATGGGATAAGTGATTAGATTTTAAATGGGTGTTCCTTAGCTCTCAAATGATTTAAAAATACATTGATGGAAAAAAAGTTATTCATAAAGTTAACCTTTGAGACTCAATTAAGTTCATATACTAAATATTGTAATGTTCCTTAAGAACATGTTGTTCATAAATAAACACAGAAATATAAAAGAGAAAAATTATGCATGCACTTGGAAAGCTCTTTTGCATCATCCAATCTCTTCAACAGAGCTACTTTCTCCATGCTTAAAATTGATGAACTAATAAGCTCTTTGATTTATTTTGAAGAGCTTTGTTTTCGATCACTTCTCCATAAGATATCCTTGTAGAGAATGCATCGAGTACCATGTATAACAAACCTTCAATTCCATCCATTCCTTTATGATGCATCTATATATCATGATTTATAGAAGTACATCTTAGTCGATTTCATATGTTTTAGGGAAGTAGCTGAAATACAAATACTCACATGAAAATACATCCAATGGGCATATAGATCTTTTTTGGTAAATCCACAAAACCTTTGGGGAAACTTGACATAGGCAAACTAGTGTCCAGTTCAAGAATCCATGAAAAAGAACATAGCTTCTCTAAGGGCTTCATAGTTTTTGGGATACATGTCACAGTCTAGAGTAAGAATGAAGGGAGCATTTCTCCTTAGAGTAGAGAATCTAATCAATAGGAACAACGTAAATAAAATCATCGTTACTATGATTCATAAGGAAAGAGCTTACACAGCCATTGAAGGAAAACCAAGGTATAGACAATAAAGAATAACTTAGACATAGATTAAGTTGATCAATGCTCTCAATGTAAAAACTAGAAATTGTTAAAGTATTTTCCAAGGGAACCCAATGTTGGAGAGAATGAGTTTTGCCTTGTTTCAAAGGTAATCACGATTAAGAAAATGGGCATTGCATGCACAGACTGAATGTCCTATAGACCAGTTGCGTCTCCTCTGCACGCAAACATTGTTACCATGTTAATCACCAACTGTCAAGGAAAATTTGATGCGGTGAAGCTCATAACTATTTTCCTCTTCCTGACAACCTATCACCTACAAATTGATTTTTGTGTGCTCTGTTGCCTTGAAACGCTATAATAGTCTTTGAAAATGTTCAAATAGAAATGCAACACCAACCACAGGCCAACAAAAATGTTGAATAACTATTTTGACATGAAAAATGTGCACCTTTTCCTACAAAACAAAGAAGCACATAACAAATATGGGAAAAATTGCATTCATCATTGGCTCCTAGAGTGTAGTTTATTCACTTTTTAATGATCCAAGCCTCCACTATAGTTCTCGGCAAGAACTAATAGTATTAACAAATTTAAGATCTAACATCTTGAATGTCTATTTAACTACATCTTTGTAAGAGATGAAAAGTAATTAATTTTTCTTATTAGAAGAATATTGTTTCCTTCTTTAATTTTCCAAACCAACATTGACCAAACTTAAAAATATAAAATAATATACCCCATTTATTATTCAAAATAAATACTTAACACTTTTTTTCTTTATTCTTCTCCTATATATTGAAGGGAAATAAGATGTTACCTTTAATATATAATAATATAAATTTAAAATTAATAAATAAAATAAAATATTTTAGATATATATGCTAAAGATCATTAATTGATTGAAAAAAATTAACTTAAATTAATAAATATACAATTAAAATAAATAGGATTTTGTATTTGGTAATGTGAATTTGAATTATTATAGTGTTGTAATAAAGGATTGTAAATTAAAAGTTAAGAATATAAATTTGATTAAATAGTAGAAATGAATACACTATCATGATGAAAGATTGAAAACTAAAAATTAGAAAATGAAACTAGATTAAAGAATAGAAATGACTACATTGTATGAATATGAGAGTTTAGGATAAAATTGTGAAAAGGATTTTATCGGAAATTGTGATATCATACTAATTTTCATAATCTTTTCTTTACTAAAATTTAACATATATTATTTATCACACTTATTTATTTAATAATATTTTATGTAAGAAAAAAGATGAAAGTAATTAAAAACTTTGTCAAATTGATTAAAAATTTCTTACATATTAATTAAATTTCAAAAATAAATTACCACTAAAAATAAATTATATAAATTTTGATTTAATAAAAAAATAAAAAAATTGACATCTATACTAATAAACAAAACTCATATTTAAAATTATTAATTATAAAATATAAATAACAAAAAATTATAATTATAATTACAATTTAATAAAAATATATAGCTATTACACAATTAATTAAAAATATTTAAAACATATGTAAAAATATTCTAAATAAAAAGTTATAATAAAGCTTGGTCACTTCATACACCAAAAATCTAAAAATATACTAAGAAACCATCACAACTTTTTTCATGAATGAAAAATGCAAAAGTTCAATGTTTTCTCTGGTTTAAAACATAAACTATTTTATAATTGACTTTACTTTTGCTTTCTTCGACAAATGGGGACATAAAGGGCTCGCTTAAAAAGCATAAAGAAAACAAAAAAAATACAATCTCATCAAATATATAATGGTAGGGAAACTCATGATGTTTCATTCTATAATTAGTTATATTTTAAGTCCAAAGTAGCATAATTAAAGAATTTACCTACCATTTTGTGTCCATGGTGAATAATAGAATTTAGAGAGACTAGTGGCTATGATTTCTTTACTTGATTCCATTTCCAGTGGCAATTAAGAAGGAAAACATACTTGATTTTTGTTTATGAGTAGGTTTACTATCTATATGTTTGCCTTTTACAAGAAGACTTAATAGTTTAGTTTTCTATTATGATATTATTATTAGATATAAAATTTGTTTTTGAATTTGGATTGTATATTAAAATATATTTTTCTAATTTTTGTTTTTATCTTTCTTGTTATTTAAGTATTAATGTGGTATGTTTTTATATTTTAGAAATAAAGATAGTGTTTTTATATTCAAATGTGTTTTCTTATCTAAACATTTGTTTTCTCTTGGTTTCGTATTCAAATTTTAACTAACCTCGTCATTTATAAAAATATATCAAACGTGATTTAATAAAAATGGATCTAGTGCAAAATGTAATCATGAGCACTAAAGACATTCAAGAGACCACTTAGATAAAACACACAGGCAACAATGACTTGGTAGACACTTCCATTGTTGAACTTTCATTACTATAAAATTGCATAAACCTCCTTGCATCTAGGTATTGACAAACACATTTTCAATACATCATATTTAATCAATTTGAGAAATTTACTAAGAAAAATCTTGATATGCAACAAATCATTCAAATCGAGTAATGTGAAGGTATAATTGTAATGGAAGTTGGAATAAATCACAAGACTTGATAAAAATTTGTACAAGATATCATCATGGTTGCATGAAATGCCAACATATAAATTGCTCATTAGTATAGTTATATAACATGCAAACACATGAGCTATATAACATTGTAGCTTTATGGATAGCATTATTCCTAACAAGGCTCTACCACCTACAATCATATCATTAACAATATAATAGAAAAAGTAGAATCTAAGTCCAATAATGTCTTCCCTCCTCTTGATATCCTTCATCTTCCAACATCTTCAGTAATAACTAAAATGGGAAATCATGCCTTACCCTCTTTCATTTATCACATTTCTATTCATTAGTTAATATCACTTTCTACTTTGAATTATTTGAATTATTTAAATTTAGAATGTAAAATATATTTTAATGCTCTATCATGCTTTTAGTTTTAAGATATAAATGAAAAAGAATAAAATATTCTAAATTAAAAATAGAATATGTTATTTATTTTTACACTTAATTTTTGTTAACTTTATATTATTACACAAGATTAAAATATTTCTTTCCAAAAACATAAAAGAAAAAAAAACCACTTCTATTGTGGCTTTCTTTACTAAAAATGTAGATTAAATATTGAAGTTTACTTTCATGTTTTAAACGCACTTTGAATACATAGATATATTTAGTAAATGCTTCATTGTGTTGCTTCACTTCTTTCTCAAAATAAAAAACAAACACCCTTAAGCACAAAAAAGTGAAAAAACACCAAATACTTTTCTTTCTTGCAATTTATAGATTCCTTTGATTATTTTACTTGTCAACTATTAGATAATAAAAATGACACTTTCACATCTCTAATCTAGATCAAGTAGCACTCTCAATTCTTCTCAAACAAACTCATTATATGGTCGCCAAGAATATAATAAATCATATTGTCTATACATCCCTTTATGGCATATCCATAGGATTAAGCCATCTTCTACCATGGCTAACAATCCAAACCCACCATAGTATATGTGAGCATCTCCTATACCTTAATGATGAGATCAATTTTATTATAATGTATGTTATGAGTATACTAAATAAAACATCCATATTTTCCACAATGACATAAAAATATTGAGGATAAGGGCAACCTCTCCTCCCTTGCATATTCCCTTCACATTGTCCTAAGTTTCACTACCACTTATGGTATGAGCATACTTGAGTGCATATGTTAGATATTGAACAAGAATCATCTTTCCCGTTTTCATGCCTCTTCTACCTTTTGCACTTCCCTTTCTTCCAATATCCCTCTCATTAGTCAATTTGATTCCCATGCTATGTCTCCCTTATCTCTTCCCAAAAAATATCTTCCTTTACCATTTTATTCCACATCAATCTACTCTCAACCCCTCTTTTCACCTCTTCCTTTATTTCTCTATATCATTTCCTTAATCCCCATTTTATATCCTCTTCAACACTATTTATATATCACATCCATATATATACATTTCCCTACCATCTCATATTTTTACTCTCACTCTCCACTCCCCAATAATTATGCCAATCCCAAGAGACATCCAAAGCACACTAACCTTTTATGGAAACCAATAATATTTATTCATTTGTAATTCATAGATGCATATTATGTTTCATGATTACACAACATATATATGCATGCATATATTTGAAATAATATAGATCCATGCACATTATTAAAAATCATGTGGTGACCAACACAATTACTCTCAAAAAATGTTCTAATGAAATAATCAACATCTAGATCCAAATCTCATGGGAGATTAAATCTCTTGGTAATTTAAGGGTGAAATGTTTGAACTAGGGAAAAATTGGACACCTAAGAAGAGATTGTAATGACAAGAAGAAGAACAAAAAGGGAGATTTTGATGATCAATTTAAAAGATCATCCCAAGATGAAGGTGATGCTTTTGTCACTACCTTGGCTACTCATGCATCAAAAGGTGGATTGTTGGTAGACTCTAGTTCCTCTTTCCACATGGCCTCATATCAAGGTTGGTGTAAAAAATATTAATAATACAATGGTGGGAAGGTGTGTCTAGTAGATTATTCTCATTTGAAGAGTGTTTATTGTGGTAGATTCCTAACTATTGAACGTAATGGACAAGTGAAGGAGATCAATAGTGTATTGCATAGATCCCTAGTTTGGAATAGAATAATTTCTATAATTAAACTAAATGATGTAGGTTTGTAGGTTGTTTTCTTTAAAAGGAGCTATGATTCTTGCTAATGGTATTTGTATTTACATTTTGTTTAATCTAGATGCATACATAGTTCAGTGTAACAATTCTTCAATACCTACAATGAACATATTTGTAGAATATTCACCTTAACCATTAGAATCGACAAATAAGAGTCCCATTGTATCTACTTATAATGTTCACGCTTTTTGGGTATTGTTGTGTGGTCTGACAACACGCCCCAAGAATGTAAAGCTTGGGGACCCAAACTCAAAAATTCTTTGTTGGTTGGCTTCCCAAGGGATAATAACTATGAAATGGAGTTCAAAAGACTTTGAAAGGGTTTAAATTGAAGAAAGAATCCTCAAAAGTTGGGAAACTAGGCTTTTGGGTAAATTGAGCCCAAGTATATGGTCAAGATAGTTTCGCTACAGTAATGCAAGAGCAAAATAAATTATGTCGCCACAAGTTAGAGATTCACAGATACAAAGGAAATGAGTGAGGGAAAGTTACTAAGTTTTATGGTTCACTTGGAGTGTGCTAAAGGGGTCTTTAAGTGTTTTTATTGAGAGTCAAGTAATCAGGTTTTGGGTACCCGTGTGCCCAGGTGAACGAAGCGGTCAAGCAAAAGTTTATGCATGTTACTTAATTTTTCCTGATGCACCAAATGTCTAAAAGTTCTCTTAATTTAATGATTCTACAAAAAGGAAAAATAAAAGAACATGTTATTTTAATTTTAGTGATGTTTCTTTTGATTATTTTAAAAGGGAAATGACATGTGATATATCTTATTTGCAAGAAAGACAAGTGGTAGACCTAGGTTAGGGTATGTTCTATTAGATGCACAAGACAACTGAGAGGGGGGTGAATCATTTGTATAATTTTAAAACATTAAAAACCCTAATTAACATTCAGATCTACATTAGTTGTTAAACCCTTATCCACCATAAACCCCTTAACATGCATTAACAGAATGTAAACATGTAAAACAATAATGCATACACATCAAACACATAAGAACACCATATTTACTTGGAAAACCCAAGAAGGGAAAACCTATGGTGAGTATTAGCTCACTAATATATGAATTGCAACATCGAATACAATAAGACTCGTTGCCAAAGGCTCATTGCCCAGAAAGATAAAGAAAGGCTCACTGTTAGTGGCTCACTGCCAAAGGACTCATTGTCTAGAAGAAAGATGAAAGAAGGGGTGGCTCACTACCAATTTTAATTTCTAACAATGCATCTTGCATATGCTAAAGGTATATAGTTCCACTAAATCACAAACAACTCAAACAAACTGAAATGTAGACACCTTCTACTCATTGCATTAAGAAGTCATATGCATTAAGGCTCGCACTCAAATCAACACACTTGATCACTTTTGCATCTTTCGCATCATGCACACTTCACACTTAATCCATACAACAATTCACCTTGCATTATACCCTTTGTGACCTAAAACAATCTTAATTAGGTCAGCCTTAATGAAATGTATACACCTCTATTGTGCAACATCAAATAGGTTGGCACTAAACACTTACACAACATAAAGAAGTGAATCTAAATCATTCCACTACTTAATTGGGACCCAAATCTACATACACACACTTCTCAACACTTCCTTAATCAACAATCATCCTCTACAATTAGCACTAGCACGCCAAGTCGGCCAAAACTACACTAACACTAACAAGTGACACCAAACACACCTCTCCAAGTCTAAAAACATCTTGCCGAACACATAGCAACACTCCTAGCTATTCATACATCTCAAAATATTCCAAAACCATCAAAATATTTTTCACAACTACTGCAACCACCTAAAACTCAAGAGCACCTTCATTATGTGCAACCAGACATACTAGCACAGACATCCAATACACCAGATGACCCTGTGAAACAACTCAACACTTGAAACTTCAAGGGAAGGTAGATATAAACATTATAAGCATGTTCCCAAATCCACAAAACTACCAGACACCTTGTTTCACCTGATAGACACACTACCAAACACATCTTCCACTATAGAATGATCTAGCACCTGAAACTCCAGATATGACACCTTTGAACACCTCTGATCATCACATCTAAATCGCATGAGCACATCTTCAACCATGAAAAATGTGGAGCAAAACATTGAACACCACTATGTCATATTGAACTTCCTTTTATTCAAATTTTCTCAAAAGCACTTGGAAACCAAGTGACCCAAGAACATCAGCAACATTACTTAATTCATACATCAATGATAACATTAATGACATATCAACATCAATAATCTCCCCCAATACAAGTCAGATTATAATGCAGGAGCATCCAGCAATGTAGGGCAATCTTACATCACCCAAAAAAAATATTTTCTTTATTTTCTTTAGTTGTTTTGAATTCCATGTTGGCACTTAAGGGGTGTAAGACAGTTAGGAGTCAAAAAAGGTGAAAAATGGTCACTTACTATTTTTAGTAAGTCAACCTAAGCGGACTCATATGGACCTAAAAATTTACCCCAAGGAGCAGAACTGAAAAACATTTCCAGTAGTGAAAGAATCGTCTCAATACCCTGCATGGTTTGGGAGATATTAAAGTTTTCATCCTAGGAAATTTCTCCAATGTAGCTTCAAATTCAAATATGAAAACCTTAGAGGCCTCAAAACAACTCAAAAAGTTGACGAACCAACCTCCGATGGAATCAATATTGTAGATCTCTTTAAGAGCTTTCCAACGATATGTTATAATAGCGAATCAGACACTTAGATCAAAAGTTATGGCCCCGTGAAGTTTCCCCTCTAAAAAGTGAATTTCATTAAAATATCTTCCTAGGAAAGAAATTAAACAGTGAGACTTTTGGTGACAAAATAAAAGGGAAAGTTACACTTTCTAAAATATTCTAGGGTGGTGATTGGGTAAAATGAAAAGGGATAACTTGGGGTTGTAGAAGGTGGCTCCATTAGAGCAGATTATGGCTCTAAATAATAGATTTTCTTTCAAAGTTGATTTTTGTTGTAATAAATCAAGCCCATGAGGCTGTAGCATTATAAATTCTAAATCTATAATTTTATTTTCTAAAATTAATTGAAAGTGGGTTATTTTTTGTCTTGCATCTTCTGTGTTGGTATCTATTATTGTGTTTGTGTGGGTTTCAGTGGGTGTAGCCCTCATCAAATTAACGACCTCTGTAACTACACATAAGTAGGACATCAATGACAACACCAGTATAGTGTATTGTCATTAATACCAAAACTTCCAACAACTCCAATGCTAGGGGTTGACATCAATGCAACAATTCTCTATTGATATCAATGACAACACATGTTTCCAACAATCTCTAAACTTCCAACATGGTTGGTCAAGAAAATTGATTTCATAGGTAGATCAAACAATGTTGCCAAGATGGAGAGATGTATTCCAGGAGTCAATATATAGGAAAGGCATATGACGAAGGAATGTGGGCAACTTGGGGATCAGGAACCTAGACTTTCTATGAAGAATATATGCAATGTCGAGTTCTTCAATATTGCATTAATACAAGTACTTTCTGAACCTGAAGCATAAGGATAGGGGTATGAAGCTAGTGGACCAAAATTTCTATATCCACCTGATCACTCTGAATATTCAGGTAGTCCCTACATTTTTTTTGACACCTCAGGGGTTTAATTTATCCGATTCATACATGCTCCTAATCCTAAATTTTTTGATTGCTAAGAGGGAAAGTCAAAGTGATTTGACTTGTTCCAGAATATTCCCCATGCCAACTATCATGTTCCACGTGTTGCCTTATGATTTGTTGCTTTTGATTTCCTTTCATGTGTTCTTTTGAAACTCTCTAATTGCCTTGTGTTCTATAAAAGGTTGAGAGTTGTTCTTTTTACAAAGGTTCAGAACTTGTGGAATTATGAAGACATAAAATTGGCATATGCACCAATTTTATTTCTTTTTCCTATTTTTTGCACCATTCCAATATAAAAAATTGTGTATTTCATTAGAGTTTACTAATAGAAAATCTATTTTCGAAGCTATTTCCTGATAAGAAATCTTACGTAGCTAACTATTTATTCTGATCGAAGAACCTAATGTGTTGCACTGGATTTGGGTGCACATTAACATTGTTCCATTATAAATGGTTGTATTTCTTTGAACTCTTACATCATTATATGCCTACCTGTGAAGAAATCTGGTGAAGTGTGGAATGGTTTGCTTTGTTTTAGTTTATTTCATGAGATACGTGTGGATAATAGTTGGGAGTAACTTTAAATTTTAGGATCTTTAATGTTTTGTTTAAAATATAAGTTAAATATTTCTAGAAAATGCTTTAAAAAATAATGGAATTCATGAGATATTCTTGTAGATCTTTCGTATTCATGAAATTGTGGAGCAATGTATGTTAAATCTACTAGATCTTTGCAAATGATTTGAATTCATGAAGTGTTTCTTGCAAATCATTTACGTTCATGAGATTATGGAGTAATACACGTTTAATTTGGTGGAATATTGCTATGTGTTGTTCAATACATTCACCAATGAGTCATAAGCATGATAGACCCCTCGTGATTAATGGTAAATTTAGCACAACAAACCTTGAGTGAACCTAGTGCATCAAGACTTGACATTCCCGAACCTTGGGATAACCAACATTTGTCTTTAATGAGGAAGTCCTGGTGATTCTTTCAAGAAAGGTAGGTTCTCTTGTTCTTTGAACGAGAATTTATATGCATGTTGGTGTGCTTGTGCAACATCCATGTCAATAGGTACCTAAGGGTGTTCATGCTTTGGAAACTAAGTTGCCAACAAAGAAAATATTTTATGGCACCAAAGGATAGGTTGCATAGGTAAGAAGGGTGTAAGGACTATAAAAATTTATAAAAACACTTCTTAAGGGTTTAAATTATTATAATATTGAATTTTAGTTCTATGAACATTTTATATATGAAAAAAAACATATTTAGTTTTAATATAACTCTCATAAATATGCTAGGGTGTTGGATTTAATCCATACGTCGTATTTGGTCCTATTAATGTTGCTTTGATTTCTAAATCAATTTATTATTTTTATTCCATTAATGATTACATTAGAATGGAATGGGTATATTTCCTTAGAAGTAAATCTAAGATTTTTAGTCATTTTAAAGAGTTTAAGGCTCTTGCAAAGAATATGGCTAATAGGAATATTAGTATTTTGAGGCATGATAATGGTGGTGGGTTTTTTAACTATATTTTGATATATTTAATAAGGACCATGGGATAGAAAGACATAAGAAAACTTTGTACAATCCTCAATAAAATGGATTTGTAGAAAGATTGACTAGGAAGTTGATGGGGGGAGCTAAGAGTATGTTGAATGGGGCTAGATTGAAACAAAAAAATTGGAAAATAGTGGCACAACTTGCTAATTGGTTAAAAAGTCTCCTAAATTAGCTCTTGTTGATAAGACACCTATGGAGGTGTGGTCAAGAAAAATTCTCTTATTGGCACATCTTTGAGTCTTTGGTTGTGAATTATATGCACATGTGCCTAGGGAGAAGCGGCCAAAGTTGGAGATCATCCTACAATACTGGTTTACAATTTTTGGCCAAATTGGACATTGAACTGAATTTTTTTAACTAAATCTTCACTTTCGAGCACCTATAGCTGCTAAACCATGAGGAATTTGAAGATGATGCAAACTAGTGATTTGTAATATTTTGTCTGTAGATTCTAATTTAAAAAAAAAAAATTGAATCAAATTGCATTTCTTTTTCCATCTCCTTCGAAAACTAGTTTTTATCAGTAAACACCATTTTTAAAGAGTGATGTTCACCGTAAACAACATGACTTTTTTTCTATGAAGGATAAAATTCTAATTTTTTTGAATTTAAATTTGTAACTATGATATCTAGCCCGTTCATTTGGTTTCATAGTGTTTATTGAATATTTTTTTCTTAATCAAGTTTTGAAGTCAAACCAATTACAATTTAGAAATAGGCAAACCATAAACAACATAACTTTTTTTGTATGTATCGAAATTCAAAAAAAAATTACTGGATCAAGGATATCAATACCTAGCGCAAACATATTTTTTAGAAATTTTTTTTGGTAATCTACTATTTTTCCACGTGCAAAACAAAGAGCTTGATTTTTCGGTGAAAAACCTATGTTTAATTAAACTAAAAAAATACATAATAAAACCAAAATATATTAAAATTATATTCTATGGATAGCTCATTCCGAGGACTACAATCATCAATTTGGG
Source organism: Sequoia sempervirens (assembly GCA_007258455.2). Lineage (NCBI taxonomy): Eukaryota > Viridiplantae > Streptophyta > Pinopsida > Cupressales > Cupressaceae > Sequoia > Sequoia sempervirens. The sequence goes on from VDFB02270651.1 coordinate 370,602,460, forward strand.
ACTCTGAAGTTTCCTCCACTTTCATCCTCAACCCGAGTTTCGAGAAGAAAATTTTTGTAGAAATTTGGTAGAAGAGGGGGAAAAGGGAAAAAAGGGGGGTTTGAGTGAACCCCCCTTCAAGCAAACCCCCCTTGACCCATTTGAGCAAAGGGGGGTTTGCTCGAACCCCCCTTGTTTTGTAATTTTTCCTTTGTTTTCCTTAAAAAATGGCACCAAAATGGATGACATCATCAAAAGGGGTTCGATCGAAGGGGTGGTTCAAGCAAACCCCTTTTTGGGTTCGCTCGAACACCCCCCTTTGAGAGAACCCCTAAAAACCTAAAATTTTCTTCATGGGAGTGTTTTGGAAAATTTCTTTCCTCAACAAAATTATAAACCAGTTTTTTTAATTGATTTAAAAGTCTCTTAAATTGGCTCTTGTTGATAAGACACCTATGGAGGTGTGGTTAGGAAAAATTCTCTTATTGGCACATCTTTGAGTCTTTGGTTGTGAATTATATGCACATGTGCCTAAGGAGAAGCAGTCAAAGTTGGAGAGAAAGGCTCTAAAATGAATCATCATTGGCTATGGTGTTGGTGTGAAATGATACAAACTTTGGGGCCTTGTGGTTAAGATATTTTTTTTATACTTGAAGTGTTATCTTTAGATAGATCAAGTCTTTTTCTATGATATTTCAGCCACAAGAGGATGAAAAGAAAGTGGTTGAACTAACCCTAAAGGACAAGAAAGTTGAACTTGAAGCCCATGAAGAACTTAAAGAGGAAGAGATCTTAGATAGTTTGGAACTCCCAAAATTCCACAAGCAACAATGAATGTTTGAATATGATTGCCGGTATCTTGTGAGTTCTCTCTGATGAGCTAATTTCAATGGTCCAAAGTGAGTTCCCCATGGCTGATATGACACTAATGTTATGGTGCAAGCCTAAAAATGATGGAAAAAAACATATTACCTTTTGTAGAGTCACCAACCTCCATTGCAAAGGAAGTACATTTTAATTTCTAGAGAACAAGATGCACTAGTCTTTTCATATCCCTAATAGAGTCACCAAAAATATGTTGGTAAACAAAATTTTCATTGTTTTTGATATAGGTAAAAACAGGTTTTGAAGGGACCTAAAACCCTCTACAACCGAAAAAAGTTGCAGAAAGGACAGCCTGCAGCCAGCCAAAAACCAGCCCCTAACAAGACCCATCAAGATTTACATTTGGAACTACTCTTGTGGGAGCGGAGAGTCATGTCAAAAGAAGGCCTAGAGATTTTAGATTTCTTTCCATTTACAGTAATCCAGCCTTCTTCCACCTGTGTTGCCTTGTCATGCCAAGTCAGCCCATAGTTATCGTGAAGATGATTGTCTGCAGCCACAGTCATAGAGATTTCATCATTTTTCATTTGCGCGGACAAAGACTGATCTGAAGAACCACCAGATATGGGAGTCGAAGCGCTATCACCAAATATGGCAATCAGAGGCCTAGTCACTAGCTCATTAGGGGTAGCCTTAGCAGCCCCACCATTTGAGACATCAAGAGGGGATGCCCCAAGACCCTAAGATTCCAAAGCAACCACCTCAAAAAAGCTCCTAGGTTGTTCAGATTTCTTCACAACCGTATAATGTTGTTGAGAAGCACCATTCCACCATGTAGTTGTCTTTTCTTTTTTCTCAAATCCACATTGTGCAGCAACATGACCTATTTTAAAGCATCTTCTACACCGAAAGGGAATCCCTTCATAATCCAGAGATTGGGTCCAAGAACCCCTAGAGGATTTAAGCACAACCTCAGTAGGCAGCCCTTTTGAGATATCCATTTCAACCAATATGCGAGCAAAGGTGGAATGAAAAATGTCAGAAGATTCATCATCCACCAGCAAGAAATCACCAAGAGCTTCGCCCACCTCCTCTAGGAGAGAATCATTCCAAAGGTGAAGGGGAAGATTAGGCAACCGAACCCAAATCAGGATTTTATTGAAAGTTTCAGAAGCCGAGTTGAAATCTGAATGCCAAGGCTTAATCATCAACAAATGTTTGTCCTCCCAACTAAAAAAATGGTCACATAAAATTATATTTTGTTCTTGAGCATTGTCAAACTTAGCTACAAAGAACCCATTAGCCATGGGGAAAATGTGAACTTTACCAGAAATAAGAGGTTCCCATTCATTAGTGATCCAAGAATGCAGCTGAGGGAGGTTGGGCCAAAAACCCCTGAACCGATAGATCACCCCACGAGCAGAGAGCTCAACAGCACTGTCATCAATTTCACAAAGATGGCATTGGAAACGGGTATAAACCTGCCAAATGACATCCTCCCTTGCCTAAAACCTGCCTTTGATTTCACCACAGTTTCGGTGCCCTTAACCCGCTTCCCTCCAAACCTCGTCGTGCCATTCCCCACAGGCTCAGCCAAAGAGGACATAGGGCCTCCGCCACCCAAAACGCCACCAATGCCAACATTCGCGCCGACAACAACTGCACAGGACATAGAGACTTTCACCCCATTTGGAAGGGCCTTACCAATGACGTTGCCCACAGCTAGGGCCGCCAAGTACGAGAAACCACCACCATCATCTTGCACGGCCCGTGAAGGGATTCCACCACCAACGCCATTATCTGACGATTTCAAAATGCCTGTTTCGCTAGAGTTCCCGCTCGAGCCCATTATGGATGAAGACAACATTGTTTGCAATCAACAAATTTTTTCATTGTTGTTTACATTGAAATATGACTCTAATTTGTTTGGTGAACAAAAAAAGACAAACCAATAATTGAAGAGATTGTTATTGGATTAATGATCTTCCTCTAAATTTTAGAGGCACAACTCCATCATATGATGAAATTTATATTTCAATGGGTATGCTTTTAACCAAGAAAGATAAGTAAATTAAAACAAAGACAAAAAAAAGATAACTACATAGATAAGAGGATGAACCAACATATTCATCCCTCAAAGACATAGAAAGCGGATATAAAATAAAGAAAAATAGCTATAGTTAAACACATGACAAAACATCAAAAAATAGATATGGATTCGTCAAAAAAAAAAAACCCACAACACAAAGAAACATACCTGACTCACTGACCAATCATATGTTCATTCTTTATTTCCTTAACAAAAGAACTCGCATACTCTTTCTTTTGTACAAAGAAAAAAACTCTATTCCCTTAAAAAATCCCAATCTCCCCATCCCAAAAAATTGAACCCCTCCTTCGTTAGAAGTCTTACAGAAAAAGAGACCATTTGGTTTTCAAACTATTTATTTTTCAACTGGGAATTTATAAAGTTTTATAGAACCAAAAAACTAAATCACTTCACGTGCCTCTCATGAAGAAACAAGTGTGTAAGTTGTGCCTTCTTTATCCCCTGCACACCCTATCCTTACAATGCGATGAACATGCATATCCATATCTCTAAATCAAAGTTCACAACAAATTCGATTGACTTAATATTAAGACCACGAGTTGCAACAATTTACCAACAGTACTCATCAATATGGAAGAAGAATCATAATCTTCAAATGTCTAATTGGCCACAATACATCAAACCCTGAAACTTTGATTGCCAGACTCTGCTATATGCAAAGACATCCTGCTTACTCATGTCTGAAATGAATGGCTCATAATTGATCTCCTCGCATTTCTCCATCTCTTGATAATTCAAGATTAACGAGGAACGATTTAATATATCAACGCAAACACAATCAAATCCAAAAACAAAAATTGATTTATTAAAGAATGATTTCTTCTTATCTAGTATTCTTGGTGGACCAAATAAAAGAATTTCCATGATTTACATCACCATGAACATAACCTTAGAACGCATCTTCTCTGAAATGGAAATGACTTTGACAACAATGTATTCCACCATCTCAATTGATATCGCTTGCCCAAAAGTGTCTCAAATGTGCCACATACTTGGACCTAACATATCCATAACCATAACATATTAGTCACCTTGGTGGCCCTCATATCAATTGTATTCGTCCATGAATCGTAAACAGTATAAAAATTAGGTTCCCCATGAAATACAAACATAATACAAATCTTGTCATCTCTTACAAAATCTACCATGTTTCCATCAAGGGAGAGACAGGGATTAATGATCGGTGACTACAATATGCTTGGCAGTCTTAATTGAAGTTCAGAACTAGGAGTATCTAGGAAATATATCCCATTACATATCATCATCTATTCATCATCCTTGGCTCCTGTGTCAACCCCAAAATAATCAATCTTAGCATTGTCATGAAGTTGAGTATACTAGACTATTGTCAATCTCAAACTTGGATTGTAAACCACACATTTATCCCAAATAAATCATAACTTTAACAAATTGTTTTTGCTAAACTAATTTGACTTAAAGTTGATGTTACTTTCAAAGACATGACATTGAACCATTCTCCCAAGAGTTCTTTATGTAAGACCATATTCTCATGACAACCCACCACCTTTAAGGTGTACTTAGGATTATAAAAAATATCTAGTTAGCCGATAGGCTCTACTTCTGGGATAGCCAGTGCACACTTGGCCTGCAAACCTGTCTCACGCTACTGGAATACCCTTCGCAGCTACTGTTTTCAGATTGTACCGGAATACCCTGACTGCTATTGCATTTGGATGTGGCACTCAAAGCTTTGCTGACTTGAGGAATTCGGTAGCTGTCCATCAAAGGACACAGATGTGCACGCCTCTCGTGTTGTTGCACCAGGGACAACGCAGGTCAGAAAACTTTGCTCCTGCCTATAATTTTTCTATGTGTGAAGTTCCGACCGGGAAGTTGTCTCACGCCGGGAGTTGTGATGGCGGCATATTTTGTTCAGGAAACTGACCGCCAGCACGTGGAAAATGAAAACCAAAGTTTATTTGTTTCCGGTAGGTGTTGATTGTTGCTGGCGCGCCTGTGTGTAGACGTCTCATGCGCCTTGACCCCTCTACGCAGCTACTTGTCGATCGCGCAGGAGCTGCTTTGTCACGCCCAGGCCTACCCATAAGGGTGCTTCAAACTGACTCACCGTGTATTTTCTACTTTCCCAGGGTTTCGTCCTGTACCGTGATCTAGGCTTTGCTCTTGTTTGCAAGGGTTTCTCAAGCAGCAGGAGGCAACTTCTGCAGACTCTCTAGTTATTCTCCACAGAAGGTATGCATTTTTGGCACTTCCCCTATTTCGTGTTTGGTTTTACAGAATGTTTATTAAAATGAAATTACTGCCAGGATCCTAATAATGCGCACATTTAGGTTTTAACAGCCTGTCTATGGAAGACTTAAGAGTATGTTCACTGAAATGAAATTTTTGATAGGGGAATGGTAAAATGAGACACTAATCACAACTTTTCTAGGTTTCTGTGGAACTCTTAAGAGTATGTGGTATTATGCCTTGTGTTTCATCTTAATAGGATTTTATCTAACAGCCTCTTGTAGGGTTCAGCTTTTTTAGGGGATTTTCCCTATTTCGTGTTCGTTTTACAGTATGTTTATTAAAATGAAATTACTGCCATAATCCTAATAATGCGCACATTTAGGTTTTAATAGTCTATAAATAAGGTTTCTGTGGAAGTCATAGAGTATGTTCACCATGAGATCACAATTCTTTGAGGACCTTTTTTATAAAACAGTTCTTCTGGCGTTGTCTATGCTTCCATCTTTTTTTTTAGGGGAATGGTAGAAAGAAATTCATAGTTTGAAGATTAGTGATTCTAATTCATTGCTATGTCAAGTCTTTTATATTATAAGGGAGCTTAATTTTAGCCATTTTTCATTTTCATTTTTTATTCTTGACTCACATTGACCTACTTTGGGTCTTCTGTTGACATTAATGTAATTTATTTCTCTAGAAAGTTCTGCTGTACAGAGTCCTGAACCCAGACCGAGTACACATTGGGTCCCTGGGCTGGTTCGTGGACCTAGACAGGCCTGGTGCATTCCAAACAAGGTGACCCTTTCCCTGACCATAACTGGGGCTCAAAAGCGTTGATTTTCAATAAAAACAGAAGATTATATAATAATTTGTCCTAACGTTAAAAACTACTACAGTAACAACATTAAAAACATAAACACAAAACAAAACAATTCTTCTTACCTTTCATTCCTTACACAGTCTATACTCCATTGCTATTTTACAGGGTCAATTTCCTGACTTAATTTTCAACCCCCATTACCTCCAATCTGTTCACCTAAAGGTACATCTTAATTTATATAAGTAAACTACAGACCAAAATGGAAGAAACTGTTTCATGGGTGCACTCTTCTTGTCATATATGTAATTGTCATTTTTTAATCAACTTTCATATATCTACTCCAACTTATAACTTAAGGCATTCTTCGATGTCAATCAGAGACTTTATTAGCTTTGCTTTTGATGACAAGGAATTACCTGGAAAAAAGCTCTAAGTTTGTTAGTTTAGGTTTCTTCTCAGATTCTACCTCAAGTCGTTCTTATTTTCTTGTATAAATTCTTAAAACATTTAGTATCCCTTTATAAATGCATGGTCAACTTCAGACCTTACATTTAGAATGAGATGACAAACTCCTCGACTTTGTAAAATGGAAGCCAACAGAAAACTATAAATAAAAATAAATAGCAAACTGATTTCCATTAGCATGTATTTATGAAGTAATGTAGGACGCTAAGATGACCTTAAACTGATTAAATGTATACAATAACCAAAATGCATTCCTTACTGAGTATTTTGTAATCCCTTTCCATGAAGAACTAATATTCAATAGAGAGAGCTAATGGTTGGATGCACAAAATTATTCATAAGAAAATAAAGACTTTCCATAATAGATGATTCATTATTGAGGAATATCGGGGATGGGCATGATGCAAGTTTGTTTAGAATTATGGCAAACTGATCAGAGTTTACTTCCTTGTTGCAACATAGTATTCAAAAAACATGTTGAATTTATATACATAAGCATCATAGCATTCTGTGTTTGTCCTTGCAGAGATTTTTTAATGCTATATTCTTAGTAAGTTGAGTAATGGTCCTAACATTCCATCGTTGCCCTTACAGAGATTTTTCCATACAATGCATGCCATTCAAGGAGTTTACTTCCTTGTTGTAACATAGTAATTGAAAAAACATGTTGAATTTATATACTTAAGCATCATAACATTCTGTATTTGTCCTTGCAGAGATTTTTAAATGCTATATTCTTGGTAAGTTGAGTAATGGTCCTAACATTCTATCGTTGCCCTTGCAGAGATTTGTTCACACAATGCGTGCCATTCAAGGAGCATTGATTGCTTCATCAAGCATACAAATCATCCTTGGTTACCACCAACTTTGGGGCATCTTCACTCGGTATTTAACTACATTGATTGCGTTTAAATTTATTTCCCCTTCTTTGTTTTCAATGCTTGGAAATTCCCTTTAATTAGTCATGTGGGCCTCCTAAGGAATTTCTCATTTATTTTAAATATGACCATCATGGTATCTTTATTTCAGGTTTTCTAATTCTCTTGGTATGACACCAGTGATTGCTTTAGTTGGACTTGGTTTGTTTGCTTAGAGAGGTTTCCCGGGGGTTAAGGTTATATCGCCTTCACTGTTCTGTATTCCTTTGAGACAATTCAAAATACCATCTGAATTATTTCTTAATTATACAATGTACCTACCAAAGTCTCGATGCTCTTAGCAGATTTTAAGCCTTTGTTTTGCATAGTAAATGAAAGAGTTCAAAGGACCATTCATTGCATGGTGGGTCTTCTTGTCAATGATGTAACTCCTTTGTATATTGTTTAAAACAATCAGGTTGGCAAATGTGTGGAAATTGGTGTGCCAAAGCTTATTATCTTTATTGGATTTCTCAAAATGTTTAACTTTCTTCTTTGTTGATTTCCCACTCACTCCTATCTAATGTAGTACTTGAAACATATTCATATTCAGAGTAATTCTCAGTATAGAGGTCTCTTCCAACAAAACTCAATTTTAACAAAGATCCTTAATAATTCTTATGCAGTTCCCAACTGTTGCAATATTTTACTATCATCCATAAATAAGAACTATCAAAACATGACCATGGCCATTTATGTTAATCAACACTATTCCACATAAAATTTCATAAGCTTGCCCTGCAAATTATGTCACCCTTATGATAGACCCCATCTTAGTAGGGATTTGTAAATTCAGAACCATTCAAAATAAGTACTTTGTCACCTATAATACTGGTAACTACCTAAGGATTTGCAAATTATACAAATAGACTAGTAGTAGATCCATGTGTGCACAATAAGATAAAATAATGACAGTCAATTAAGAGTCCTATCAGTGGAGATGTCCATGAATGAGCCTCACTGAATCAAATCTGATTCTACTATAGATGCTATGCAAATCTCTACTGTCCAATCTCCTTAAACAGGTTAGCATTACTGGGTGTAGGTATCGAGGAAATTCAATTTTTTACAATTTTAGCTATACATTACATGGAGATTCAAGTTTAGAAATTGAAATAATGCATCAAATTCAAGGTTCAATTTTCATTGATTCAATTATAGCAAACAATAAAAATTTAAAAAATTTACATTTTCAGCAATTTATTTTACCTTTTTTAATTACTTTTACATCCCCAGCATGGTTGGAGGGCATCATAAATTTTCCCACCCATCCCTAGGATGGTTGAAAGACATTGTATTCATTCCTGGCCATCTCCAGCATGGTTGAAGCACATTACATGCATTACCAAACATCAATTGCTATCTTGATTATGGAATTTAGGTATTGAAACATTAATCTATTAGCAAGAGTGCAGTCCAACAAACTACACATACAAAGAATTCAATTATAGCAACCTTTGGATCTATCACAGCCTTGCAGTTTTTATAATTTTCCTACCATTTGGTTAAATATCACACTGAAACTTAATATTTTAGAAATAAAGTAGGTGATTACAACACATGAAGCATGGCAGTAAAAAATGGAAACTCGTCGAGATACTCCACTACTTGGCTGTTTTCCACACGCAAAGTAATTTTGAATACTAGCTGGAATATCTATTATTCATAGACTAATGTTAATCTGTACTGACTTTTCAGCTAAATTTAGTTAAACTAACTGATTTTATTTTTCCTTATTGCTGTGGTTAAAATCTAGTTTTAAATGTGCTCCATATCAATGATAGGTGTTGAACAACAAAATGCAAAATCTACTTTTTTTTACCATAATTTTTAATTACCTTTTCTTAATAGCATGTAGAAACAACTCATAACCAAGGCCTCCCACCCAGCTCATTGTATTGATCACCATACTTGCTGCTCGAGCATGAAATTTAAGATTTCTATCACTATTTTTTTTATGCACCTGTAGGTGGTAAATATGTGTGCAGATCCAAGAAGAGGGATTTGACTCATGAAGAAACTACTCTTGCAAATGACCACCAACAACATAACCTTTCACCAATTGCAAGATGTCTTATTCAAGGTCACAAGTCAGTGTCTTGCGGCCTCTCAGTAGAACTCACCATCTATCACAGATATTGGTAATTTGTACAGATATTTGTACTCTGGAATTTCAAAAACATTTTTAAGAGGTTATTTCATTTGGCTGAATTGATTAGAAAAGAAGATTGAAAATTTCTATTTGCAAGCGATGTCGGGTGGTTATTTAAACATGCTTGTTTATGACTTTGGTCTAACTATTTGTTTGTGGACACTAGATGGTAAGTTGTAGATGTTCTCAGCTTTGTAATCGAGGGATATTACCAATTCAGCAAGAAATCTGAGTTTACAAATAAATCCAATCATACATTCAAGTCAAATAAGCCATGGAACATAAAAAGATACCAAATCTATGATGTTGAATTCCTGTTATTTTATTTAACATCCAACAATTTCTGTCAAACCTGATGGCTGAATGTTGAAATTGCTAGATTATTATTTTGTAGTCTTACAGTCATGTTGAATTCCTGTCATTATTATAGTGATGTTCAATTCCTATCATTTTATTTAACCTCCAATTATGTTCAACAAGTTATACTAAACTATCGGCGTATTCCTTGCAGCTCACCTGGCTGCAAGTGCTAGTCTACTAGATCAACCTTTTCCATACTTGTATTGAAGGAAACGTAAGAGAACACTTTCATCTTTATATTTTGTACACAAGGAGAGTGACAAGTTATGTACACCATGATATTCATTTTGGATTTGTTGGTCACAAAATTACAAATAATTTATAGCCTCATGTGCCTCATCCTTTGCATTGGGCTCACTAGAATAACACATGAATGCAAGAAACAATCTCCTTGGGTTCAAATTGATTATAACCATCCATGATTCAACAGTTTCGTATGGGTCTAGTATGATTAAATCTGGTGCAAACTTGTATTGTGACTCATGGGGTTTTTTTCCAAAGCTTTCGTGGATTACAAATATGCAGATTATATTTTCTTGAAAGCTTCAAAACCTCTTTATCAAATCTATTATGTGCATGTCTTGCAACGATGGCATCCATGAGATTATATTCTTTTGAAATATTTTTTCAAATAGATTGAGCGCCATGTTTGTTTGTTTTTGCTTAGTTGTCGGTGAATCCTCAATCTTTTTGAGTTTTTAAAACTGCGACTTTGAAAATCCCATTTTTTAGAGTATGAAATGTGTGTGGGTTTCTTATTGGCTATCACAACCATTGCAGGCACTTTCAGAGGTTTTAAGATGTCCCAAAATTTCTAATTTGTTAAACATTTTTTTTTTTCTTCAAAAACCTCTAGCGAGATCTTAGGTGGTTGTCATATCACATTGGGTTCTTCACAATCTTGTCAAGGTCCAACAAATTTTTCTAATCTCATAAAAAATTTAAAATCTAGATATTTTTTGAAATCAAATGTGATTTTTGAAAGGTTTAGAACATTTAAATCTTAATTAAAATTTACAAACTTTTTATTTGAACTTAATAACCACAATTATGGTGGACAAATGAATATTTTAAAACTCTTAACTATAGACTCATTTTTGCATGAAACCTAACCATATTCCAACACAATTACCACTGCCAAAATTTTGATGTAAACGTTTAAAACTAGGCGAACTCAAAACATGAGGCTAACAAGGCCTAAAAAAGTAAGTTTACAAGTAGTATTTACAATTCAGTTTCGAATATGTCAACAATGCTTCCATGGTTTGAAATTATTTTAATAAGAGGTGCAATAATGGATTCACTGGTACAATATCAATGACTCAAATCCTTTACAACATATATTTCTTAAATTTTAATTCTTTACATCAACAGGTGATTATAAAACCCTTTTCCAATTTTTTCATTGCAACATATAGCACTACAATATCCATGTGGTTATTAAAATTTGACCAAACATTTAATAAAATATATATATATATATATATATATATATTTTCCTCCTACAGCAAAGCATAGGTATTCTTGGTCATGGCTTACAATGACCATTACAATAAAGCTTTCAACACCTCTACAACGGCATTACAAACCCCTTTCATACGTTGGTTTATATATATATATTTTCCTCCTACAGCAAAGCATAGGTATTCTTGGTCATGGCTTACAATGACCATTACAATAAAGCTTTCAACACCTCTACAACGGCATTACAAACCCCTTTCATACGTTGGTTTACACAGCATGATTATAACATTTCACAAGCAGCAACAAAAATCAGCTTCCTCACATAACTAGATTTTTGCAATAAACCCCAAAACATAAACACAAAAGTCAACAAGAAAACTTTTCCATAGGCCAATGGGAGCTCACCTCACAATCATAAGATTGAAAAACCAATCCACCCCCAAGCTAGGGAGATCAATAAGGTAACTTAGTTTCAACCAAAAACATTTAAACACACACCTCAACAATGTTAGGATTGTGAATAACGTGAGACACAAGATCAAACAATTAACAAAAACATCTTCCATGCAAGAGAGTTGCAAACAATAATTTGCTATATCCTCAACTAAAAAAACTTATAGAATGAAAAGCTTGGTTGAACCTCATAAGAGATAATATAATGAAGGAGAGTTCTTATAAGAGAAAACTCTAAATGCTTTCACCAAAGAACAGCCATAGGACAAAAAGAGAAAGTTCTTACAAAAGATTATCAATATGCACAAATAGGACAAAATGCTCGAAATACATGTAGAACAGCAAAAAATAAGTCATCCCACGTAAACAGAAAATTTCCAAGATTTGAAACATCCAAGTAATTCACCAAAATGTGAAAACACAAAGAAATGAATAAAATGTACTTAAAGAAAAATCTAGAAAAATTGCATGAATAATAGTGAAGAGTTCTAAAAGACCTTTCCAACATCGCTAGAATTGCGAAAAATAGAGAAACTAGTCAAAAGTTGTGAGCTTGAGAGTGAAAATAGCACATTTGACTTTAGCATGTGATAAAATGTACCAGCAGCAAAATCTAAGAAAAAAACCAACACCATTGAATAGTGCTCAAAACTAGCTTCTTGACAATATCATGTTTTCCCAATTTCGATACCCAACAAAAAGTTATCACAATTTTCCAAATCTTACTAAAATTACAAAAAAAAAAGCAAAAATAATTTAGCCCCCCAAGGGTTGGATGTTAGTCACCCATGTGACCCTAGGGTGGCGGAGAGGTCACTGGTACTAGAATTTTTGTGGAAGTTTAAAGGGTGCTTACTGGCGGCTTGCAAGCTCCTACCGGCAAGCACCCTACCACTACCGCTAGCAACCAACTAACTGCAGTGGCCAACATCAATGGCCTTGAAGTCACTACGCAGTTGCACACTCAAACTGCCATGCTAGTGCTGGCAATTAGTGCTAAGTGCTTCGACCAACACTCTATGCTAAAAAAAATCGTACATACGAACTATACAAAGACCATATGGCCCCTATATATAAAAAAAAATTCCTCAAGCTCCCAATGTCGAAATCGAGTGAATTTTATATCAAAATTCATTTGCCTAGCCTCCTAAACGCAATGGTGAGGTCCTTTTCACACCAAAAAATTTCCCAAATCCAAAAATTGTAAAAAAATAATGAAGATTACAAATTTGCTCTTGTAAATCTAGGTGAGAAAAGAAAAATGAAAAAATGAAAAAGGGGTTTGTTGAATCCACACTTTGATACCATGTTAGAATTGTGAATAACATGAGATGCAAGGTCAAACAACGATAAAAAACACCTTCCATGCAAGAGAGTTGCAGACAATAATTTGTTATATCCTCAACTAGAAAAAACTTATAAAATGAAAATCTTGGTTGAACCTCATGAGAGATAATACAATGGAGAGTGCTTATAAAAGCAAACCCTAAATGATAGAGGGATTAGATCACGACAAATTTCGTCATCCTATGTGATGAGACAAAATGATCTAATAATAGCTCACTTTAGTTAATAGAAAAGAAACACTCATAAGTTTAGCTTAAGTGCATGAAATAAATTAGCCTACTAATCAATTAAATATTAATTAATTATTAGCTAATGCATGATTATTCTAGCAAACAACACAAAAATTCTACCACAAATACACAAGAACACTACACACCAAAGCCCCAAGGTATAACTAAATAATTATTCTCTCAAGAATCTCATGAGGGGGAGTTAAGGACACTTTGTTATGGTAAAAATAACCAAAAGCATATATGTACAATAGTAACCACATCCTCAAAATCCACCACCATGTTCTCCCATGACACACAAACTCCATATCACAATTCTTCACAAACATTTATACTCATCCATCTCATACAATAAACCACATGGGTACTCATACACAATAATTTTTTTACCGACAAGGGTTCCAATCCACTCAAAAGCCCATCACATGGAGTGCTCTCAACAATTCGGAGAGCCTACTCCAACTATCCAAAACCCAACATAACACCAAACAACAACAAAACCAAAAAACATAGAACTTCAACCAAATACATTCATACAATATTTTTCACAAAACTAAAGCAAACGAGACAAGGGGCCTACCTTGACAAATCTCCAACACTTGAAGGAGGTTGATGTAGCTCCACCACCAAATCCTTCTCAAGATTCTTCTCCTCAACTAGGCCTTTCTCTCAATCTCTCCAACTCACAAGAACTCTCTATACACAACCCAATTTCCAAATGATCAAAATCCTTTCTTTTCATCCACAATTGATAATTAATAGACTTGTATCTCTTCATCCCTCAATGTGAAGGTGACACATGTTACCTTCACAATTAATCTCCAAAAAAACCCTAAGCATTTTCTCACTCATTGTGTGAGCAATCTTTAAGAGACCACCTCCTCTTTGAATTTGATCTCTCAATTGTGCGAGCAGAGTAGTGGGAGAAAATTCATCATCCAAGATTTTTCATGCATCCCATTAAAGCATGCTCCCAATCTAGACTTAACCAAGAAAATTTCAAATTTCATCACATTTACAAATGGACATGGAAAGGGATTCAAACATCAAACATGGTTTAATTTATACCCTCCAAAAAGGCCCTAACCCCCAGTCCTATAACCTAGGACCTTGTGAAAAGCCAAATAAGATAAAAATAGCAATATAGGACCACTCTAAACCCCTTGGAAAAGTATAAATTCAAAATTGACACTTAATTAACATTATCTTCAACTTTTTGACTCATCCAACACAACACTTAAACATAAACCTCTTAGCACAAAACAATAAACTTGACAACATAGTAAGGAAAATTTTACAACATGAATATAAATTTATATTACAAAAAAACTTATTCCCTCCACATGGACTAGTGTTAGGCTATATTGGTTATTCACAAACAGGGTTACCACATGACCTCCTGATTTCCATTAGAAATGGAATCCCTACACACTCAATTTCAATTGTTAGTTTATCATACTTGAACTCATAAGAAAGGAACAAGAAATTAGAGTTTACTTGAAACAATATTCAAACAATTCAATTAATCATCTAAATCACATATCAATAACATTCAATTCTATGTGAATATAATTCTAGGCAAGTACTTTATCACTTCACAAAATAACCTAATGTTTTATGAAATAATTCATAAATTAAGTTATCCATTTATAGATAGCATAAGAAAATAAATAAATTAATAAATTTATCCATTTGCATAAGCATCAACATATCCATAAACAAATTAGCCCATACATGTAATTATACCATTGACCATAATCAAATGTCAAGATAGTAGGTCCAACTAATTTATAAACTAGAATATAAAATGTCTAAGGTGATAGCAACTCACTATGAAGTTGGCACAAAAGTAGTATAATAAACCATCACTAATGGTGGGGTCTCACAATTTCACATTTGTAAACATGAAATAGAAAGTCAAAAGACACAAATGAACAACTATAATCAAGAGCTTCCTCATGTTGGTCAAACCACTCCCCCTTTTATTTTGCATTGGTAGGTTTAGGTACAAAACCTAATACATGCTTATCGAGTCTTGTACACTTTAAATTATTACATATTAATTGTTTCCATGTGGAATAGTTGTATGGAAATAGATGAGGGATATCAAGTTCACCCATCACAAGAATTAGAAACAACACACATCAACAAAAAGAATGAAAAGCCAAGCATAACCAAAACAACATCCTCTCAAAAAAGTACTCAATCAAGAAACCTCTCAACAAAAATGAAAGTTGCACTTTATAAATAGATTTTGTACATTTGCCTTTGACTAAAATCTATAAAGTGGACTTGATCTTGGTGTTTTATAGATGCCAAATAAGGAAAAAATGTTGAAACTATAGATCTAAAGTAGAATGAGAATAGAATGTATCAATTAAAAGTACATTGAAAAGCAATCACTTTGAAAAAAAATGGTACTTGAAAAGATGTTTGTATGAGTCCAAACAAACCCCCAAAAGTTCCCAAAACAAGAATTTCTCAACACCTATGACAAATTGCAAGTTTTAAGAACTACACCATTGTGAAGCCCTCAAAAATTAGTCAAGATAAAGGAAAAAAAATAAAAAATCCAATCTTCAATACTCGAGAATGAGGCCTATTAAATTAGTGTTAAAACCATAATTGCATTAGAGAGAATGTCTAAATTGGGGTCAAGTCTAAGAACATAGTACTAATGTCAATTGGCCAAAATTTTCCTATCAGGTGAAAAAAGCACCATGGATGAACAAAAAACCACTTGTTATCCATAAAAAAGCCAAAAATTGAAGATTACAAAATATGCTTAGAGATGCCTCCTAGATGCCAACATTGCTTATGGATTCACTTGAGACTGCTTTGCACTAGCAAAACCACTTGAGTATCCCTCCAAACCATGGTTAGGTTGTGAGAAACCTTCAAAGTTAGATCAAATCAATTAGAGGGGGAATATCCCTAGAGATGCTAGTGTCAATCACTATTTGGTGGTTGACCAATGTATAAAGTGTCAACAAAGGTTAAAAAGCGTACCCTAGTTAGTAGTAGCAATGATAATAGTATGGTGGGAGGCCCCCACTTTTTAAAGTGCTTAATGAATTGAGATACAAATGGTGCTTAATTTTTATCAATCAAACATTGATGAGGCAATTGTGGCACATGAAGATGTCAAATGAAGGGCTACACATGCCACTATTAGTTACCAAGGTGAAAGAAAATAAATTATTTTATTATCCTAAGTGAACTTAATAACTAGGGTGAAGCATAATATTACACCAACACCAATAATATTAGTATTGTTTATAAAGAGTTGGCATAAAGAAGGAATATTATTACTATTCCTAATTCTCCTACTAAACAGACCATAATATGTTAAATGCAAACTCCACCATGACCTAAGACAAGCTCAAAAATAAAACAAGCCTCAAAATCAAGACAAATCCTTATTTAAATTAATAATATTCCATTCTGAATAAAAGGATATGCTTGTTATGCATAAAAATCAGTATCTTATCCATGTTCAAGGCATAAGGAACAATAAGATCAAGCATGAAAAATGGGAGCAAAAATACAACAAAGAAGGCTAGTGGAGAACAATGGTTGCCCCCTAAGAATACCTATGTCAAATTAAATTTTGATGGAGCTTCAACAATAAATCAGAGTTTAGCGAGGGAAGGCTTTTTATTGTGTGATTCTAAATGAGGTTTAATTTATGGAGGGTCGATATTCTTTAGTATAAGGATGAACAATGAAGTGGACTGGGAAGCATTCCATGCAAGTGTAGGGGCAACGCTCTCTCTAAATTAGAATAAAATAGTTGAAGTTGATCATGTTGAGGGCTTAGGCCAAATGTTTAAAGAACTTATTATAGCTATTTTGTTTTGTTAGTTCAAGTTGTGTATGTTTTGGTTTGTTAACATTGTACTTTTTGTTGTCCATGGTTGGGCAATTGCCACCATTTTTAAGCATCATTTCCTTTTTGTTTTTGTAAGGTTGTCTATGAAATTTATGCTTTTAAAGGATGAGGACCCCAATAGAACCCCCACTAAATTATCTTTAAAAACAATCACAATATTTACCCATATTATCTTAAATACAAACCTAACCATAAGAGCAAACAAAGACAAATGAAAAAATTAACCTAAATAACCAATAATGAATAATTGTTTTATGAAAAATCTAGTAACCTAATAACTACAATAACACCTAAGAAAATTAAAAAGTAACGAGGCTTGTAAAACAAGTAGGATAGAAAAGAAGAAGAGGGGAAGAAGATGAAGACAAACAAGAGAGGTGACATAATAGATGTAAAGAGATGATGAGGAGATGGAAGGGAAGGGTAAAAAGAAAAAGATGACAGTTGATAAGAGGAACTAAGGTAAAATTGTAGGAGAGAAAAAGAAAGGGAAGAGGAGATAAGTCAAGATGGAGTAGAGTGATAGTGTTCCAGGGAGTTTAGTAATTTCTATCACCTCTAATAACTTTCTCTTGAAATAGTTCTCTTCCTTAACAAGGACTTCAAGGGTCTCCATTAGGATGTGGTGTTTGGTATAAGAGAGTAATCCACAAGTTCGATGTCCCAATGCATTCATGTTTAATGTCCAACAATGCATAAAAAATGTACCTGGTTCAAAATTGTGGGCATGGATTTGACCACCAAAATTTCAAAATTCAAATTTATTTACAAGTCCAGGTTGACTTCCTTTCAACTAACAATTATTGTTTCTGGGTGTGAAATGTTTAAACATGCAGGCTAGGGTTTTCTATAAAAAAACACTTGTTCATTATAAACATCAAGGAAGCATAAAGAAACATTAAAATGTGTAGGTTACCCTGGTATCTTCTCGCACATAGCATGTTACAAGGTACAGATGCGATCCCTGGATCTAAGTTCTTTCGGCCTTCATCACATAAATAAGAGTTTTAACGTCCATAGTAATATTTGTTTTACCTGACCAGTTCCACTGTTAGTGAATTGTTATTCTCGCCCTCCTTAAAACACTAATCTTAATTGGATCCCATGTAAGTTTTGATAATCTCCTTTTCAGAACAATACAACCAATACGATTAATTTATCTGCATCCGAAAAAGCAGGTGGATCATTTAAAATGAACAATACAAATCTAATATATTAAGATTCGTCTAGAGTTGTAGTCACAAGTTAATTGGTAAAATTATTCTCATGGAGCATATATATCAATAGGTTTCATGTGTGAAGCCTCACCAACCAAGAATTATGCATTTTACAGGCATAGATGTAAGAAATGCAGAACCTGTTAATTTCTATCAAAATCAACCAAAAAGACTAAGCAATGTTGCAAAACTCACCACTCTATGGAAAGATAATGAAAAACTCAGCATATTCTTTGATAGACAATGTTTAATGTGCCAAGACTTTGACAATGCATTCCAAGTTAACATGTTGAATCCAGTTTGAGTAGACTCTCATTCACTTTTACCAGACAATGGGAAGCCAGATCAACTCAACAAGTATCGGCAAGTTCTGTTATATTCTTTCGTTGATTTGACTTGGAATAATTACAGCTGTATAATATAAACTTGTGTTGACAGAGGTACACCGACTTTTGAAGTTTTTCCATGTTTGAAGAGGCATAAAACGTCCATTCACACTTCTAGAAATCAAGCTTCCTCCTCTGAGTTTGTAATCATTTCTAACAAATGATCCTGACGAACTGTCCAGTTGGCAAATAGGGTACTCAATCATCCTTTATTCTCCCAAACAATCCATTTGGATGAGTGACGAGGTTATGCTACCATCCCATAAAACAGTATAACTGTACATCAAAATCCCAAAACATCTAATATTTCATCCAATTCTTATTGGACTAGAAAATCAACATGCATATGGGGGCCACAATGGTGACAATGCAACTTTCACCAATGAGATTTATTGATAAAAGGCTAAAGCAAATGAATATTGTACATGTCATGAGAATTTGTACATTTTCATCTAGGAGACTATTGAATTTTAATATCTAAAATCTCAGTCAATCGAGGTCGTCTGTACCTTCGTAATAGCAAAGATGAGCAAACAACACTAACAGAGGAAAGAGCCATGGCAGCCCCTGCCACCCATGGGGGTAACCTGATTTTGAGAAAAGGAAAGAAGAGTCCAGCTGCCAGTGGAATTGCAATCATATTGTAACCCATTGCAAAAACATAATTCAGCTTGATTCTTGCAAAAGTTTTCCTGGACAAATCAATTGCAGTAATAACATCTTCTAAACTATTCCTCATCAACACATAATCTGCAGCTTCAATTGCAATGTCTGTTCCGGCTCCAATTGCCATCCCAACATCTGCGGCTGCTAATGCAGGTGAATCATTTACCCCGTCCCCAACCATGGCAACCATAGTGCCATCCTTCTGAAGAGAACGAACTGCCTCCGCTTTACCAGCTGGCATCACTTCAGCCTTGACATCATCTATACCCAACTGCCAATGTTCAAAAAATGAATTTAGAGAAACTAAATTAATTTATTTTGTGTTTCCAAATTCACATAAAACACACTAAAGTTTTTTGCATCTCAAACATATTTAGTATTGATCTAGGTTGCAGAGGAAATCACCATCAATCTATTATTTGATAGTGGTTCTGACATTGATCTAGGTTGCAGAGGGCCCTACTATCTATAGGGGCCGCTGCTCCAGAGATAGTGAACTGAGGATGGATGTTGGGTGTTCACAATGGACATTAGAGAGCAACAAATCAATCACCTGATGTTGAGAATATGTAGAGAGATCTTTCCGCAAGGTGGACTACCTCATTGTACCATAATATGACCGGATTAAAAAGGCAGAGGTACAGAAGAGGCCCCTACTCTCTATCCCGCAGGAGAAGTTGGCAGGATCTATTTGGAAGGTGGAACAGGGCATGAACAGCATTGAACCCATGAATTGGACTGGGCCTCTGCCAGGGGGTTCAGCCGCCCATCACTCTATAATAGTTATAGTAGGGCACTCTGAGTTTGCTCAGGGAATGACATTGATGCTCAAGCCAGTCCCCTTTCTTTCAATAGGGGAAGGCCTCCAGAGTAAGGGGTTCGGTAGATCCTACACCTACTGTCAGTGTTGGGTCCATATGGGTTGAACCAGCCAAGCTGCTTTAACTTAATAATATGAATGGTTGGAAAATATTGTCAAGTTGAAGGGCTAGGAAATAGAAAACTTTGAATAGCTTGTTTGAGAGCGAGCATATTCATATACCTGTTTTATCATGCAAAGCAAAAAGCAGCATAACAATGTTCTAGAAAAAAATGTTTCGCACTAATGGAATGTTTTAATAGTTAAATATCATATCTTATCACAGTTCTTAACGAAAGATATGACACTGAATAAATGCAACACATAATTCCTACCTCTTTTGCAACAGCTCGAGCTGTTGTCCAGTTATCTCCTGTAACCATGATAGGCCTAATACCCATTTTCTTTAGGCCTTCTATGACAACAGCTGCCTCTCGCTTGAGTGGATCTGAAACAGCCAAGATTCCTACCAATGTCTTATCAATGGCCACCAATATTCCTGTCCGTGCAAGTTTTTCCATACCCAGTAAGTAATCCTCTGCTGTTGAAGGTATTGACACTCCATTCTCCAAAATCAACTTCCTGTTGCCAGCCTATTGACATGAATTTGGTTAGGTTCATATAATGGAGATTGAAAAGTAATATCCATACAATTATAACAAGGATAGAAAGTAATTTAATATTATCTTACCAGAATTTCTTTCCCGTCTATTAAGCATTTCACCCCTTTACCAGGTAGGGATGTGAAATTTAAGACAGTTGATAACCAACTCGTATTTTTGGTCTTAAGTGCTCGCATATCATTATCCTTGGGTGGTTCACCAAAAAAATGAAAATGGTACGCATAGTTGACCACTGCTCTTGCCAATGGGTGCTCACTGCTTGCCTGGTTAATACAAGTATTCCAGCAAGATTAATGTAAATATAAATGCCTCAAAATCTTATTGATGTGGAAGTAAAGTACTATCTTGGATCTTCAACTCAGTAATCCTACTTCATACCAACCTCTGCAGAAGCAACTATTCTCAGAAATTCTCCCAGTTCCATGTCAGATAGAACTCTAGCAGCAGTAACAGAAGGCTTACCCTCTGTGAGGGTACCTGTTTTATCAAATATAACACATTTGATTTTTTGGGCACGTTCCAAAGCATCACCGCCTTTGATAAGAACTCCATTAGTGGCTCCAACACCAGTTGCCACCATAACAGCTGTTGGAGTAGCTAGCCCCAAAGCACATGGGCAAGCAATGACCAGCACAGAGATAGCAAACATGAGAGCAAAAACAAAGTGATCAGTACTGGGAGGTAGCCATTCTTCTGGATAGGTACCAAGAGCTCCAGCAAGATACCTACAGAAAGCATGTAATTCAATCAACAACCACTGACATGTTTCTTTTGCATCAAGAGCAAAATCTACATAACAACATGGAAGTACAGAACTTGTTTCCACAATAGAGCTACACGCTGAGAATGGATATAGAAAACCCTACCAGCCCAACCATGTCACAAATGCTAGTGTAACAACAACTGGAACAAAGACACTAGCAACCTGCAAATATAAATCAGTTTTAGCTCTTAGTTCAACTTCAGACGCTTAACATTAATAAAAATATTTAGCTTTGTTAATCTCTTTCAAGTGTTTGTCAGACTCAACTCAGGACTTTATGCAAATATTCATATATCAAAAGATCAATATAGAGTTTGACTCGCATGCAGCCGAAAATTATAAGATTCCAAGTAGATATGTTAAGAAGACCTTACATAATCAGCAAACTTTTGAATTGGCGCTTTAGCCATTTGAGCTGTCTCAACCAGATGAACAATCTGTGACAAGACAGCATCTGAACCTATTCTTGTTGCTTCCATGTGAAGAGCTCCATTTAAGTTCATTGTGCCTCCTATGACTATGTCTCCTACCTCCTTCGATGCAGGGGTAGACTCACCAGTAATCATGCTCTCATTGATATGGCTGGAACCCCATATAACAGTTCCATCAGCTGGGACCTTTGTCCCTGGATGCACTTTCAGTATATCACCCCGTTGAATCAATTGTGCATCAATCTCTCTTTCTCCCACAATCTTGCTATCTGTAATACAGATGCATATCATAAATATATATTACTTTTTCAAACTCTATAATAAAATCCTTTAGTAGAGTAAGAATAAAGTGATAGGAAAATCCAACCCAATGAAATACATGCTTAGTAATGCAGACAACAAGATAGAAGAGCATTCAGCATACCATGCAAGAGTGTGATAAAGCAATGTTAATGATACAATCTCACCACAGTTAGCCCATAGAGACTCGGCATCACTAAAGAAGAGTAAAAATAGTCTTATCACATTTACAACGCACACCACAAGCATAAAAGACAAACACAAACCTGAATCTCTAATTAGCAGCAAAGCAGTTGTCGGTGCAAGTTCTAATAGCTTCCTGATAGCATCTGATGTTTTCCCTTTTGCAACAACTTCCAAATACTTTCCCAACAAAACAAAAGTGATCAGCATAGCACTTGTTTCAAAATAGGTTGCTGACCAGTAGCCACTAACAGCACCGTAAAGGAGGGCACAGACAGAATAAAAGTAAGCAGCTGATGTGCCAAGTGCAACTAATACATCCATATTCGCTGAACCATTTCTCAGTGCTCTGTAGGCTGCAACATAAAATCGCTTGCCAATGACAAACTGAACAGGGGTTACCAATAGCCACATCAACCAATCTCCCATTACAAAGGGCCCACAGCGTAGCAGTAGCAGACTATACATAAATGGTATATGAGGGCAGACTACCCCAATAAAAACAACAGGAACCTGTAAAATACCAGTACATTAATGCACTGAGCAAGAACAGATCTATATTCAAAAACAAAAGCACGATGATGAAAGATCTACAATAGCAAAAAGCAGCTAATAATTCACTATTGATAAGACAGCACATTAACAAATAAACATGTAGAAATGGACTTACACTAAAAGATAAGCTGGAAGTGAACAGCCGGAACATTTGTGAGGATTCATTTTTATGACTTGGAGAGTAAGCAGAGTAAGGACTATTTAGTATTACTTTAAAGCGACCACTACCTCCACTCTCAATGTTATCTACAATGGATCTCGGACCTGTCACTTCTGGATCGAAAAGAACATCCACTTTGGAAAGGATTAAGTCAACCACAGACATCCTGACTCCTTTCATACTACCAAGAATGCCTTCAACATATTTGGCATCATGTTCAGTAAACATCCCAGCAATCCCAATCGACAATTTATCTTGTTGCCCACTATGTATTAGCTCCGCTTCAAACCCAGCATCTTCAATTGCTGTGATTATCACTGTCTTTTCTATTCGATTTGGATCATATTCAACCTCCCCTAATGAAGTGGCCAATGCAACAACTGCTCGTGTCACACCTGGTAAATTTCTCAATATCCCCTCAACCGAGTTAACACATGCCGCACAAGTCATTCCACCTATTCTGAACTGGCCTGTCACAACTCCCTGACCTTTAGACGAAGTAGAAATCTTAGGGATAATCTCTGCTTCAAAACCAGCATCCTCAATGGCCTCTTTAATGTCTTCTTCCTGCAAGTAAAAATAAAAAATCTTATTGTAGTCAGAATGCATAAGTCCAACAATGGTATTTCACTACACACAGAACTATTAGTAAATTAAGTGGATATAATTGTTCAATAATAAAGCATATATGACTCAGTCAAATTGGCAGAGACACAATATACCACAGATTATGTTTACTTACAGAGAAGAATCATTAAAATCCTTAAAACATGATAATGCATGGCTGTGAAGAAAAATGCCTCAAGTTTTAAAGGACTGCTAAGGACTACTCTATACTTAAGACGACCATGAATGGCATAACCTATGGATTTTAGTTTTGCAAAAGATTTGCATGGGTTCCACCTGAGCAGATTGTCATTGATGAATTATAGATATGTAGAAAAAGGCACAAAAATCTATATCTTATAGAATTAGAAGGCACAAAGATCTATATCTTACTCAATAAAGTTATTAGGATAAAGCTTAGCATATAAATTTAAAATTATGTATCGACATGCAAAAACAAACAGAGAATAAAAGGGGGAAAGTAATCATGAACTCTAAGCCTTAAAGTAGGGCCTCTTTTGGAAAGTGTTTATGCAGCTAATTTGTGAGATTTATTCAATAACCAAATGCAGCATTCATACTGCTCTTGAAATCTCCTACACCTGGGAAGAGCACCTAAGTTGTACAAATACAAATTCAAGTATCGATGTAGGTAGACATCCAATATGGCAAGATAGAAACCTAACAGGCCTAAACACTAACTCATTTTTACTATGGTTTTCCAACATGATATAGTTCATCTAGGCTTTTACAGAAATTACACATTATTATACAAGTTGGACCTCAAATACACTTTGTGAAGGGTCTTACAAATTCACCAAATAGCGGTCCCCAGGCAAGAGCACTCTTGCACAAGACACTTAAGCAGGGGTGAGATGTGGCTAATGTCAAGAATCGGAAGAGGATGAAAGCACATGGATGTGCTTTTGTTCCATCACCAGGCTTTAGGGAAAGCTTTCCAAAGAGGAGGGATATGGTGCGACACAGGAGCATCCAGAGGTGCCAAGCAATTCTGCATCCCCAAAAAAAATATTTTATTTTATTTTTCCTTTTTGTGTGATTTCTAGCTGCGGGCAAGTTTTCCGGCACCTGGTTCAACTCTCTCAAAGCAATAATTTAAAACTTAATATGGGTGGTCATTATTGTCTTCAAAATATCATCCCAAGGGTGAATAAAGGGTTTAAATTATGCAAATGTTAATTTTAGTTGGCATTTTAGAGTCTTAGACCATGTAGATGTTGATTTTAAAGTGCACATTTTATAATGCAAAAATTATCAAATGTAAAAATATGAAATCCAACACCCAAGTATGGAATTGGATATTTTATGGCTGATTTGGACTCCATGCTTAGAATTTCAATACCCCTATTTTGGTAAATGCATTATTCCAGGCGTCTACCAGTTGCAAGAGAATGAAGAATTACAAAATTTAATTCTTGAAGGGGAGTTACATTTTCAGGAGTACCAGATTTCAAAAAAGGGAATCTTAGGTTATTTCAAAGAGGCGGGTAGAGAGGGAAAGGAGTAGAAAGAGGAGGATTCAAGAATTTAAAAAAAAAACAACTCCTAGAGGGGAAGAGTTACAAGTTGCTGTAAACAGCGCTCAGAGTATTTCCAATGCCCAGACAGGGTTTTCTGGATTTTTTGGATCAAAATAAAGCATGTTGTTGCTGTTAGGAAAAAATTTCTGATTATGCACTCCTGTAGATGAATATGGGAGCTTTCATTGTACAAGTTTTCAAAAGAAAATACTTCCATTTGCAGGTTCAAATATTTTTCAAAAAGTGGTCTGTGAACAAGTTTTACTATACAATTTTTTGAGGAATAGTGAACTAAGTTTCTTTCCATTGGAATTCTATTTGATTTTTCTGTAAGTGATTATTTGAGTGGAGTTAAGGATTTTTTTATGGTTGCGAAGGTCAACACTCCAATTTTGGAGCTCTTGATCTTCAATTGCATCATGGTGTGTACCTAAACACAACATCCTACCATGTAGGAAGCTACTTTCATGTCCATAAGCCAATACTTCTGTGCATTATTATCTCTTCCCTACTAGATTATCATATCACCACCTTCCA
Organism: Sequoia sempervirens; assembly: GCA_007258455.2. Classification (NCBI taxonomy): domain Eukaryota; kingdom Viridiplantae; phylum Streptophyta; class Pinopsida; order Cupressales; family Cupressaceae; genus Sequoia; species Sequoia sempervirens. The sequence goes on from VDFB02270651.1 coordinate 370,628,512, forward strand.
TTAACATACCAGGAAATGATTTATTTGGCGATGGGAAACATTAGTTTTGACAACCAACCAACCCCTTATTGTGTACCTCTATCTCAACCAGTCTTTTGGAATTTCAGCAATTCAGAGATATGCTTATAAAGCTTGGGTGATGTAATGTCCCATTTGAATTTTTAATATCCCGGAGGGAATATTTCCCAGTATCCAATCAAGTTTAGTTTTTAATTTATATACAATAGTATATACACCAAATACTATGCTTTTTCTAATTGGTATTTCTGATAATTAATCAAATTTGCACAGTTAAATATCTCTTTTAAAGATAGCAATCAGATTTGCCGATAAACAGCAAATGTTATTAACATAAAATTTTAATAATGTCTACTAGAAGATCAGTCAACTTGACACGATGGTAATTTCAGTGTGAAATCACTCTTGAGAAACTGTGGGTTTCCATCCTTCAATTCCTGCCATGAGGGGTTTTGTCTTCAAGTTAAATGAACAGCAGTTCCATGATCCAAAGGAGTAATAATCAGATAATAAAAGATGTATTCTTTGCATGGTGGTTACTTCTCCTTGTTTGGTGTCTCTTAGATATTTTTTTCCCTTCAATAGTGATGATTCTTTGCATGCCCTTTGACTCAAAATAAAATTAAACTTTACTTTTATATTTTACAATTATGTTATTTTTTATTTTTTATTTTTTTGATATTTTAATTTATTACTATTCCATTTCAAAAAGGGGTCATTGCAGGTGATCAAGAGACATCTAGAGCCTGAATTTGACTCAAACAGGATTTGGCAGGCTCTGATTTTCGCTAGAGTCCTAGACTAATATGGTAACAGACCTTTTTGGGCTTAGTTCAAGTTATCTCAATCTTTAAAGATTTTTTATCAGAAAATTATGGAATAGGTCAGAAGGTCACAGTAAGACCTAGCTTGTTCTATTCTGTACACCACTATCTCAAATTTTGCTTGGTGAAGATGAAATTTTACAGCTTTGTGTTAGCGATCTAAATTGAGATTGTATCAGGTTGGGCAGTAAATACCCATCGTTTTTTGTGAGTCTGGAACCCCTTTGCTCCAGATATCACAAGCAAAATAATGGACAACACAAGGTAAGGAATTAAATCATATTTTTTATAGTCTCAGTTCGGATTTCAAATATTGAATAAGATTTCACATGAGCTGTCATTTTTCAGATTTCATCTGAAACCAGTAGGGTTTTACTTTTAATTATAAATACATACTCTTAAACTAGAATCATTAACAGAGGCTTTGAATGCTTTGATGTTAGAAGAACTCAAAGGAGAAATTTTATAAATATTAAAGACAAAAGGTGAAGGTGATAAAGAATCAAGAGGGAAGGGTGTGACATAAAGATACTATAGAATTGAGAGGCATCCATATCAATCAGTTTCGAGCATCTGAACTATGTCTAACACTTGATAACATCTGACCAGGCATACAGAACGGTTGGAACTCGATGGCATACCAACCAAATGAAATGTAGAAGAAAATTACAAAATTTGTTTTGCACATATTATGCTGAAACTGATAATACATAAAACCTATTGTTAATGCTCCTATGTTAACAAATCAGCCAAAAACTTAGGCATATCCAGGCACAATTTGATTCGGAATCGGAGTAGGGTTTTTTTGCCTGTGGATTCATCCAGGGCACAATTTTTAATGCACAGATTTGTTTCACATTCGAATCATTCATGAGCCTAACCAGGCAATTCTAGCTATGTTGAGGTGAGTCCAGAGCGATTCCAGCAGCAGGCAACAATTTCTATGCATATTGTTGACTTTTGACCATCAAAACCACACCGTAAACTCTAAACCGACAGTCATTTTCAATTTTGATTTGTTTGACAAGTGACAAGGTAAATAAAAATAATGTGTTTTGTTTAACAAACAAAAAGATTCAATCACCAGAGTAAGCAGTGCCATGAATTTCCTCTGATTCTGTGGTCATTTTCACTTTTGAGGAGTCAAATAGCCAGCATACTTTTGTCGTGAATGGCAGTGGAGTTGCTTGTGGTTCTTCTAATCTACCTACATTATCTGATGTCAATAATGGTCATGATGTTGGTCTTGATAAAGACCCATACGACACTGCTTACTGAATGTATTATTTTAAAATTGAACAATGAATATCTATCATAACATTTGAGTTTGACAAATTGATATTGAGTTAGTATACCGTATTTCAAATTTCTAATATTTATGGTAGAATTGTTTACATATGCATGATATACAGTATTCTGAACTTAGTTCCTGTTTTTAGGCTGCAAAATGTATATATCTATGATTTTTATATGTTTTTTGTACAGCCATACCCAGAATGCACCCAGCCCAAAAAAAATTGCTGTACTGGCAAACCATACCCACTTACGCATAGCATACCTGGAATTGGCAACTTCGTGTTAACCTAAATATATGATTTGTATTTGAACTTGGAGAAGAAAATTTTTGAAAAGAATAAATTGTCAGAGAAAAAAATCTTATAAAACCTATCATTATGTTTTGGCAGATATAAACAGGCAAATTTACACCTTCATATTTTGAAATAAAACAAAATATACAGAATTGGACATTTTCAATAGTTCTTTTCAAATGTTTCTGTACAAGGATGATAAATTTTAATACGAGTTGAGATCCCCCAAAACCCACAACAAATGTAAAGCCACGTGTTTTGTAAACAATGATTTTCTTCTTTAATTCAGTTTCCACAATTGAACTATGTTTCCAGAGATAAAGTGCCAAAATATGCTTTCATATATGGAAGACGAGAACTGATTCAATCAGGGTCATGCAGAACCCACAACAAATTTATAGCCAGAGTTTTTCTGAACATTGAATCTATTGGTTAGGGTAACGCTTCTGCTAAATTCCTTGTAGTGTTTAATAGGGATCCATATAATTCTGTGAAACTCTTGCTGTAGAGTAGATAGATAATGTCCTCCTTACAAAGATAAAGGTAACTTTTGAGATCCCATCCTACCAGGCACCTACCTGGAGTGTCAACCCCACTTTATAAATAAATAGGTTTTCACCCAAATATATGTTGTTCAAATTTCGTAACCATTAGATTTTGATATCTTGACGAAACCTGAATACGACCCCCTTTAGAAAAAAGGTACTTGAGAGCTCTACTTGTATTGTTCAACTTTTGTACCCCTTAGATTTCAATCTCATGATCCCCGACTTCTCTCTCCTTTAGAAACAATAGAATTCTGCAGTTCACCTATATATGGTGTCGAAATTTATAACTCTCAAATTTCAATCTTATGATCGATCCTGAATATGTCCCCTTAAGAAAGAAATTATTTTTATATATCATTCAAAATTTCTACGCCTTAGATTTCAATTTTCTGTCAATCTTGACTACGCGCTCTCCAATCAGATGAATTCACATTTAAAAACAAATTTGGGATGATCAAGAACTTACCTTGACTTTGGAGGGATCAAAGGTAACATCAGCCTTATTCTGAAGCAGAGCCACAGAAGCCCTACTAACCCCATTCAAATTCAACAGAGCTTTCTCCACGGAACTAGAACACGCGGCACAGGTCATGCCAATTACATTTACCTCCAAGCTCTCCAATCCCTTGGCATTCTCCAATCTCCCGGCAGAAGAAGAAGATCCCAAGAGGGGAGCCGCTTCTAAGTCAATAGACTCATCAAATCCATCGTCTTTCAAAATGCCTGTCAGCTGCAGGTCCCTCGCACCCGGGGCCATCTCTGTACAACTGAAAAAATTGAATTAATAATAACGCTATTGATGTATAAATTATACGGTCAAAGCTCCAATTCTGAACAAATCGTGGCTGAATTCAGCTGGAGAAAAAGGCCTCAAACGATGAATTCTTATAAACGCATCAAACATTTCAATGAAAAGCGTCTCTAGCTTGATCAATATGCATCAATGGCCAACTGGGTTTTACTTGCAGGCCTCCCCTCCATATGGGGTACCCTATTTCTCCTACGTTTGAAATAAAAGCTTTGTGTTTTGATGCACCTGGTTACTTATCCTGTTTGGCCCAGGACAACGGGGATTTGTGCTTATTATACACCGATCCAACCGGTTAAAGGACATTTATTGATTTCATTGTAGTTAGTAGTACGCGTACTAATCAAACTGTACTGCAAGGAGTAGGTGCGGTTGCATTCTGACCCGGTCACCTCTGTCGCCAGTAGGAGGAGGAGGTTGCACCTTTGTAGTGTAAAACACGTTTTTGTTACCTTTCTCGGTCCGCCGCCTGTTGTTTTGCTTGTGAGCTTTGAATAATAGTCATGTTGGTTTTCTAGAAAGGCAGGAATTCTGAAGTTTACTGGGTTTTGGAGATAAATTCGAGTTCTTTGAATTTGTCAGTTAGGCCTAGTTTAGTTCAAAGTGTTAAAAAGAAGTTTAATATTTGCAAAGAAATAAAGTTAATTTAGAAGTTGCGTTCCCTAAGGGGACTCAAGTACTCTTAGGTGTAGATTTATTTGGACACTTTCTTTTGTAACTTTTATTTGAATCATTTTAAGGAATTTTATTTAGAAGTTTAATATTTATGTTAATCTAATAATTGAAATTAATTTTATAATAATTGATTTGAAATTAAAGAGAAATAAGAATTTTAGTTAAGAATTTTAGTTATCTTAATGTGATTGTTAATTTTATTTTTTGATTGGTATATTATTATCTTTGTGTCAAAGTTTAGATATAATAATGAAATGATGTTCAATCAACCTTAAACCCTAAACCCTAAACCCTAAACACATGGTTTTGTCCTCTACGTCTCTATTAATCTATGAAACTTGTTTTCTTGTATGTATACCTATATGTAAAAGCTCAATGGTGCTTAAAAGCATTTTTGGGGGCTTGCTTGAAGGCAAAAGGTTGAAAATCATGACTTATCTTGATGATGACTCAAGCCCTTATGTCAATGTGTAGGATCAAACGTACACCATGCATACAATGATAATGTGCAAAGATACTAATTTGATGATGCTTGTTAATATTTTATACTTATTTGATGCAAGTACTTAATAATGTGTTTTCATGATATTAAATAATGATATTCCATGATATAATAGTTATATTATGATGCTTAAAATGACCTAAGAGATGTCTTTAAATATAGGCCCTTGGTTGTTTAATTTGAGGTAAAATGTGCAAGCCAATGACTTATAGTTTGATTACTAAAAGGGTTGACTCAAAAAGTGAGATTTTAAATTTTGAAAATGAGGGATGAAATTGTACATATGTTCCAATTTAAGGGACATGGTCACATCTTCAAAAGCATTCAATTAAGGGAAATGTTGTATATTAAAGATGGAAAGAACTATGAAGATGTAAAGTGGCAATAAGATGATGTGAATTAGGATAGGATTTACTTAGTCTAACAAATAAGTTGGATTGAGTGTTGTAATTGTATATTCATGACATCTAATCAAAGCGGTGTAAAATGAAGGTTAAGAATCCAAAAATTACATTTATATAATTTATATTTTTCCTCCACTTTGATGTCAATGGAAAGTACATGTTTAAATCATACAACCTTATGTATATAAAATAAAATTGATGATATATAATATATATTTGTACATACATATATATGTGTGTATATGTTTATACATATATACGTACATGTTTACATATGTATATATGTACATACATGCATTTATACACATGTACACATGTATGCATATACATATGTGTGTACATATATATGTACATACATACGTACGTATGTATGTATATATGTATATACATATATATGCATGTACATATATACATATGTACGTATATATATACATATAGATACATATATACATATATACATATATACATATATATATATATATATATATACATATGTACATATATAATTTGTAGTGCATCACATAAACTTTTAACATGACTGATGATGTTGGTGCAACACACCATTCAACACCACACGGATGAGGGAATGGATATATATGTATATATGTGTGTGTGTGTATAGATATATTTATATATGTGTGTGTGTGTATAATATATATAAAAATAGCACAAAGTTCTGATAAAAGGCAGAGTTCACTAAATTTTGAAAAGGAGCAAAATCTATTGGTGTTCGGTAGTTCATAATACACAAAAGGACATGTGAGGAATCAAATCAACCCCACATCACTAAAGAACAAGAATGGTGGATCTGGAAAAAGCAAAAGGAAAAGAGAGAGTAGTTCAAAGTGTCATTTCAGGAATGAGAGGAAATGACGAACTCAGAAATCCTTCTAAGAACTAGTATACACCTTCAATATCTTATGATTCGTCAAACAAATCATATTTCAACAACCTAAAACAAGCACATACTACTGTGCCTTAAAGTGGAAACAGACACAATTTAATTTCCCATGCATTAACCCTTAGAGGAAAGTTGATGTAGCTTTAGATCCGAATTTTTTTTGGCAACATAACGACATGTAAATTAACATTTTAAGAATGAGAAAGAAGAAGAATAAAAGAGAACAAACACTGATATACGTGGGGAAAACCCTTTCAGGTAAAAAACCCCACACTCTAAAGCATTGAACCAATGCATTAATCTACAACAAAAGGTTACAATACACTTGTAGGCTCATAGCCTTAACATGGAGATTACATCTTGCTCTTCTAGAGGAAACCTGACATCATAACCCTACAATGAAAAATTATCCTCATAGACAACTCCTCAAGCAAACTCATATTTATAGAGCACCAAGATGGATGCCTAGAAATACCACATGTCAACATCCTCTTCACTACATGCATGCAAACAAAAAGGATAACATGCAAGGCACCTATCTTCACCTGCTAATGCAACTATCATAATCAACTCTTATATTTGTCATAATTAGCCATAATTAACTTATGACATATGAAAAAATCAACACAAATTAAGGACCTCCTAATTGGGATGTCTCCACCAATTTAGCATATAGTTGTTATGCATGAATCTTACAACTATCATAACATGTCATAGTAAATTGTCATAGTTTGTCATAAAGCATGACATAGCAACTTATGACACAATCCACAAAGTTAACCACTCCAAAGTGGGATGCCTACTTCCACAATTTTAGCTTACAAATTGCACATGTCACCTTCCATGTAGGATGCCACATCACCAACGGATCCAATAAAGTGCCACAACATTAGTAGGCAAAATAACATTAAGATAAAATATATAATTAATCACTAAATTAACTATTAGGACTTACAAAGGTTGAGACACCTTAATCCCAACAAGGAAGACATTTCGATAACCAAGATTTTGAAGGAATGGAATAACTTTGGAAGATTGTGAAGGAAATTTAGTCAAGCTCAAGTAAGGCAATGGATAGAAATAAATTGGAGGAATAGCTCAACACCAAGATTCATGCCAAAAGGATTCTTCTATGCTGAATTTTTGAGTGAAGAATCAAGGGTAGAAATACTAGAGGAGTTATGGATGCTAGAAGAATCAACTCTGTACATCTAAAAGTGGGTCCTAAACTTTAACCTGCTTGAATGCATTACACAGACAAAACTTGTATGGATGAGATTGTACAATTTCCCCTTATAATTTTAAACAAGACAATTATTAAAAGCATTCAATTAAGGGAAATGTTGTATATTATAGATGGAAAGAAATTTGAAGATGTAAAGTGGCAAGAAGATGATGTGATAGGGTAGGATTTACTTAGTCTACCAAATAAGTTTGATTGAGTGTTGTAATTTTATATTCATGACATCTGAACAAAGCAGTGTAAAATGAAGGTTGAGAATTCAAAATATACATCTCTATAATTTATATTTTTGCTACACTTTGGTGTCAAGGAAAGTACATGAATCATACAACCTTATGTATATAAAATAAAATTGGTGATATATATATGTACATATACATACATATGCATACATATGTAATATGTATACATATATATACATACACAAATACATATATGTGTGTGTATGTATGTATCTGCAAGTGAATTCTAACCTAAAAATGAAAAACAACAATTGAAATGCAAGCAAGAAGACACAAATAAAACATTTGAGATTAGCCTAGTTTAACCCAAACAAAATGAACAATAAAACATAAAATTTACCTTGCTTGAGTTGTTTTTTTGGTTGGCCCTTTGATGATGATTTTGTGTGCTCCTTCTTTGATGAAATGGCATGCAGCTAAGCTTAAAATGATTGTGATGCAATGAAGAATGCAATAGTGGATATGGGTAGTGGATTTAGTGCAATATGATAGCTAGAGATGGCTACAACAATGGAGGTTGAAAGCTTGAATGTGTGAGTGCTTGAAATCTCTATGTTGTGTGATGATCAAAATGAGGTAATTTTTTTACTTTTAGGGAAAGGCCTCCAAAAGAATGGAGGGCCAAGATTCATCCTAGGTTATGAGATCTAGGGCCAAGATGTCTTGAGACCTCTCAATCCATGAGATTATGACATGTGGATGAGGAGGTGGACAAGGGATGGTGAAGTGGATATGATGTGGTAATGAGGTGGAGGTACTTGTAAGTACCTGGGGAATGGACAAGATCTCCTCATAAAGGAGTTTCTTGTCCATTTATACAAGAGAGGACAAGGGAGGAATTAAAAATTCCTCAAAAATCCTCATGGGGATTGAGAAAGGAATTAAAAATTCCTTATGGGGGGATGTGAGGAATTAAAAATTCCTCACAATTCATGGGAATAATATTTGAATTTAAAATTCCTAGAGGTGAGCGGATGACTTCTCCAAAAGGAGAAAGTCTTTAATGAAGGTTGACTTAGGGGTATGCCATAAATAGCCTAGGGGATTATGTTAGATTTAATTATTGATTTAGGTTGTGCAAATGAGGGATTAGATAGATTAATCCCGATTAGGTATCCACTTGCATTTTATGGAGGATGTGACCTTAATTATGTTTAGGGATGTGCATAACTTAATTAGGTATTAAGTGGGCTAATTAGAATTAGAGAAAGTGTAGGTGGATGTGACAAGGAGAGAGAAGGTGGATGAATTAAAAATTAATTTTAGTTCATTTGGGCAAAGTCACTAAATTAAATAAGTTGGACTATTTATTTAATTTAGAGAGGAATAGGGTAAGGTATTTAATTGATTAATTGAAATACCTTAGGAGACATTAGGAATAGGCTAAATATTAACCAAATATCAAATTATTTAATTAATATGGCTTAGGGATGCAAGATGGAAGAATACAAGTGTTAATTTAACCATATGGGAGTGGTCAAATTCAAGTGTCTACATTTTGCCCCTCTTTGAAATATCATTAGAATAACGGTGTTTTGAAGAAAAATAAAGTGCAAGCGACTCGATAGAAGAAAAAGACTTTGGAAGATGTCTCAGTATCGTAAGGAAATGGATAAGGAGGAGAAATGCAGGAATATGGTGAGGTATGCCCCTTCAAGAGGGTAGATGAGGAAGAAAAGGGGCACTAGGCAACTTCTCGATATGGAGAAAAGGAGGGTACCATGCAGTAGAGGATGAAAAACCATGAAGAATGGATTTTGAATAGAGGAAAATAGAAAAATGGGGTGTGAATGGCAGCCTGTCGAAGAATTAGGGCAAAAGGATTAAAAAAGTTAAATAAAGGTTAAAAATGACCAAAATTAGCAAGGCTAATTAGGATCAAAATTGGAAACCTATAAATAGTAAATTAGAAAATTTACTATTCACCTTACTTTCATTTGCACATGTGTCATCGAGTGATTGAGTGATAGAGTAAGAGGTGATGAGGCAAGCGAGATGGTAGACAATGAGGAGATCATTCACCGAGCGAACACAGTGTGCGATTTTTACAACTTGTGTGCGCCACCCCGATAGGTAGGCTTTGAACCCTAGCTCTGTGATTCAATTTCAATTTCACACATTTTTTTTTCTAGAAGGGTAGACTAGGAAAGAATGAAATCGCCATGGAAGGGCGAATTCGCCCATCTGAAGAAGCGTATTCTCCCTTCCATCGAATGGGTGATTGCATAGTAGGGAACAGGCAGGGGCAGATGTGCACAGGGAGGGGCCTTTGTGAAATCACCCCTCAAAGGGAAAGGGCAAGAGCAAAATTGCCCGAGGCCGAGATTCAGGTATAGGGGCGAACGCATGTTCGCCCATAGGATAAAAGGGTGAATGTGATTTCATCCATAGGAAGAAAAGGGATGTAGTGGCAAATGTGCAATCACCCACCAAGTAAAAGGGTGAAGGCGACTTCGCCCATTGGGGAGAACTGGACACAAAGGCGGATGCGAATTCGCCACTTCGGTAAATGGGAAAATTTGCTTCTAGGGCAAGAGATAGGTGAACCCGCCAATGGAAAATGTGAACTTGCCAAGTGGGAAGCACAGGGGCGAATGCGTGAAGCCAAGAGGCGAATGCGCAAGAAAATGGGAATGGGTGAATTCACACTACACAAAGGAAAATTCACCAAACCGGGACAAAGGGAAAAAGAAAGGGTAGAAGATAAATGGCAAGAGAAGGACTAACAAGCGATTGGTATGGATGCAGAGCATAGAGACCCTACGGACTAGAGAGAGACACTAGGCTATTGGAGTATACTCAGGAGATGATGACACCAATAGATCACAAGGCCTTAGAGCAAGCCAGACTACTACACATGCTTGGATTTCCTGCGATCAGAGCCCATTGGCCGCTACTAACAACCTTGATGGAGAGATGGAGCTTCGAAACCAACACCTTCCACCTCCCCACAGGGGAGATGACTGTGACTTTGGAGGATGTTTGGTGGATTTTGAGGCTACCTATTAGGGAGCATCTAGTGAGTGTAGTAGCGAGCTGACTACTGGAGAGGAGCTTGCCAGTTGTTTTTGGCACCGTAGACCTTCCCTACCAAGGGAAGGAGTTGGACATTGATGTGTGCATTGGATTTGTAGCACCTCTGTCGTTGTTTCTATGTGGATTGATCAATGGGATCCTCCTCCCGGACAGGAATGGGAAATTCTTCAACCTCAAGATGATTGAGGTTGTTCAACACATTGTGGAGTGGAGAGATGGTGTATTTGCATGGGGTCCTTGCGTGTTGGCACAAGTGTATAGGGATATGCATGTAGTGTGCTACAAGGGCATTGTTAGTGTTACCCATGTCACACTGTTACAAGTATGGGCATGGGAACACATTCGGGTTACCAGACCAAAGATCCTGAGGGCAAGGGAGATATATGACTCCCTTCCGGTAGCATATTGGTGGGGGGGAGAGTATGGATGGATGTTGCACTACAAATAGGTAGGGAGCCTAGAGTATTGGCAATGGTTATTTGACAATCTTACAAATGAGGAGATCATATGGAGGCCATATATTGATCGTCGATTCCAGTCATGGAGACCCAAGGATAGATTGTACAGGGGCTACATGTTTTCGTGATGTTATCTGATAGGGAGGGACCCTTTTTTATTGAGGTACACATGCCTGATCGAGTGACATGACAATATGGTATACGACAGGATACCCAGAAGGGGAGCAAATATTCTAGTGGATTACTCAAGAGAAGGGATGGGGACAGGCCATTCCTACAGAGTTTGTGCGACAAGAGTGGGAGCATCTACCATTGACGATATGGGATGGAGAGGGTCCCAAATAATGTGGGTGTGATAGATAGATACGTTGCATGGTGGTAGGGGAGACACCCTATGAGGATCACCATAGTTGATCTATTAGCGCCGACAGTTGGATTCAAAGACAAGGAGGGGGCCAAACAGGAGGGAAAGCCTCAGAGGAGGAGGGTGGATGGACATGCAGGAGGAGAGGAGGCAATCCAGGAGGAGGGGAGGTAGGAGATGGACGTAGACGTGCTAGCGGTGGAGGAGAGGGCGATAGTTATATATTAGGGACCACTGACAAAGGACCTTGCAGTCAGATTAGCAGGAGCATAGGCTCATGTTTGTATCCTTCAATAGAGGCTATGACAGTCAGAGATGGAGAGGGAGTGGCTAGAAGCTGAGGTAGAAAGATTGCAGGGGGCAACACTGATGGTGGATGAGGGGGAGGAATGAAGACAGATAGGCCACGAGGGGAGGCAGAGAAGCTATAGGGCTTACTGGAGACAACACAAGGGGAGAGGGATGAGGCGTTAGTTTTGGAAAAGTAGGTTGGGGATCAGGCGGAGGCACTACAAAGGGAGAGAGATGAGGCCCTAAGGAGGGCAGAGGGCGCAAAGGACACAACAAGGGATGGGGGGTTGTAGCAGGAGAGGGATGAGGCCATGAGGAGGGCGCAATAGGTAGAGGTGCAAGTAGCCTTAATGAGATTAGTGCAGGATGCCTAGGAGCTGGAGAGGAGGAGGTTGTAGCAATAGTACGATAGATATAGGATGGAGAGGGATCAACTGCGGGTATAGGCAATAGGATTGGAGGATGCTAGAACAGAGGTGGGGTATTGGATGGGAGCCTAATTTTTGGTTGTTCCAGATCCATCACAGAGGGTCCCTCCCTACGTACAAGTAGTTTCATAGAGGCCAACACCCTCCCACTGAGGACCATCACATACTAGGGGCTACAATGACTATAGAGAGACGCCTTCTCATGACTGAGGACTTGGGGTAGACTCTCCCTAGAGATCAGATGCATGGAGCAGTCATTAGGGGGATAGGAGGATAGGTACAAGGTCCTAGCTTTGACAGGTGCCCCAGCGGATAGTGTACAAATATGTAGAGATGAGACACAAATTCTTGTGCACAAATTTATGTGACAAATTGATCTAGAGATTCATTCATTTTTTTATGTAGTTATTATTTTGTTCTTTATTGATTCAGGACACCATGATGTGTCAGTAATATCCATATTTATATTATGACTCCTCTACAAATGTACTTTATTATGTGATGGACATTATATGGACAGTGGACATTATTATGGACTTTATGGATGTTATGATGGACTGTTCTAGACTTTTGATTATGGACCATGTGATGGACACTATATTTTTTTTATATACAATACGGTGAATTATGACGATGCTCTCTATATATGATGCTTATGTGATGTTTTGGATATTATTATGCATACATGGATGATTATGATTATGATGGATGTATGTGGTTAGGATTATAATGGATATATGATTATGATTATGTGTATGATGGCATGCATGATATGGATGGTATGTATTGTATCTAACACTTTATGATGCAAGATGTGATAGTTTGTGATTTATGATGTATGATTGATGAGATGGGCATGATACTAATGGTTTGTGATGCAGGTGGCGTTATGAATTTGATTTATTTATGAAAGATGCCTATGGGATTATGACATGTGTTTATGAATGATGGATGTATTATGATTGGCATTGTAATGTTTAATTATGAATGTATGATATGCATAATGCTATGGATGAACTACTATATGAATGTAATGTAATGAAATGCATTTAATAAAATGAACATAATGCCAAGATTAAGATGCTTAGAATAACAAATCTGTATGAATCTAAACAACTTAATATGATAATGAAAATGATAATGGGATGCAAATGAAATGAATTAAGATGCTTAGACTAATAGATCTATATTAATATAAACAACTTAATATGATAATGAAAATGATAATGGAATGCAAATGAAATGAATTAAGATGCTTAGACTAATAGATCTATATTAATCTAAACAACTTAATATGATAATGTAAATGATAATGAATGCAAATAAAATGAATTAAGATGCTTAGACTAATAGATCTATATTAATCTAAACAACTTAATATGACAATGAAAATGATAATGAATGCAAACAAAAGGATAATAAATCCTAATGAAATGAAATGAATAATGCAAGCTAATTAAATTGTAAAAGAGAATGATAATGAAATGAATAATGAAACGTATAAATGCAATGGATAGTGAAATGATTATACAAGATAATGAAATTGTTAATGCAATCTAACGAGATGTTAATGAAATGGATATTGAAACTAATAAGAATGATAATGTAATGTGATAGAATGAACCTAAATGATAGCGAAAATGCAAAGTGAAATGAATAATGATGGGTGATGTAGTACACCTGTCAAAAATCATAGGGACCCTGGTAGGAAGAATATGTGGGGGGATAACATTTGCACAACCAAAAATCAATAACCATAGGCTAGGGAAAAGTAGATTGGGATAAATATAGTGGGAGAATGAATGAAATGAAAATCTAATGCCATTCATATTAGGAGCACTGAATTTTACTATAGCATAAGACATGATATGCCAAGGTATGAGGGACTGAAGCCAATTAGTGTCTAATGCATAGGACTAACACAACAAACAAGAAGGTTATCCCAACACCCCAAAGTTGCAAGGGATTTGGCAGGGCCTGATGCTGGAATAGCCACAAGCACAAAGGGTGTCCCAACATAACACAAGACGTCGAGGATCTTGGTGGGTACTACATGATACAACCAAGAAGACAAGATCATGCAACAAATCAAGATATGCCCCTATGTTTACCAGTCAAAGCGCAACATGATATGATGGATTGTAGCAACCCTGACAATGTATAATAGGAAGCTCAAATGATAAAAAAAATGCAAAAGCACCAAAAGATCACAAAAAATTTCAAATATCCTTTGCCATAGGACCAATATGTGGATGGGATTGATGCAGTCTTATTTAAGGAAGGATACATCTTGTTAAGACCAAAGATGGGGGTAGAGTAGTTGATCGACATGACTCGGGATACTCAAAACGGATTGAATCTCGTAGTACCAATGGATTTTGTTATTAGGCACTAGTTGAACAGGGACACACTTGATGACAAAATAGGAAACCAAGACACACCCTAAGGACAGACCTAGGGTCTCAGGTGTTGATCAAAAGATTAGCCTTGCCTACATGAAAGTGTAGAGACCTCGTAGTTCGATAAAATGTTGATGACCGACGATGGGTAAAAGCAAAAAGAGAACAATGAAGACATGGATGGACAATGAGGACTAACACAAAAGGACAGAAAAAATTCTTGGGAGCTCATCGAAGATGGACTTACCTACGTGAAAGTGCAGAGGCAACATAGTTTGACAAAAAGGACCCAAGATGACACGGGACCTAATGATAAAGGAAACGACAGAGGAGCCTAGATGAGGACACAAGACCGATGACACGACACCAATATACAAAAAATGAAAAGCTCGGGATTTAGGATAGAAATTTTAAATCATCCAATGCTCAATCAAAATATACCAAGTGACGAATGATGGAAGGTCGATGGAGGATGGATACAATAGGATGCTAGGATAGGATGGATAGGTGGAGATGCAAACACATAGGAAAGTGGGATGCAAGGTTGATAATGATTAAGCCCTCTATGAATGATGCATGTTGCTAGGTTTTCACCAAACATACTTATCTAAGGTGCCACCGAAGGTGGTTTTCACTATAGGAAGAATTATTTCTCTTTACTATTTTTTTATTTCTTTTTTTGTATTATTTCAGATTTTTTACTTTTTTTGGTATTTTCTAGGTAGGGTAACGTAGTTGACTTAGGTGTAAAACCATTTCAGATACATGATATTGATGGATTCTTCCAAGGGTTCCCCCTCAAGTGTAGCAAGCCAATATGCCCCAAAACCATACTTCGCAGTGATAACATATGGACCCAACCAATTTGCTTCAAAATTTCCCTTCTTTTCTTGATCTTGTTGGGTACGTTGATTTTCTTTGAGGACTAGATCACCAACTTGAAACTGGAAAGGATAGACCTTCTTATTGTAGCTTCTCTTAATTCGATGTTGGTAGGCCTGAAGATGATTGTAATCCTTAAGACACTTCTCGTCTAAGAGCTCCAACTAACTCAACCATGCAACATGAGAATCTTCATCACTGATCAAATTCTTCAGAGAGATGTAGAGTGATGGGATCTCAACTTCTATAGGCAAGATGGCATCTGCGCCATAGACAAGGGAATATGGGGTTGCACTAGTAGGGGTGCGGATGGATGTGCGATAAGCCCAAAGAGTGGGATTAAGGTGGAGGTGCCAATCACGACCAGTATTATTGATGACCTTCTTGAGGATTTTGATGAGAGTTTTGTTGGTGGCTTCAACTTGTCCATTACCTTGGGGATAATAGAGAGTTGACCAATGATGTTGGATGTGGTATGTTTCACAAAGGTTTCACATATACTGGTTCTTGAAAGGTTTTTCATTGTTAGTAATGATGGTAGAGGGGATACCATATATGTAGACAATATGATAAAGGATGAATTTGGATATCTAGATGCCAGTGATTTGGGAAAGTGGAATTGCTTCCACCCATTTAGTGAAATATTCAGTGGTTGTGATTATGAAGGTATGGTCGTCGGATGAGGGGGGATAAATCTTGTCGATCAAGATGAGACCCCACTATGAAAAAGGCCACGGTGCGATGATAGGTTGTAGGTCGTGTGCGAGAGCATGTATTAGATCCGCATGTTGCTGACACAGGACACATTTCTTGACAAGCTCACAAGCATCATGTTCCATAGTTGGCCAATAATAGCTAGTTCTGGGAAGCTTCTTTGCTAGGGCCATCCCATTAGTATGAGCCCTACAAACACCACTATGCACTTTGTTCAATGCAACATGAGATTCTGATTCACTTAGACATCAAAGGAGATCTATGATAAAGTGTATCCCCTATGATTGTGTAACGAGAAGCGTGTTGGATGAAAGATGCGCGTTGGTTGCGAGTTAGATCTGGTGGTAGAATGTTGTCACGGAGGTAGGTGTAAATGTCATGGTACCAAGGAGATTGGGGGCCTACAATATCGCTCACCATCTCATTTTCTGGAATTTCATATGCTAGGATTAATAATTGCTCCACCAAGAACTCACAATTTGTTTGATCTCTAGAACCAATTGTGGCCATTGCATCAACAGCCTTGTTTTGTAATATTGGGACTTGCTCAAACTGGATATGACTAAAGTATTTCTTAAAGTTTTCAACCATGTGCTTATAAGGGAGAAGCTTGTCGTCTTTGGTCTGAAACTCGTTGTTGAATTGTTTGATTATCAATTGTGAATCACCATAAACACACAGACGAGTTATGTTCCTTTGAACTATGATTCTAAGACTTGTGATCAAAGTTTCATATTCAACAATATTGTTTGTGCATGGGAATTCCAATCTGAATGATTTTGGGATATAGTCACCATGAGGAGTGACAAAGAGGATACCTACACCAGCTCCATTTTGAGTGTATGACCCATCAAAGTATAGCGTCCAAGTCTCTGATTCTGAGACTGTGAAGATTGATTCATTAGGGAATTTTTCCACTAAAGGGTAAGCATCCACAAGGGGAGCATCAAAAAAATGGTTTGTTATGACTTGTCCTTTGATTGCTTTTCAATATACATACTCAATGTCGAATTCACTAAGGAGCATGACCCACTTAGCCATGTGGCTAGTCAATGAAGTTCTTGATAACAGATATTTGAGTGGGTCAACTTTGGATATCAATTAGATTGGATGGTTGAGCATGTAATGACATAGCTTATGTGAACTAAAAAAAACTATTAGGAAAGCTTTCTCCATGGCAGAATAGTTAAGCTCATTTCCCACAAGTATATGAATGATGTAGTAAATGGTCCATTCTTTGGAAGACTCATCATGTTGGACCAACAATGCCCCCAGTGCAACTGAAGTGGCCAAAATATATAACAATAAGGGCTTTCCAGGAATGGGGGGCATTAAGATTGGTGATTTGGTGAGATACTCCTTGATCTTATCAAAGCCTTGCTAACATTGTGGATCCCATTTAAAAGTTGTATCCTTACAAAGGAGATGAGTAAAAGATTGACATTTGTCAGCAATTTGGGTGATGAAACTCCTGATAGATTGCAATTTCCCTTGTATGCTTCTTAACTCTTTTAGATTCCTAGGTGGGGGCGTTTCTATTATAGCCTTAAATTTTGTTGGATCAACTTTGATACCCTTTCTAGACACAATGAAGCCTAATAGTTTGTCGGATGTGACACCAAAAACACACTTCTTCGGATTTAATAATAACTTATATTGTTCCAACCACTCAAAGATCTGCCTCAAAACCTTAGAGTGATCCTCTCTAGTTCTTGACTTTCCTAGTAGATCATCAACATAGTCTTCCATTATAATGTGGATAAGATCATGGAAGATAAATGTCATTGCATGTTGATATGTTGCCCCCACATTCTTAAGACCAAAGGGCATGACATTGTAGCAGAACGTACCCTAGGGGGTAGTGAAAGCAGCTTTATGTTGGTCTTCGAGTGTAATTTTAATTTGGTTATACCTAGAGAAGCCATCCATGAGGGATATCATGGTGTGTCCTGCTGTAAGATCCACTAACATATCAATGTTGGGAAGTGGAAAATCATCTTTCAAACAAGCTTTGTTTAGATCCCTGAAACCTATGCAAATTCTAATGCCCCCAACAAGCTTAGCCATAGGTACTATATTTGATATCCAATATAAGTAATCAATTGGCCTAATAAGTCTAGCTTCCAATAGTTTTTCTAGCTCCATCTTAACAAGTAGAGCCACTTAGGGATGCATTTTACAGAGTTTTTTCTTGACAAGTTTTGCACCTGGGTGTACATCAAGATGGTGGACAACCAAAGCGAGATCCAATCCTGGCATATCAGAATAAGACAATGCAAATTTGATGATGCCTTCTTTCAATAGATTAGCAATAACAAAATATTCCTCTTCAGATAAAGATTTGGCCACATAAGTGAGTTTAGGCTCTTCTTCTGTTCCCAAGTTTATCTCTCTTGTCTCCTCAATCAAGATTGAAGACCATTCAGAAAAGTGAGTCCCAATAAGGGGAAGATGAACATTCCTATCCTATAGCACCTCACCAAGGTTTTCACCAGAGGATACACCCTTTGTTTTTACTTTTGTTAAGTTAAGAAGTGCCTTAGAAAGGTTTTCACTAGATGACTCTTTTTTACTTTGTTTCTTTCTATTTTTGTGGTTAGGGTGTTCATCTTCCCCCAATCCCATAAGGTGCATGTATGCTTCCTCTGAAGTAAATATATTGACTAGTGCACTCCCTCGCAGGTCCCAATCAATGAGGTCAGGGTAACAGAGTGAGAGGCTAATGGAAAAATTTGATGTGGATTTAAAGAGGGAAGGAAGATCCACATCATCGTAAGAAGTATGATGGCCTCTTCTTTGGGTATGTCCTCAAGAAAATCAATTTCTGAGTTAACATTGTTCGAAGTACTAGTGGACTATGTGGATCCCTTTTGTTTCTTTTCGTAGCCTAGACCCAAGTGTTTAGGGCACGCAGGTGTTTCAATAGGCTTTCTCATTCCATGTTCATCAACACTGAGACCCCCCCCTGATAATTATACTTGTTTTCTAGCTTGGAAGCATGGGGATACACTTCTTGGAAGCACTCAAGAAGTGGAGGTGAAGGCTCAGGTTCTTCGCTATAAACCCATTGGCTAATGTCTTCATCCATTTGATCCTATAAAGTTCCTGGAGACTGAAAGGTGGTGGAACCCATGTTCTTGGAATTGATTGTTTTAGTGGCGAGCTATTCCTTTTGTTGAGACTTAGATGGTTGGCCATAAGTGCGGGGAGATGGAGGCATTGTTTCCACGTTAAGTGTAGTACGCATCTCATACTCTCCATAACCCTTGTCAATGATCTAGACTTTGGTGATAGTGGAATCAGATGTGGAAGATGGAGTAGTAGATGTATTGGATGATGGATTAGAAGATGAAATGGAGGGTGATGTCTGAGGAGCTCCCACTTCTACTCTCAAACAATATCGTGAATGTGGGAATGAGGCTTCAAGAGCACGACAATATTCAAAAGGTTGGGGGTCGACATGGATGGTAATCTCAACCCCATTATGTGGAAATTTCAAGCACTGATGGTATATGGATGGGATGGCTTGCATGGCATGAAGCCATGGGCAGCTGAGGAGAAGGTTATATGGTAAATCCAGATCAAGGACATGGCAAGTAGTATATTCCACAACTAGTCTTACTTGAATGGGAAGGAAAATAATACCTTTTGAATCTCTTTTTTCATTTTCATATGCTTTGATTTTAATCACCTAGTTGTCTAAGTCGGTGTGGGTATACCCCACTTGTTTTATGAACTTTAACATGCATAGATTTGGAGCAGAACGACTATCTACCAAGACCCTCTTTACCTTATGCCTGGTTACAAGGACTTCAATGTGTAAGGAACGATATGGGTGGCATATCATTTTGGCTAAAACCCAGCTGGTAGGTAGATGATAGATGTCCCACAAGAGCTGAAACTGAGTGGGGTCAATATCATTTGACACATGTGTATCCTGTAAAGCTTTTGTGAGAATATCTTGATGAATGGGGGAAGACCTAAGCAAATCTAGGATAGATATTTGTGCAGGGGTATTTCCAAGTGATCAATGATATTATACTGCAAGCTCACAGGGGCTAGTTGGGATGAGGTGGAAGGCCTAAGAACTAATATGTGAGTGCAGCGAGTGGTGACGACGCATTGGGGATATTTTCCTTTGACATGAATCATGGATACACGTGGGTCCACTTGGGTAATGCACGTAACAATATTGTCATAATTATAGGGCATCTTGTTATAATTGATATTATTTGTGCTATTGTTTTGGTTGTTATTGTTAGACCTAGTGTTAGCGTTTGATGTGCTAGGACCTTGGTTATGATTGGGAAAGGAATTCTAGTATATTTGTAATTGAGCATTAGATGAGGTGGCTGGTTTGCCTCCACTACAATGTCTCCTCTATCAATAAGATCTTGGATGTAACCTTTAATACCTTGACATTTATTTATGGAATGAACCTTAATCCTATGGTAGTCACAATACTCATTCTCTCTATTCCAGTTAGGCTTGGGGTTTGACTCATCAAAAGGTTTAGTAACGAGATAAGTAACTGCATTAGCTTGTACTAGCCTCTTAAAGACTGCATCTAAGGATTCTCTTAAGGGAGTGAATGTGTGTTTAGTGTTTCCTTGATTTGATTGATTAGATTGTGGTGAAGGATGGGGTGCACCTTGTGGCATAGATATGACATTGGCGATTGGTGGTAGTTGAGGAGTATTCTATGGTCTCTAAGAAGTATTGGCTACTTGGATATGCTTAGTCTTTGTGACACCATTATTAACTGCATTCTTGTTTCTATTCCAGTAGTGTGATTTATCCCCAGATTGTTTATCTTTATCATCCTTGAATATTTTGAAAAAGCCTCTTGGCAACGAGAGCTTTTTCATAGTGGTCCCCTTTTCAATGACCTCTATAAAAGTGGTAATGTAATGGAGACGTAAGTTATGTCCCAAATTAGGATGGGAGTTTATGAAAAAGATGCCAACTAACTCCTTCTCAGGAAGAGTACACTTGAGTCGACTAGCTAAGGCTTGCCACCTTTGCAGGTAGCTAGAAAATGTTTCTCCATCATGTTGTTTGTCTTTCAGGAGATCTAAGGTATCTATGTCTTTCTCAAGATTGAAAGAGAAGTGTGTGAAAAACTTCTTTGACAAATTAGCAAAGGTGGAGATTGATCCTCGTGGGAGGCACACGAACCACTCTAAAGCTTGTCCTGTTAAACTCTATGGGAATAGCCTAAGAAGGTAGTTTTCATTGTATAAGACCTCCTGAAAATGCATATAGAACTCCTGCAAGTGGTCTCGAGTATCTCCCCTTCCCTTTTCAAATTTTGGAATTTCAAAATGCTTGGAGAAGGGAATTGTGGAGATCGAAGGATAAAATGGATAAGGACAAATGTCCTCAAACTTGAAGGATTTCTTCGATGTTCCCACTTGCAAGTCCTCTAGGGTGGATTTCATGTCTTCCCATTCCTTATTGACGAGTGCTAATGGGGTAGGACCTACTAGATTGGACTAATCATAAGGAGCATTTTGTTGATATGAAGGCGGTGGAGGTGGAAGTGACTGATCATATGAAGGAGGTGGATACAAAGGGATTTGTTGATATTGGTTAGCATATGTGGGATGTGTATTGGTGTAAACTTGTTGGTGTGATGGCGGGTTTTGATAATATGATGAAGAGGTACCCTACTGATAGGATGGTGGTTGATGATAGTAAGATGGATTAGACTGATAGTCATATGGAGGCTATTGTTGGGAGATGTATGGGGGCTGTTGGGGGTTAGGAAACTGCTAATAAGTGTTTTGTGGAGGCTGTTGAGGATTAACATAAGATGGTTGTTGCAGAGGCTGTTGTTGGTTATAGTAAGAATAATTAGGATTGGGGTTGGATGTGGTAGGGTGTTGTCTAAGAGTGCCTAGTGGAGGAAGTGGCTAATAATAGGTGTTTTGCAGAGGCAATTGATGATAACGAGGCGAGAAATAGTGAGGTGGAGGTTGCAAATGATACTAGTATTATGTTGTAGGGTTACCTTGAGATTGGAAAGGGGGTTGCTATGGCTATGGGGTGATCTGCGATTGATGTGGAGGTTGTGATGGTGGTTGTTGTGGTGGTTGTTGATAAGTTGGTTGTTGTGGCAGTTGTGGAGTGATTTGTGGTTGATGGGGAGGTTGCGTTGGATTACCCCAACGTTGGTGTTGAGGTTGAGATAGGGGTTATTGTGGGATGGAGTGGCCAGGATTGGGAAACAGATTTTGTTGTGGTAATGGTTGCGTTCAGATGAGAGGGATGTGAGGAGGTGTAGAAGCAAAAGGATTGGACGTAGTGCCCCTAGGATTTCCCGATGGTGGGTTCAACTAATTTTGTGGGTGAGGGGGTGTAGATGGAGTGGGTGTAGGACCTTGCAGATTGCTAGGACCCCGCAGATTGGTAGCCCTAGGTGCTACACCCATGACTGAGATCCGAACAAGAGGATGGGATTTGATAACAAACATTATTTCCAAATCCTGGTTGATACCAAGTGTCCTACGGGGTAACTTGAAGAACCTGAGGGACTAAGGATCTTGGATTAACCTAAGAGCTTTGTGGATCTTGTGATGATCGGGGGGTGATGTTGACATATTGCAACATATCAAATCATGGCGGTGGCCTAGTACCCCTCATAAGCAATTGGGCAAGGATCTTATCCCCACACTTAGCGAGGAGACAATTTGTCATTTGAACATTATTAGGATCTATATACATCTAAAATTGGTCATGGTTAATCAAGCTTGTTAATTAATTAAATATGAATTATTTAATTAATTTTCTAAAGTCATCTACATATAAATAAATTTAATTATTTATTTATATCGTTACTTTTATAATTCTTCTACCTTAATTAAATAAATAAGTTTATTTAATTATTACCATCTTTTATCTTCCTCTCAATTAAATTAAATAAATTTTATAATTTATTTATATTAATTATCATATTATTCTAAATTTGAATATTTGAATTCAAATAATGGAATATTCCTCCAAACACTTTCCTCATCTCATAGTTAAATTAAATATTACAAATATTTAATTTAACACCTTTTTCTCATTTCATGCATAATTAAATATTTTAAATATTTAATTACCTTCCATTTTCATCTCTCACACATAATTAAATATTAAATATTTAATTATGGAAACTTCTAAATTCATTGTCACATGTAATTAAATAAATTTATTTATTTAATTGTGGGATTTATCTTCAACTACAAAACCAACTCATAACTAAAGATGAAAAATGACAAGTTGCCTCTATTTTTGAGTGAAAGGTTTTGTGGGAAGGAAACATCTTCCATTATTCTCTCAACCTTCCATCTTTTTCTCAACTTCCAGAATCTCTCACTGTTCATCTTAACAAGCTTGATTTCAACTGTTGATCAAATCAGCCAATCAAAAGCTTTCAAAAACTCTATAAATACCCCTGCAAATCCAAGCATTGGTTACACACGCATACACACACATTAGAGACAGGCGATTAACATTTTAGCATTGTCATTATCAGCTTTAGCATTCATAATTGTATAATTTTACATTCTAACAATCATGTTTAGTTTAAGCATGTTAATCATATCTTAGCATAGCATGCATTCATCTTTAATCTCGTTCTCTAGGAAGACTGTTTGTTGAGCCTAGCACACAATCTAAGAGCAAGTTGGAATAAAAAAAACACTGGAGATAGAGGACAATGGGACATCATTGAAGAAACTATTGTTTTAAGAGTTTGTTTATCTTTTAATTAGTTTTCTTCAATATACTGTCTTATTGGTGTGTTTGATTTAATTTTGAATCTACATTTATTAATTCATGTTTTACACTCAGCTTCTCAGCCTTCATTTCATGCATCTTTTCACCATCATCTTCCTAGAGCGATAACGTCTTACCATGGCTTGATTGTTATACATATTCATTTTAGCAAGTTGTGTCAATACTGGGGGCGAACGTTGACAATACTGGGGGCAACCAACTTTCAAGTTCTACCGAAATAGCTAGACAATGACATAAAACCTAATCATGCAAACAAACAATCAAATCACATGAACAACTATCCAATCATTGATCCATATCATAACATTTTTCAGCTAGTACCATATCATAACACATTTCTAGATGATCTCAAATTTGAATAATGTTTGGAATAGCAGTATTATATTTTGAACAATGGTTGTTTGATTTTCGATATCATCCCTCTGGAGCACACTCAATGATGTACTGAACTAGAGTGGTGAGGAAAGAGAATGATTTTTCTTTGTCTGTTGTCTTGAGGTTAACTATCAATCTGGTGCAAATATGTCGCGAGACATGATTTCCAAAGAATATCATTAATGACAGTTCCAAATTTGCATCAGAAAGTGGTTAATCTTTGTTTGTTTATGCAAAAAATGCTCAGGTCATCTCAGTTCAATTATACATTGATGCTTGTGTTCACTTGCTATATCAAAAATCATGAAAGTTGTACTCAGGTCATCATTGGTGCTAATTTCCCCTCTGATGCTTGTACATACTTCCAACATTTTAAATGCTCTATGATGATTCATGAAAGCTAACAAAGGGCTCAACAAATGATTGGTTTCATTTAGTTGCATTTCATTTAGATCATTGTACATATTTGCATATTGGATTTACATCAGAGTTTTGAAAGGCTGAACAAAAACATCAATGTGTCATGTCTCTTTGGACTATTTGTGGAGGACATTCAGACATTTGTTTCATTATCATCTTTCATCTTCATCGTCATTTCATTAATCATTATCATTTCATCTAGATCATGTACATATCATATATTTTATCATTCATTCTCATATCATTTTGATCCTTTATCATTTATTTATCCATCATTATGCATTATCATGTCATTTATCATTTATTGCACACCATTGATCATTCTCATTTTTTATCATATTCATTTTATTGCATATCATTTAGATCCTTTATCATTTCATATCATTCATTTATCCATTAGGTATTTCATATCACTTTCATTTTCATATTATCTATCGTCTTCATATTATTAACATCTTACTTATCATTTTTATATCCATTTCATTTTCATTCTACACAATTGCACACCATTCATCATCTTCATTACCATTTCATTTTCATATTTTATCTTTGTGTCATCATTTCATAATCTATTTAATTTCACTTATCATTTCATCTCATTATCATTTATCATTATCATTTCATCCATTTCATATCATTTCATCAACATTTCATTACATCTCATTTATAATCTTATCATACATCTCATTATTATTTATCGTTATCATTTCATATCATTTCATCAACATTTCATTACATCTCATTTATAATCTTATCATACATCTCATTATTATCTATCATTATCATTTCATCATCATTTCATTACATTTCATTATGTGTCATTTATCATCTTATCATACATCTCATTATTATTAATCATGTTCATTTCATCCCATTATTTATCATTTGTCACATTACATTCGTATCATATCTTTAATCATCTATCATTTTCATATCATTTATATATCATGTCATTTTTCGCATAAAATTTGACCCATTTCACATATCATTTCAAATCTTTTCCTAATTCAGATACATACTACACATTCATGATACATTTTCATAAACACAACATCTATTTTCCATCACATCATCTTTATTCATTGTATTTGAAAAATCCAAAAACAAACATTCCAAGCATACATTACTTTTTTCACATCATTTTTCATAAACATATCATATATCCCATTGCATACTTTCATAATCAACATCCTAGGTCATCCACCTGCATGACATCATTAGTACACATCACAAATCACCATCATATCATGAATCATCATGCATACCATGTTAGTCATCAAATCATTAAAATGCATATCAAAATCCATACTACATCATGCATAAATACATGCATATCACATCATCACATCAAAAATGCACATCATCAAAACTCATCGCCGCTGCATATCATCGCTCATAAAAAATACATACAAATGTCCAATGTCCAATGAAACTGAAAAGTATAGAGAGATACATGAGATGATAAAAAATAATGTACATGCACCAAAAATGATATACATGTGTGAAGTATATCAATAATACTACATCAATACAAATCACATCTCATGGCTGACTAGTAGAGCCCCCTGATGGAGCTGGTCTAGAGGATGGTGGCCTACCACTACCCCCTGCGTCGGGATCCTGTTGAAGCCCTATGAACCCTCTGCTGTGTGTCATAGTCTGTGATCTTCTCCTAGATCTACTGTGGGACCGAGGGTAAGGCTCTATGCGATCGGGAGGGCACAACTCCTCATACTTAATCCAATAATGCTCAGCCTCCCTGGCAATCTTGAATCCCTCTGCAATGGCCTCTTGCAAAGATGCACTCTTAACAGTGCCCATGAGTCTCTGAGCAACACCCTCTGCCTCTATTTCCCTTTATCTGAAGGAATCTCTCTCTGCTATCAACTGGGCCACCTGTGGGTCTAGGGCAGGAGGAGGTGCCTTTGTCTGCGCAAGCTGTGCCTGTAACTGCATTGCAAAACTTTGAGCCTGAGCTAACTGGCTCTACAACTATGCCTGCTACCCCTGAAGTGTCTGTACCTGGGCCTGCAGAGTGGCTATCTACGCCTGTTGCACTATAGAAGAGACCCTGATCACTGTCTGTCATCTAGTACCAGTACTCGGCCTCTGCATGATCTAAGCATTGCCCAAGATATATGTCCTCTGCCTCACTAGCCTCTACTCATCCCCTTTGCCATCTCCGCCATCATCCCCACCACCATCATCTGAGCTCTCCCCATCTCCACTCTCCTCCTCATCTCCACTATCCTCCTCCTCATCCCCTCCACCCACTACTTGCTCTCCCCTGCCACATCCTCCTGTCTCCTACCCTGTGGTTGATGTGCCATCAAAATTGGTGTCGACTCATCTGGACATGTAAAATGAGGGAATGGGTGTGTGTGGAAATAAGCAAAGTACTCATCTGACATCCCTGCATTAGTAATATTCGGCCTGTAAACCCATGCCTCGGGTTGTAAACTGGTATACTCTATATACGCCACCTGATATGAAATGCATGGCCCCCATCTAGTATCATCCTTGCACCGCCCATAGTGCACAACGCCCTGAGGCATCCCCTACGTATAGCCATATTGTCTCTGCACTCATAATGCCAAAAATATCTCTATAATGAACATGGTCCAGCCTATCAGATATCGGGGCATACATACAAATGGCATCTCTAGATGATCAGTATCCCACGCCTCACAATCTGTGTATGGCCTCCATATCACTGAATCTATATCATCAAGAATTCATCGCCAATACTCCAACTTGCCCAGCTTGGGCTAGACAAGTGCACTAGAATATGCATATACATATGGCCTGCCTAGTAGCCTAGCTCTAAGACAAAGTGGTCTCATAATAGCAATATGCTCCCATGCCTAGATCTGGAGCAGGGTAACACCACAAGACAAACTAGGCGATCCTTTGTATACTACTTAATGCAAGTCATGATATAAATGAGCTAACATGCAGCTCCCCCAGGCATATCTTCGATGCTGACCTATCATCAGCTCAAGGATCCCCCCCACCCAACTAATAATCCCTTTGACCAATGGTCCAGACAAAGGAAGCCTCCAATGAAGGCACCCAAAACGACGAGTAAGGTTAGATATCTCCTCAAATCTGCCCATGGCACCCAATACCCTGCTATATGAGCATCCCCAAACACCCTCCTGAGTGCATCTATACCACCTAGCTCCTTGTGGTCATAAACCACAAGAGCACCTACCACTGGAATCCCCAAAATCTTGTATACATCCTCAGGGGTCATGGTCATCTCACCCGTCGACAAATGAAAGGTGTTATGCTATGAATGCCACCTCTCTGCTAGTGCGATCAACAGTCCCCCGTTGACCCGAATCGGTGGCATAGACAATAAAGGTCCCAACCCACATCCCACTATCAACTATACATCTGTCAGTGTCATATCTCGTATCCGATCCCAACCTATAGGGAAGTGCTCTTTGATTTGGAGGTTTTTGAAAACCTCATATTTTTGGTCATCACAAGGACACTCATATCAACATGATCTATCTACTTTGCATCATAGAAATATATCAGACTCATATCTATCTATCAGTGACCCATATCAAGTGACCCATATCAGTAAACCATATCAAGTTACTCATCTCAAGTGACCCATATCAGTGACTCATATCAAGTGCACCATATCAAGTGTTCTATCTAAGTGACTCATATCATGAAATCAATACTAAATCAATCTATCTGAATATCAAATCAATCTATTCTATCATCATTTACTATTTGTTTTCTTTTTCAAGAGAGCTAATTTATCAACAATCGAATCAGCTTCCTATTTGTACTTCAGTCACGAATGCAAATATGTTTTCAAATACATCGTCTACTATTTGTTTTCTATCACAGAAAGCAAATTTATCAGAAGTCATATCAATCATCTACTCTTTGTTTTCTAAAGAAAAGTTATCAGACAACCCATCAATCATTCTACTCTTTGTTTTTCATTCAATGGAAACAAACTTATCAACTACCTACTCTTTGTTTTCTATTTTCGAGAAGCAAAGTTATCAATTCATCATCAGATCTTCTATCATTTCTATCCATATTAGCATGATGACAAGAAAATTTATCTATCTATTGACTACAAAAGCAATGTACATCATCATTTTCATCAAATAGTGCATTCTGCCTAAATTTCCTAGATGCACTAATCTGCAACCTCTATGCGCTAAAACCCCAAATGCGCTGAAGTTCCCCCTCGATGCACCAAAACCCCCTATGCGCCATTGTGTGTCCTCAAAAGCGCTAATTCATTTCCTCTATGTGCTACTTCCTTATATGTGTTAAAACCCTAAGCGTATGCGCCATTTCATCCACCTGATGCGCTAAAACCCTAAATGCACTATTCTATTTCCTATATGCGTTAAACTTCCTATTTCCTCAAAGTGCTATTCTACACCTTAGATGTGCTAAAAGAAACTTTGAAAGTGCTAAAAATCCTACTCTAAGCGCTAAAACAGAATGTTCAAACCTAAGTCCGTGCTAATACACATCAAAATTCAATTAAAATCACAATTTTTTGACACAAAGAGGGTTGAATCGAGTCACCGGTGATCCATACGTGGCTAGTCTCTGGTACGGATGGGCCCACTCGAATCTATGTCTATGATACGGAATCTCCACCTCGCCAAGTCAACGTCAAAGCAACAAAATCACTAAGGTCAAAAGGTGAAAATGACTTGCCCTTTTTACCCCTTTTACCTTTTAAAGGTCAAACAAGGTGGGTTTTTGTGGCATTTTATTTTTATTTTTCTCCTTTTCTCAAACTCTGACCTTATTTTTCAAAGTGGGGCATCTTTTAATCAATTGTCGAGAGCTAAATCACTGCATCCCTCTCATCATCCGAATTTCATCATCAACTCAACACTTGTCCCATCATCAATGATTTACCTCCCAAGGGGGCATCATCAATATCAACCACATTTCTAAATCAAAAACATATCAGATTCAAATCAAAAGGCATATCAGACAATTTTTTTTAATCAGGGGCATATCAATTAAAATTTTGCCAACCAGGGGCAAAATCAAACGCAAGAAAGGCAAAAATATTTTCTTTGAAGCAATGTGTTTCACACATCACTTCAAAGAGGGGAAAAATGTATACATCTAAAAATGGTCATGGTTAATCAAGCTTGTTAATTAATTAAATATGCATTATTTAATTAATCTTCTAAAGTCATCTACATATAAATAAATTTAATTATTTATTTATATCGTTCACTTTTATAATTCTTCTACCTTAATTAAATAAATAAGTTTATTTAATTATTACCATCTTCTATCTTCCTCTTAATTAAATTAAATAAATTTTATAATTTATTTATATTAATTATCATTGTGTGAACCCCAATCCTAATACCTGCAAAACAACATGAACAAACACATTAGAATATAGAATGCAAGCAAGAACAAGGATTCCCCATGGAATCCATTTACAAAGTTCAAATTAGAAAAAACAATGAAGAATACAATTGAAATGATAATAAAAAAGAGATAGAATCCTAATTAAACTAGCAAATTCATGATCCCATGGGGGAATTGGTGCCAATTTGATGTGAAAATTGGCCCTTTCCCAATTCCTATGATGCAAGCTTGATGAATATTGATAATTGATCCACTTTGTTCATGCTTGATGGTGAGTGCTCCAATGGAAAAACCTGCATAACCTAGCTAAGATTCAATGATAATGGATATAATTTGCTAAATATTTGAGCATAGTAAGTTTACTCAAATTGTGGATGATGAAATAAGGAGATTAGCCTCTTATTTATAGATGAGATTGATGGATGAATGTCCAAAATAGAGCAATGTGGGACTAACATTCAACCAATGGCAAGATGCCACTTGTCAACCTATGAGTAGATGGAGGATGTGCAAGTTTTGAGGATTGTGCCAATAAATGCCTATTTTTGAATTTTGAATTTGTTGAAATGACATTCAAGAGGGAAAAAAATGCATTGAATGCCACTTGGCTCAAGGAAAAGGACATGTAAGAGAGATTAAATGCCTTGTTGGATGTACATGTCAACTTGGATTTTGAATTCAAACTTGGAGAATATTCCCAAAAGATGCCTTGTTGAGGAAAATAGAGATTTAATAAATCAATTAAATCTATTTTCATGTGCAAGTGGTAAAAGCTAGAGGATGAGACATTAGAGGAGATTAAATTAATCAAATTTAATTAATTTAATGAAGGGGGTTAAATGATGTGACCTATTTGTCTTAAATTTGTGGATTTACATAAATCAAATATGAGAAGGATGTGACAAGGGATTAATTAAATAAAGATTTTGATTTATTTAATTGAAAGAGATAATGTTAGATTAAACTAAATAAGGTTTTAATTTATTTAATTTAATAGATAGACTTTAAAGATTTAATCAAATAAAATTAATTATTTAATTAAATCAGATAATTAGATCAAAATGGTTAATTTAATTATCAAGAAGAGGTGACTTAATTAGATAACTGATTTATTTAATTAAGAGAGGAATATTGGCGAATTTAATTAGATAAGGGTATTTGATTAAATGGTTAGACTGAAGGATGATTCGGGATGAAACGATGTTAGTGGTCAGGATCATATGCATAATGTTAATTGGTACATTTTACGTGTCTACATTTTGCCCCTCTTTGAAGCAATGCACTTGTTGCGTTGGTTCAAAGAATAAACGATCTCGATTAAAGCCAAAAAAAATTATTTTTAAAATCTTGCCCCACTGCTACCCGGTGAGAGAAAACATGCCAATATATTACCCCCTTGAGAGATTGGATGAAAATTTTAATTTTTGGGTGATCTCTCGAAAAAAAGAGGACAAGGTGCCTGACAGGTCCAAAAAGGCTCTAGGAGGCCAAAAACGTGTCTAAACGAAATAAAACAATGTAAAACAGGCCTCAACTTGACAAAAACAGGCTCAAGGGTTCAAAACCCTAGTAGGATAGCCAATTAGGGTGAAAAACCCTAATTTTCAAGCTTAAAAAGGCTCTGAGGGGCCACTTTCAATTGATTTTCACACACAGCCATCTAGCAACCTTGAGATTTGAGCTCTGACCTCTTGACGATATGGCGCAACGACATCTCCTGATGCATATTTCCGACTGAGTCCGGACGTACCAGTGGCCACCCGACATTGGGGCACCGATAAGTGATCCTTACTTGAGCTTTATTTTTTGTTTTTAGCGTTCATTTATTGCTTTCAAAGTTAGTCATTCTACAGCGGCACTATATAGCGCCACTCAAAAATCAAACTGCGTCGCGGCGGTGGAGCTTGGAGTTTGAAAATAAATTCCAAATTCTGACGCTAAGGTCATGTCCCGCGGGGTCATTTCCAAAGTGTGACGCGGTGGTGTGCTAATGACAAGAACCTTTTCAAACTGTGCCACTTGGAAGGAAAGTGCACCGCGGCGGTGCGCTTTCAACATTTTGTGCCCCAGTGTCGTAGTTTGATAAAAATCAAACTGCGACGCCTTCACGGATAGCGACGTTGGAGTGGTTTCTTGGACGCCCAGCAAACAATTTTCAATTTTTTTAACATGATGACCCTTCTGGATGCAGGACGCGGTGAGGGAGCTCTATTCTCGAGAGCACAGATCACAAGATTTGTTCAGTTACTTGCAGGACCTCAGCGACAGAGATCGGGATCGACTACGAGACATGGGGTTGTGGTACATCGCCTACGCAGTGCCCATTCACACCCACCTTGGGATGATGTCAGCTCTTGCCGAGAGATGGCACAGTGAGACATCTTCCTTCCACCTTCCCACCGGCGAGGCCACTGTCACCTTGGAGGACGTTTGGCACATCTTGAGATTGTCAATTCATGGTCGACGCGTCATTTTCGATATAGATGAGGGGTGAAATGCTTGTCACACAGTCCTCTCCACAAAGGACATTGTCATTTGCGAGGGGCAGATCGAGCTTGAGCGTCACAAGGTTCTGGCCCCTCACTTTCGCTTGGTTGTTGCGGCCATTATTTCAGGTCTTGTTGCCCCAGATCGACGAGGCTAGTATTTCAGTCCTAGTTGGGGACTCTGCTAGGAGCGCATGGTGATGCTTGATAGGCCTACTCATTTTGCTTGGGGGCTGGTTCTTCTTGCGTCACTGTACAAAGATCTTCACGAGTACGTCTACTTGGATGGCAGAGCACTCGGAGTCGGCGTCACACTCCTCCACGTATGGGCGTGGGAGCACATTACTGTCTTTTGGCCGCAAGTTGTTGCAGTACTGATGGGGCCTGATGATCCCCTCGTATAGAGTTACAGAGGTGGTGTGTCCTTCACACACACGTGCAAGGATGAGATTCCCTATTGGAGGAGGGTCCTAGATGAGATGCAGGTGTTTATATGGCATCTGTACCTTGGTCGTTCCAGATGGGTCGACGATGCAAATAAGATTTTCTACACCCGTCAGGACCGCTTCATGCAGGGGCGAGAGCACACAATGATAGAGAGATATCTGCCTGGGCACATTCAGCACTAGTTTGGTGAGCCTCAGGATCAGCTAGATAATGATTATGTGGTTGTATTTTCCCGCACCATGTCACAGGTTTCATGGGGGCGATACATTCCTGCTTCCGAAGTCATGGACAACTTTAGACACTTGGTGGCTTGGCCATGGGCTTATGATCAGGGGCCTGCAGATCCAAACGTCACTCAGGCATACAAAGATTGGTTTCAGCCTCCCCTACGTTTGAAAGTTCCAGGAGCAATCCCCGATCGACAGAGGACGAGGATGAAGAGATGGTGTACGACAAGACCAGCTGGTCGGGCCTCCAGTTCAGCCAGCTTAGCCATTTCAGCCAGGTCAGGCCGATGTGCAAATGCAGGATCAACAGTAGGTGCCAGCAAGTGTACCACCACAGGCTGGGAGTGAGGATCAGCCTTAGGTATAGCCTCCATGAGCACAACCAGCAGGGCAAGTGGATCCCCGAGATGCATTGATTGCACAGCTACAAGCCCAGGTGTAGACTTTGACAAGGGAGAGAGATTAGGCGTGGACCAAGAGGGACCAGGTCAGGGCTGAGAGGGGCCAGGCCATACTGTAGAGACATGTCGCAGAGTTATAGGCAGCCACAGAGATGGGCTGGAGACAACAGTTAGAGAGCATGGCAGCCTCCTCCTCTCAGAGCATAGTGTCGATTAGGTCCTACAAGGAGTTCGTTCGGGAGGTGGATTATTACCATATGCATTATCATGAGGTCATACCCAGAGCAGCACGGGTCTGGGAGTACTCGTAGTAGACCAGCCACAAACCAGCAGAGGGTCACAGTGACAGGGGTGAGGGCAACAGACAGGAGGGTTAGGCCTTGATCGAAATGATACTTTTTGTGCTTTATGGGCTCCTTTTTGATAGCCCGATGGGCCTTCTTGTACTCATATACATACATGTACAGTGATCCGATTATTTTGTACTATGACAGTTACCTGATGATGATATATATATGAGATGACGATTTTGATATGATGTGATGTGATGTGTACCATTTATTTATGCATGTCTGGATGATTCTATTTCTATATGTTGTGCAATGATGTTATGGTGTTATATGATGTATTTATGGATGCATTTATTTCCGATGATATAAGCATTATGTAATGATAATGACTAACAGATCTATATTATGTTGTTTGACTTATGATATGCAGATATATTTACGTGATGTGTAATGATGTTGCAATCTATATGATGATTTGAAATGATTTGATATGTAATATGCAATATGAAAAATGATATGGAAATGATCTATGGTGTATACGTGAAATGATGTGAAAAATGATTATGGATAGATGTACGCTTTGCATGTAATGGATTTTTTTATGTTTCTATTTATGCTTATAATGATGTGGAATGATTTATGCAATGAAATGTAAAAAATAACTGTGATGCTATTTATGAGATGATATGGATGATTAGTGGATGATATAATGCAATGTAAATGCAATGGTTGTGTTTTATATGATGTGTATTGATGATGCAAATGAGATGGTTTTTTAAGATGCTTAAAATAACAAATATTATCCTAAACACGTTAAATGATAATGTAATGTATGTGATGCATTTACTGTGATGTACTATATGCAATGATATGATGATGTTTTATGCAAAATGAACGTAATGTGTGAGATGAATTTATGATGTTATGCAATGTGAATATGCAATGGATTATTTATAATGCTTATGTACCTATTATGTATGATTATGCAGTAGGTGGTAGTGTGAAATGATTATGAAATGTTTATGCACATGAATGTTATGCGATGGTTTATGTGATGAATGCAATGTGATGGAAAAAAGTAGATGCATTGTAATAAAAATGGATGTGATTATCTATGAAGAATGCTTATAATAACATGTTTATATGATGATGGAAATGTAATGCATATGTTTTTTGTATGATATGTTTATGCAATATGCTAATGATTTGTGGATGCAGGATCGATGACGATGATGATGATAATGATGATCAACTGTCATAGTACCTTGTTAGTGCGATGAGCAAGAAAGAATGAAAGAGAAGAAGTCATTTCAACAAGACACAAGATGATGAAATATGCAAATGATGATGATTACTTGTCGAGGAGTTGGAATTTTCAAAGGGCCAATTTTCTTATGTTTGATAACACATGTGGTACGATGCATCAAGGTATAGAAAACCAGGATGGCGTTGTACCTAGTGCGATGGACTTTGACTCGACAAACATATAGGAGTATTCTTGTTCACACCCGACATACGAAAACCTTGCTAGGATGCACTTTAGAAGTTTCAAACACCTCGGACCAAAACACGGAAAGGTATAACCAATCAATGCAATAGTCAACAAGTTGCCCAAAACTTCCTCCATACATACCTAACAAAGCAAGTATTCACCAAGGTTATATTACAAGAACGTCCAACAAGCATAGCAGACAAAAGATAATGATCATTGCCCCATTCCTATTTCTCTAAATCCTCTGTTCGGATATCACTGAGAAGTCCTTGGAATCAGCGCAATAAGATAAGTTAAAAGGATAAAGACAAAGTAAACAAACAAGCTGATGTTCTTCAATACCACTAACTAAAAGGGGATGTGTTTTTAAGGATAAGAACCGAAACTATTGCCAAAAGATAATGCCCATTGTAGGAAGGAGACATCCTAGGACATGTTAGTGGATGGTGGCACGTCATTTCATTTATCTTAAGTGTTCTTTCAAATGATTGATATGGGATCAATTGGATGATGGGTTATTGACACAAAGAGCTGATCAACTTGTTTACGTACTGTCTTAGACCTAAGACTTGACGATTTGAGTTTTTACTATTAACCTGCTAGACTTGTTTCCAAATGTCTTACCAAGATGCAGGATGATGATCGTTTATTATGAGTGATGGTTATTGCGGGTGCAAGCGAGATGAGACGGATGGATTTTTTCAAATATTTGGATGTTTTTAGAGTTTTGCAATGTTTTGAGGCTGTTTTGGTATTTTTGAGGATTTTCAAATGTTTTGATTTTATATTTTCCAATGTTTTGGGGTTTTCTGAGATTTTGACCAAGAGACTAACCTAAAGACCTATCCTAGGGGCCTCGGGGGTGATCAACAGATTAGCCTTGCCTATGTTATACACGCAAAGACCATGTAGTTTGACTGACGAGTTGACCGATTTACATATGACGATATACATGATGAAATGTCAGTTTATTATGATGGACGCCTAAAGGACTGACCTAAGTGTCTCGGGGGATGATCAAAGATCAACCTTTCTACGTTCAAGGCTTAGAGACCTGTAGTTCGACAAGAAGACTTTGTTTTTGAATTTTTGATTGACTTTTGACCTGTTTTTGAATTTTTTAATATGTTTTGAATGTTTTTGGATTTTGTGATTTTTTGATGTTTTTGGATTTTTTGATTTTCTGATGTTTTAGGACTTTAAGGATATACATGAATCCGATATGATGAGAACATGCCCCCAACATGATGCAATAGACTACTCCAATAAAGATAGGACAAACTGACCTTGAGGATGGGTCGAGTAGTACTAGGAGGGATTATGATACAAACACAGGACCAAGCTATGGTGCGGATGTGGGTGGACGAGTGATGGATGGAGATATGGAATGCGATGGATGATGGAAACAAAATGGATGGATGATGCAGAACAAGCCGTAAAGATCATGGTGGATGGAAAGTGCTTATTTATACAAGGCACCTATTTGCCAGGTTTTCACCAAGGTACCTGTCCAAAGTGCCACCGAAGTGGTTTTCACTAGAGGACATTTTTTTCTCTTTACTATTTTTAATCCTTTTTCTTTCTTTTTTTGGATTTTTTTGCTTTTTTTTTTTGTTACCAAGACGCCTGTTTGCCAGGTTTTTGCCGAAGTAACCATTTTTTCAGGACATTTTCTGATTTTTTGGATTTTTGGTTCTATACCTTGAAAGATTAGGCATAATTTTTTTTGAGATGAGAGCTATTCGTGGGCTCTTGTAGAGTTTCCCCTTCAGGTGTTGATAACTGATATGCCCCTGACTTATAGCTTGTTGTGATAACGAATGGTCCCAACCAATTGGGTTCAAATTTTCCTTTGCTATTTGGGTTTGGGACATTCTTCTGATTCTCCTTTAATACTAGTTTTCTGACTTGGAAAGTCCTACTTCTAATTTTCTTATTATAGCTCCTTTTGAGTCTATTCTGATAAACTTGTAAATGATTCAAGGCATCTATACGCCACTCATCCAGTAGCTCTAGCTCATTTAGTCTTGATACTTAGTACTCTTCATCCGTGATGAGGTTTTGCAGTGATATCCTGAGTGATGGGAGCTTGATCTCAATGGGTAGTATTGCCTTTGATCCGTAGACCATGGAGAAAGGGGTGGCACTGGTGGGTGTGCGGATGCTGGTTTGGTAGGCCCAGAGGGCGGGATTAAGCTGCAAATGCTAGTCACAACCTGCATCATTGACTGTTTTCTTGAGGATTTTCAGAATGCTCTTGTTTGTAGCTTCTACTTGGCCATTAGCTTGGGGATAGTATGGGGTAGAGAAGCGATGTTGGATTTTGAATTTTTCGCATAAGTTGCAGACATCCTAATTTTTAAATGGTGTCCCATTATCTAAGATAATGGCTTGTGGACCACCATAGCGGCAAATGAGATAGTTCAGGATAAACTTTGATATTTGCTTCCCAGTTATATACGTCATGGGTATGGCTTCCACCCACTTAGTAAAGTACTCTATGGCGGTTATGATGAATTTGTGGCCGTTAGATGAAGTGGGAGTGATTTTCCCAATGAGATTGAGTCCCCACTATGAAAAGGGCCATGGTGTGACGATGGGATGAAGCTGTTGAGCTGGAGCATGGATGAGGTCCCCATGCTACTAACATTGTAGACACCTTCTGACATAGTCATGTGCTTCTCTTTCCATCGTGGGCCAATAATACCCCATCCTCAGCAATTTCTTGGCTATTGTTATTCCACTCGAGTGTGAACCACAAATACCGTTATGTACTTCAATTAGAGCAGTCAATGCCTCCTCAACATTTAAGCAGCGTAGTAGGGTTCCTTCTATGCTTCTACGATATAGGGTATCTCCTAGGATTACAAATCAGGATGCCTTTTTGACAAAGGTTCGTTTTAGGTTTGAGGGTGAGTCGACGGGTATGACTCCTATTCGTAGGTATGTGTAAATGTCGTGGTACCAAGGATCACCAAGACCAATAATTTCACACACAAATTCTAATTCTGGTACCTTGAATGCAGGCACGAGAAGCTGCTCTATCAGGAATTCATATTTTGGAACGTTGTGGGGGATATCCAGTAAGGATCCAATTGTTGCCATGGCATCTTCTACTCTATTGTTGGCTCTAGGAATATGCTCAAATGTGATTTTGATGAATGATTCTTTAAGAGTCTCCACCAATTTCTTGTATGGAGTGAGCTTGTCGTCCTTGGTTTGGTATTCATCATTCACTTGGTTTATTATCAATTGCGAGTCTCCATATACTTTGAGAGCTATAATGTTCCATGTCACTACTATTCTGAGACCTATGGTTAAAGCCTCGTATTCTGCAATGTTATTGGTGCAGGGAAATGTCAGTTTATAGGACCTTGGTATGCAATCCCCTTGTGGGGTGATAAAGAAGATGCTAGCTTCTGATTCATGCTACGTGTATGAGCCATAAAGTACAGTTTCCAATGGTCAACTACGTTGAGATTGAAAATAGATTCATCTGGAAACTTTGAGATGAGAGGATTCTCTGAATAGATTGGTGCTTCTACAAGTTGAT
Source organism: Sequoia sempervirens (assembly GCA_007258455.2). Lineage (NCBI taxonomy): Eukaryota > Viridiplantae > Streptophyta > Pinopsida > Cupressales > Cupressaceae > Sequoia > Sequoia sempervirens. The sequence continues at coordinate 370,667,702 of VDFB02270651.1, forward strand.
CTACAATGACTTGGCCTTTGATTGATTTTTTCTCCACATATTCAATGTCATATTCTGACAATATCATCACCCATTTGGTCATTCTTCCCGTGAGCATTGCTTTTGACAATAAGTACTTGAGAGGGTCGATTTTGGCGATGAGTTTTATTTTGTGTGCCAACATGTAATGTTTGAATTTCTGTGATGCAAACACTACTTCTAGGCATGATTTCTCTATGAATGAGTAGTTTAGCTCATGCCCAACCATTGTTCTGCTGATGTAATAAATAGCCCTTTCTATTCCATTTTCTTCATGCTAGGCTAGGAGAGCTCCAAGGGCTACCGCTGTTGGTGATACGTAGAGAATTAATGGCTTTCTCTGGATTGGTGACATTAGGAATGGTGGTGTAAGCAAATATTCTTTTATTTTATTGAATGCCTCTTCACACTTGTTATCCCATTTGTACACTACTCCATTGTGAAGTAGGTGAGAGTATGGGTTATGTTTGTCCGCTAACTGTGCTATGAATCTTCAAATGGATTGAAGCCTGCCTTGGAGACCTCTCAATTGCTTTAATGTTTTTGGTGCCTCCATCTCAAGGATTGCTTTTACCTTTGTTGGATCTACCTTGATACCTCTCATTGACACTATGTATCCTAGCAGCTTTCTTGATTGTATACCGAAGACACACTTTTCTGGGTTTAATTTGACTTTGTACTCTTCCAACCTGTCAAAAATGGCACTTAAGGTTGCTATGTGATCTTTTCTCTTTCTGGACTTGGCTAGAATGTCATCAGCATAATCTTTGATGGTCCTATGGATCATGTCATGGAATATCAGTGTCATGGCCCTTTGGTATGTTGCTCCTGCATTCTTTAAGTCGAATGGCATCATATTCCAGCAGTAAGTCCCCCATGGACAAGTGAAAGTTGTCTTATGTTGGTCCTCTTTAGCTATCATGATCTAATTGTACCCTGAGAATCCATCCATTAGTGACAACATCTCATGTCTGACTGTCATGTCTACTATCATGTCAATGTTTGGAAGTGGGAAGTCATCTTTCAGACATGCTTTATTCAAGTCTCTGAAGTCTGTGCAGATTTTAATGCCCCCATTGGGTTTTGAGACAGGTACCAAGTTTGACACCCATTCTGGATAATCTATTGGTTGGATGAAACCCACATCTAATAGCTTTTTTAGCTCCATTTTGACTAATAAGGCGATCTGAGGGTGCATTTTTCGAAGCTTTTGTTTAACAGGCTTTGCTTCTAGGTATACTGCTAAGTGGTGAACTATGATTTCTGGATCAAGCCCAGGCATGTCAACATAGCTCCATGCAAAGTTTATATGTCTCTCTCTTAGGAAAGTTGCTTGGAGCTCTTGCTCTTCTGATAGTAATGATTCCACATAGAATGTGATGTGTGGGGTTTGCTCTATTCTTAGATTGGCTGGATTGCACCTTTCTGCCAGGACTGCTATTTTTTCTTGATGAAGAGCTCTAAAAGGAAGATTGAATCCCCCATCCTTGGGCGCCTCATAGAGGTTTTCACCATTGGATGCATCATTTCTTTTTACTTTTTTCTAGTCAGAGAGTTCCACAATGTGGTTTTCACTCAAGGACTTAGATATTATTCTTAATTTTTCACTTTTGCGATTGAGGGATTCAATCGTTTCCCCATAATAGGCATGTGTATCTAGCTCAATTATGAACCCTGCTTTGTGATCCCCACACAAAATTTTATCCTATAGTCCCATGAATTCTGAGAGTGCCTCATCGTTTTTGAATGTATCAAGAATTGGTGGTCCTCGTTGGTCGTAGTCGATGAGTTGGGGATATACTAGGTGGATTTCCTGATTTTGGTGGTCTAATTCAAAAGATAGGGTGCTAATCATGCAAAGAGTGGTATCCTCAAATAGCTTAGGTAAGTTGGTCATGGGATCCTCATCATCACTACTACTACAGACGTCAGTTATGTCAAATGTGAAGTTATCTATGACGCGACCTGTAGATACTAGTAAGCGTAGTTCAGCTGCAGTTGGCTGAGGAGGATTATTAACCCTTCTAACTGGAGGACTTCGACCATGTATGGTTATACTCAGAGGGGTACATCCAAGGCCAATATTTTTTATCGTTCGCTTCTTTGGAATGATAGGTATTATAAGCCCGTTGTCGTTTTTCCCAAGTCTTTGATTTCTGTCATAGCCCATTGCGAGCATCATTTGTAGACCCTTGCTTCTATCATCCATTGGTAAATCAACTACTGGTCTCTCATCTTGATATAGCATATGAGATGGATCTGCCTCAATAACTTCTTGGCCAAGATCTCCCCAACTTGTAAAGTTGGGATAGTCTTCAGGAGATGTTTGGGATGTGGAGGCTTCATTTATTTGCGGACGTCCCCGTGATCTGGGAGATTGTAGTAACTCTCCTACCACAAAAGCATTTTTAGGGATCATGTAGTTTCCACAACCGTTATCTTGGATAATGACCTTAATGTTAGAGATGGTGGGAATGGTGGGAGTGACGGGTGTCTCTATCACAAAAGTGGATGTGAGAGTGGCGGGATCAATGTATGGTGTAGATGGGGCATCATCATTTTTTGGTACTTGGGGGATTTTATAGTACTTTGCTTCAAGGATTTTGCAATAGGAGAAGGGTTCAGGATCTCCGTGGATGGTGACTTCTTGTCCCTCATGTGTGAATTTCACACATTGATAAAAAGTTGATGCTATTGCCTTCATTGCATGGATCCATGGACGTCCCAGAAGGATGTTATATGGTAAGTCAAGGTCTAGGACCTGACAAGTGGTTTCCATGATAGATGTCCCTACTTGAATAGGGATTTTTATTGTGCCCTGGGACACCCTTTCTTGATCATCATATGCTCTTATTGTGATACCCTTTCCTTTGTCGATAAAATCTTTTGAGATTTTTAATTGTTTGATGAGCTTGAGAGAACAAATATTCAAGCCTGCACCTCCATCCACCAAGACCCTTTTGACTTTGATTTTTTGTACTATGACTTCTAAGTGGAGCGGATGGTTGTGAGATGGTTGAGCGGGGAAATCCTGGTCAGAGAATGTGAGGAGATTTGGCGTAATGATATTTTAGACTATAGCTTGGAATTGTTCCGCATCAAGATCTGCGAGGACAGTGGATGAAGCCATCGTTTCCTCAAGGATTTTCCTATGGGCAGATGAGATTTTTAGTAGCTCCATGATGGAGATTTGTGCTGGCATTCTTTTGAGCTAATCTAGGACATTGTCGCCATTGGGGACAAATCTAGATGCAGGGACTCTATTTGGCTGGGATGATCCTGCGATGGTAACTTTGTTGCCGCTTGTGGTGACTCCACAATCGGCATGGGCGCCTTTGATGGTGATGGTTGTACAGTATTCATCTAGGGAGGCGACGACAGTTTCATACACATGATTCAAATTTGTGTGGGTTCCTTTCCCCTTATCAGTGTTATTATTATTCCCTTTATTGCCATGGTTAGGCATCAGATTCATGTATATCTTAAGGTTTTGGTTTCCTATTGGTTGTTCCACATTTATAATTCTTTGATCGATGAGATCTTGAATTATGTTTTTTAGCCTCATACAACTGTTCGTGGTATGCCCTTTAATTTTATGGAATTCACAAAGTTGATTCTCATTATACCAAGGAGGTTTCACATCCGGTTCTTGGTAATTCTCATAGGTGGGAGCTTTGATGAGTTTTTCTTTTATCAGCTTCTTCATGATGAATTCAAGTGGTTCCCCCAGAGTGGTGTACTTTCACTTGGGATAACTCATGTTCTTTTGGGGTGGTCCCCTTTGATCATTGATATTATTGATTGCCTAATTGTTGTTTGGTTGTTGTGTTGCTTGATGATTGTTTTGGTTTTGGATTTGGATTTGTGGTGTGGGTGTATTTTGGTGCAGGGCACTGATGACAACTTTGGCATTGACAACACCATCATTACTACCATTTTTGTTCCTTGCCCACATGCGAGATTTATCATTGTAATTGGTGGGTGGGTAGTTGTTTTGTTGTTTGGGGTATGAAGTTGATCCTGTGGGTTGTATCATGAGGGCTCATTCAATGTTGAGCGCCTTGGAGATCAACTGGTCATATGTGGTGATCCCTTGTACCTTGAGATGAAACTCCCAGAGGTCGTCAAGGTTGGATATAATGGTGCAAACTTGTTGTTCTTCGGGCATGGTCCATTTGCTCTGATTGCCCTTGGATCGCCATCATTGTAGGAATGAAGTGAATGATTCATTCTTACCTTGTTTTAGAGCTGAGAGTTCTTCTAGACTGACATGCATTGCAATATTGCATGCATAGTTTTTAATGAATGCATCTATAATTTCTTGGAATTTTTTGATGCCTGTAAGTAGGCGAGAGAACCATTCCATAGCGTGGCCAACCAAACTCCTAGGGAATAGTCGCATCAGATAGGTATCATTGTATGCGACTTCCATGCAATGAACCTAGAATTCCCTGATGTGATCTTCAGGGTTTCCCGTCCCATGATATTTGTCAAACTTGGGGATCTCAAATCCCTTGGGTAATGGTTTCATCACAAGGCTCCTGTCAAATGGATAGAGACACAAGTTGCTTGGTGTTTTTGTGGTTTGCCCTGATTGAAGATCGAGCACTTGTTGCGAGAGCAACCTGATTTGTGTCATTACATTATTTTGTGGATTAGGGGGTGGGATGAAGGTGTTCTAGGGTGTTTCGATTGTGGGTTGGATGGGTGGGTTGGTTGGTGTGTTATTTGATGGTATTTGCATATTCTATCGAGCTAGATATGCTTGCACTTGCTACTATATAAATAATGCTTGTTGTTGTTCCTATTGTGCTAAGATTTCCTATTGTTGAGTTTGCTATTGTGCTTGTTGTTGGGCTACCAATTGGGTTGCTTCTTGCTGCTCTTGATATTGTTTTATTGCTTGCTAATATGCTTGTAGTTGTGTTGCTTGTTTTTGTGCAAGAAGTTGTGTTTGTGCTTGTGCTTGATATTGGGCGTGCGCTTGAGCTTGGGCTTGGGCTTGGGCTTGTGTCGCTTGTTGTTGCAATAGAATTTGGGCTTGGGCAACCTTTTGTGCTTGTAATGCAGCTTGGGCTGCTTGAGCAGCTTGTGCGGCTTGAGCGGCTTGTTGTTGTTGTTGTTGCAATAGGGCTTGGGCTTGTGTGGCCTGTTGCGTTTGTTGTGCAATTTGGGCAGCTTGAGCATTTTGTGTTGCTTGTGCGGCTTGTTGGGCAACTATTTGTGATAAATTGGAGTTTGGTGGTGGTGGGGGTGGTGGTGGATTCATAATGGCGTTTGTGGTGGTGGTGAATGGTGATGTCGTGTTGGTGGTTTGAGTGGTGAATGGTGTTGTTGTTGTAGTTGGTCCTTGAGAGACCATGCTTTGAGATGTTAAGGGGATGGTTGATGATGTCGTGACTGCTTGTGTAGTTGTCATTTGTTGTTGCGATATCGATGACAAGTTTTGAGAGTTTGGCGTAATGCTTTGATTGGTGTTTGGAATGTTGGTTTGATTGATATTTGGTAAAGGTGGAAGCCCCAAGCCAAGTAGAGGTGTGGATAATGGTGGTAATGGTGGAAGAGGTGAAAATGTGAGGAATGTGAGTTCTTGAGAAAATGATGTGGTGTCAAAAATTCCCCCAGGTCCGAACATGTCACCTTCCTCTTGTGAATTTGTGAGGAGAGAAGTTTGAGGTGTTGCGTGGAAGGATGATGATGATGGATCATTATGGAAAGTGAGAGGGACATTCTTATGTAACGGATTTTTGGGTATGTTTTGTTCCAAGATGGTGTTTGCATCCAAGTCTTGATTATTAACAAGGGGGTGTGTTTGAATAGCATTAAGAAATGCATTTCCATTATTAACATTGGGTTGGGTTGGAGCAAAAGATGTTATTTGCATAATGTTTTGAGTGATGTTTTGGGATGGGGGTGTAGATGAGATGGGGAGTGTGGATGAAATTAGAGGCATAACCTCCAAAGATGGTTCCACTATAGAGCTCACGTCGAAATCAGAAGGTAATTTAACCCCTTGTTTTGCTATTTCAAGCATGTATAGTGAAGGGTTAAGCCTCATCATGATGTTGATGATCTTATGGTTTTCTGGATTTTGGAGCATTTCGGTTATTTCTTCATGCGACATCCCAAAGGTAAGATCTTCTTCTTGAATTTTGTCTTGTGGGTTTTGTGATGATGAGATAGTTAAAGGATTTCTTGATTCGATAGGATTCATTTCAACGTTCGTTTGGCTTAGGTCACTTGAAGCAGGTGTTTCTTTGTCAGCTTCCATGTTCTTCTTGTATTGAGATCTAGTTTGAACCATAAAACAAGGATCAATTTTCAAGAATATGGGAGATGAACCTCTAGTTCTTTGGATTGATCTTTATTTTATGCACAAAAGAGAAAATTTTAGGATATCTTGAGGATCAAAAGGTGATATGACGATGATGCAAGAGATGGATGATGTGGATTTTTTGATCTTTTGGTAAATATTGAGGGGAATGCTAGAATTTTAGGACTTTTGGATATGTTTTGGATTTTGATTTTTGATTTTCCTTTTGGGATTGTCCTCAATTTGATTGATTTTGGTTTGCTTTGATTTGAAAAAATAGACCCTAAGATGTTGGATGATTATCTAAGGGGTAGATTTGCTCAAAGGGTGATAATTTGAATATGTGTAGGGAGAAGGATGCATCTACCCACACCTATTCAAACAAGATAATAATTTAACCAAGCATATGAAGAAGGATGCATCTACATATACCTAGCTAAACAAGATGGTTTGATAATTTTGACTAAGCATATGCAAAATGATGCATCTACACATACCTAGCCAAAGATGATTGGATAAAGATTTCAAGGATATTGTCTCAAGGATTTGATGATTTTGATTTTTTCCAAAAAGCCTAGCATGAAGGATACTTTCAAGATTTCTCAAAAGATGATGGTGAGATGATTTTTGGTTTGGCATTTGAGGGGTGGGTGAAAAAAGATTTTGATTTCTTTTGATCCTAGGATGAACCTAAAAAATACACTTTGTTTACCTAGACCTCAGTATTGAAGAACATGCAATGCTTCTATAGACCTTCACACCCAAGAAGTGGTTTAATTTGAGCATACATTTCCGGATTTTGAATCAAGGGCTTTCATTTTGGGATTTGACTTTCTTGGAAATCGTGAGGTTTCAACATATGTGAGAGTCCATTTTGTTATCTTTGCTTAGTGACTTTATTTTACCACAAACACTTCTTTGATTAGGTTTCCAAACTAGATGTCCAATGTCTTAATTTCTTCGAATCCCACAAAGTATGTTATGTGGAAATTTGATGAATTCAAGGAAAGGGTTACCTATTGTTTAACTTTAGTAGACAAATTGAGAGATAATCCAAGTGTTTAGAAACCTCTAAGGATAGAATCCCAAGGGCAAGCAATAACACATGAATTGGGTCAATTATATTTGTCTCCTAAAGGGTTTGAAATTTTGATGATGATGTTTAAGTGTTTGTTTCCAATATGTTTTCGAACAAGCAAAGTATTTCGTAACCAACAGTAAGTACAACCCTATGGATATGAAAGACTATATTTGTTGAGTCCCCACTTGGACAAGTCCCGCTACACTTATCTTTAGCGAATGGTTAGATGCTTGACCCCAATGGCTCCCCTCCACGACACTCTCTTATACGGGGCAGCCAAGCATCAACACCCATGAAACTCCATGACATGCTTTCCATTTCTACTAAAAAATCATAAAAGTGTGGGGTGGCTTTAGAACGACCATTCTTGCACCAACAAATAGATCAAGGATTTTGGGAAATTCTAAAACATGGGTTTTAATTAGGACTTTATGTTCGTGAAGATTGACCCATACAGCGAGAGTCCCTTTTCAGATCCATCTCGTCGGAGCCAACCGCATGATATTGGAGTTTATTCCAATACCCACATTTATATCCCGATTGGAAATACTCTCGGCTTTAGAGTGTTACCAGTTGAGTCGTTCCCTTGGGTGAGTACTTTTTCCCCAAGGTAGGCCCTCTAAGATAGACAAAAGCGAGTAAAGACAATATCTGTAACTCGATCAATCTTTGTTTGCAACACAAAGAGAGAGAATGTACACAATAATGCCCTACTCACACTCGCACAATGTTTTGTTCAATTTTAAACCCAAAATGAAATGTGGAGGTGATTGCTTTATCTCAACCTAAAATCACAAAAAAAGGCCTTTTGATTCTCAAGATCGCTATAAAGCGTGAGAGAAGTGCATACATCATTTTTTAATGAAGTTAGCTTAAGTAAGCCATCATGAAAAGAAAGTTGCACTTGTTCATTTTAGAGCTACAAAGAAATTGTGAGTTCTTTTTAAAGCACCAAAAGAAAAATGAGAGTTGTTTTGTTTAATTGTTAACCAAAAAACAAACTCTAGTAAGTTGTAGTCCTAATGCTCATTTTAAGCCTTTGCAAAAAATTGAAAAGGTTCTTTTTAAAAGCCCAAACGAAATTAGTATCCTAAGTAAGAAGAGATAATAGTTTCCTAAGAGTGTTAAACAAACACTAAAGTGTTTAAAAACACTTTGATTTTGTGAAATACCATCATCATGTTTTTCTTTCTTTTGTTTTTAATTGATCCAACCTACAAGGAAGAAGATCAGTCATATTCTTCAAAACACAAAGGTTAAAAAGTAGAAAACAGAAGATAAACTTATCATTTGACAAAAGGCACGTGCTAAAATTAAATTCCAATTTTTTACTCCCTGCCAGTGGCGCAACTCATGACTACGTCGCTGTTTGATTTTTCCAGCGGTGCTGTATAGCGCCGCTTACCAGTTAGCAGTGCTTTGTACCCAAACCAGTGAGCTCAAATGTGTCGTCGTTTTCACTAGCGTCACTGTTTAAAATTCAAATTCAAAAATTTTAGGTAGGAAGGCTAAAACATCGTAGTTTGGACTTTCTAGCGGTGCTATATGGCGACGCTGGAGAGTCAACGGTGCTGAAAAGTGACGCTGAACCTGTAAACAAAGAAAAATGCGTGAATTTGATAAAAAAACATGATTGAAAAGTGAGATTTCCCTCCTTCTAGCGCCAAAATGTCGAATCCCAATCCTAATACCTGCAAAACAACATGAACAAACACATTAGAATATAGAATGCAAGCAAGAACAAGGATTCCCCATGGAATCCATTTACAAAGTTCAAATTAGGAAAAGCAATGAAAAATACAATTGAAATGACAATAAAAGAGAGATTGAATCCTAATTAAACTAGCAAATTCATGATCCCATGGGGGAATTGGTGCCAATTTGATGTGAAAATTGGCCCTTTCCCAATTCCTATGATGCGAGCTTGATGAATATTGATAATTGATCCACTTTGTTGATGCTTGATAGTGAGTGCTCCAATGGAAAAACCTGCATAACCTAGCTAAGATTCAATGATAATGGATAGAATTTGCTAAATATTTGAGCATAGTAAGTTTACTCAAATTGTGGATGATGAAATAAGGAGATTAGCCTCTTATTTATAGATGAGATTGATGGATGAATGTCCAAAATAGAGCAATGTGGGACTGACATTCAACCAATGGCAAGATGACACTTGTCAACCTATGAGTGGATGGAGGATGTGCAAGTTTTGAGGATTGTGCCAATAAATGCCTATTTTTGAATTTTGAATTTGTTGAAATGACATGCAAGAGGGAAGAAAGAATGCATTGAATGCCACTTGGCTCAAGGAAAAGGACATGTAAGAGAGATTAAATGCCTTGTTGGATGTACATGTCAACTTGGATTTTGAATTCAAACTTGGAGAATATTCCCAAAAGATGCCTTGTTGAGGAAAATAGAGATTTAATAAATCAATTAAATCTATTTTCACGTGCAAGTGGTAAAAGCTAGAGGATGGGACATGAGAGGAGATTAAATTAATCAAAGTTAATTAATTTAATGAAGGGGGTTAAATGATGTGACCTATTTGTCTTAAATTTGTGGATTTACATAAATCAAATATGAGAAGGATGTGACAAGGGATTAATTAAATAAAGATTTTGATTTATTTAATTAAAAGAGATGATGTTAGATTAAACTAAACAAGGTTTTAATTTATTTAATTTAATAGATAGAATTTAGAGATTTAATAAAATAAAATAAATTATTTAATTAAATAGGATAATTAGATCAAAATGGTTAATTTAATTATCGAGAAGAGGTGACTTAATTAGATAACTGATTTATTTAATTAAGAGAGGAATATTGACGAATTTAATCAGATAAGGGTATTTGATTAAATGGTTAGATCGAAGGATGATTCAGGATGCAATGATGTTAGTGGTTAGGATCAGATGCATAATGTCAATCGGTACATTTTACGTGTCTACAATCATATTATTCTAAATTTGAATATTTGAATTCAAATAATGGAATATTCCTCCAAACACTTTCTTCATCTCACAGTTAAATTAAATATTACAAATATTTAATTTAACACATTTTTCTCATTTCATGCATAATTAAATATTTAAAATATTTAATTACCTTGCATTTTCATCTCTCACACATAATTAAATATTAAATATGGAAACTTCTAAATTCATTGTCACATGTAATTAAATAAATTTAGTTATTTAATTATGGGATTTATCTTCAACTACAAAACCAACTCATAACTAAAGATGACAAATGACAAGCTGCCTCTATTTTTGAGTGAAAGGTTTTGTGGGAAAGAAACATCTTCCATTATTCTCTCAACCTTCCATCTTTTTTTCAACTTCTAGAATCTCTCACCATTCATGTTGACAAGCTTGATTTTAACCGTTGATCACATTAGCCAATCAGAAGCTTTCAAAAACTCTATAAATACCCCTGCAAATCCAAGCATTGGTTACACACACATACACATGCATTAGAGACATGCGATTAACATTTTAGCATTATCGTTATTAGCTTTAGCTTCATAATTGCATAATTTTACATTCTAGCAATCATGTTTAGTTTAAGCATGTTAATCATATCTTAGCATAACATGCATTCATCTTTAATCTCATTCTCTAGGAAGACTGTTTGTTGAGCCTAGCACACAATCTGAGAGCAAGCTAGAATCAACAAAAACACTGGAGATAGAGGACAATGGGACGTCATTGAAGAAATTGTTGTTTTAAGAGTTTGTTTATCTTTTAATTAGTTTTCTTCAATATAATGTCCTATTGGTGTGTTTGATTTAATTTTGAATCTACATTTGTTGTGCACTTAATTTCAACCACACAGGATCACTAAGGTATTCATCAATAGTTAGCTTAGGTTGGTTAACCATTCCTTCCTCAAGGGAAGGGCGAGAGTGAACTTCCATGTTGGATTACAAAGAGCCACCATTAGTGGGTGGATTCAGAGGATGTTGAGGTTGACCAACTTGGGTTTGCTATACCTCCATGAGTTTCTTTACTTGTGATCGGGTAATGGGCATGAAAATGTAGGTGAATAGAAGACTAAGATGACACTAAGCCCTAAGATGCACTTAAGCGATGGTGACCTAGATGATTAATTAAAGGATTGATAAGATGATGGATTGATTGGTTGGATGATCGATAGGATGATTATGGATTATTGATTGGATAGGATTGGGTTGGATTGATTGATTGGATTAGATCGATACGATTAACTCCAAATTAGATTTAGAAGCTCAACTGGATGATGTAGGATGATGTCGATAGGATTAGATGATGAAAAAGGATGATTACGGTGTAAATCCACCTTGAGATGGAAGTATATTGATGAGGTCGTGAATGATTACTAACTCAGGATGGATGATAGTCCTAAGTATGGATGATAATGATTAGGCTCAGTTACCTAACCCATTTAGATAAAAAGTCCCTAATTGGATTTCTACGGGATTTGGATTGATGAATTGATGCTTGATATGCTACCTAGGGATGTCCTAAGATGAACCTATGTGATTAGATTTAGGATTTGATGACTTTTGAAAAATGTGGATGCGTGGAAATGGAAATTACAAACAAATGGTTGATGATAAAAAAAATTGATCACAAGAATCGACTCGGAACGATGCAGGCTTTTAGTGGCTAGAAGCATTCACTCTTTGGTTTTTGAATGGAAAGTGAATTTTCCTCTATGTAAGGTGGGTTCACCCTTCTAGATCATAGGGTCACCTATCTAAAATTTTGTGGGCTCGCCCTTGCGTATAGCAGGATTTCCTATCAAGGTTTCATAGGTTCGTCTATGTATTGAACTATATAGTCAAGGTTTACAGGGTCAGCAAAACAGACAACGAATTCACCTAAACATGAATACATACAAATGGGCGACTGTGAGATCACCTCTCTAGAAACAAGTTTTCCTATCTAGGTTGCAAGATTGCCCCCATCTTCAGATATATGGACTAAGAGTACAAATGCCTATCAGGGGAGCATAATTGCCTATTCCTTCAAGTGTATAGACATGAATGGTATAGAATCAAGAGTAGATTATCCTATCAATGACATGTCATCACCTTTTTCCTCAAATGTATAGACAAAAGGGTAAAGACTCAAATGCGGGATCACCTCTGTGGAGAGTGGGTTCACATATCTCTATGGATGTATGGATGGGGGGCTAGAAGACTGAGACTTAGATTCGCCTATTTGGATAACAGGTTCACCTATCTAGAGAACAAGCGTATGTAGATTCACCTATCTATTGACTGGACTAGCAGATTCACCTCTGAAAGAAGTGGGTTCACCTATCTAAGGTGACTAGACTAGACTGGACTTAGACACGAATTCGCCTCTTGTAGGGAAGGATCGCTCATCCATACTGCAAATTTTTCTCTACAAGAATCAAATTTGCCTCTAGGGGTAGGGGTGGACTATGGCAAAGGACTGAAAAACAACAAACAATAGACAATGGGCAAAGACTGACTCAAACTGAAGACACGCATTGGTATAGCACAAGAAGACACGCTAGATAGCACAATCATAGAATTAGTGATAAGGGTTTACAAACTCAATGTAGGCCCACCACCTTGGGGGTTACCTGAGGTTAATACTTCATGATACTAGGGTGAGTCACCCTTTCTCACAAAGGTAGATAGCTAGAGATCCAGTGGCATAGGGTCATCAATAGATGCCATGGGCTCACCTTCTCTCTCTCTTGGGAACTATCGTAGTTCACCACAAGGATTTCTATCTTGACCTAAGGGAGTACATGGTGAGTAACTTCTGGGTGTCTTACACAATCCCTGCACTACACCAAGCCACAACTAAAATGTGGTCTTAAACTAGGCTATATAGGCTATCTCGTGAGTCTTCGATACACTAGGAGGGTGTGTGAGAAATAACCATCAACACTAGCCTATCACAAGCATGGGTTGGGAGCCCCAGCGAGGTATTAGAAATTCATACCAACCCTACACATCTTAACTAGGAATCACCCTAGTATCGACACTTTGCTAAACACAACATGACTGGATTGGGGTACAACTTTAGTTCTCCCCCTTTATATACCCCGTCAGTAACATGTGGTTGAAATCATCCCCTGGGTGATGAAATCCCAGGAAAGTCTCCTAAAGGGTAGGAAATACTAGACATTTCTGATCCCCAGGCCCGCACGTAGCGCAAGGGGAGAGCATACATGTACTAATACTCCTAGGTAGACTCAACTAGACTTGAGTAGGCTGCAATTTTTGATCCCCAGGCTCACCGTACAATGCAAGGGGAGAGCATATGTCAACAACTTCCTCCAGAAATGGAAAACAAGATTAATTGACCCTTTAATAAAATGAAATGTGCCTAGATTAGTATAAAAAAAGACACACACAAACTAACTAGAGGTTTTTGACCGATCGCCCTGCAACAAATGCATTAGTAATTTAACCTCTGATCTTGGAAAAATGAAAAATCTACACAAATGTTAGTAAAAGTCCCATAATCATAGATAAAGAAGTTAGTTGATTAGTGCACAAACCCAGAATCGAACGAAAGTGTAAACTAAAAAAAATTACATTCTAGATTACCTCAAGTTCGCCTTTGTGTGGGGCGGATTCACCTTTGTCTGAAGTTCAGGATCACCTGTCAAGTGGAGGGGTGAATTTGAAATCACCTCTGTAACTTCTGCAAGTTCTCCTATTCGTACAAGTCAAGGCATATTCGCCTTTGAAAGTCTAGATCCTAGTTTCCATAAGAAAATTCACCTTTTCTCCAAAGTGGCATATGTGTGTTCGCCTAAGCCAAAGCAAGTTTGTCCCTATGTTAGGAAGATTCGCCCGTCGGGGCTGATTCACCTCTGTAGAGTTTAAAATCCAAAACTTGCAAGAGTAAAACAATAAAAAAAACTTCAAAGGACCCGTGACGTGGGTCTCGCTGGGCGTGCTAGAAATTTGTACAAGTGAATTCTGACCAAAAAATACAAAACGACAATTGAAATGCAAGCAAGAAGACACAAACAAAACACTTGAGATTAGCCTAGTTTAACCCAAACAAAATGAACAATAAAACATAAAATTTACCTTTCTTGAGTTGTTATTTTGGTTGGCCCTTTGATGATGATTTTGTGTGCTCCTTATTCGATGAAATGGCATGCAACTAAGCTTAAAATTATTACGATGCAATGAAGAATGCAATAGTGGATATGGGTAGTGGATTTAGTGCAATATGATAGCTAGAGATGGCTACAACAATGGAGGTTGAAAGCTTGAATGTGCGAGTGCTTGAAATTGCTAAGTGTGTGATGATCAAAATGAGGTATGAGGTAAAATTTTTACTTTTAGGTAAAGGCCTCCAAAAGAATGGAGGGCCAAGATTCATCCTAGGTTATGAGATCTAGGGCCAAGATGTCTTGATACCTCTCAAGCCATGAGATGATGGCATGTGGATGAGGAGGTGGACAAGGGATGGTGAAGTGGATATGATATGGCAATGAGGTGGAGGTACTTGTAAGTACCTTGGGAATGGACAAGATCTCCTCATAAAGGAGTTTATTTTCCATTTGTACAAGAGAGGATGAGTGAGGAATTAAATATTCCTCAAAAATCCTCATGGGGATTGAGAAAGAAATTAAAAATTCCTTATGGGGGGATGTGACAAGGAGAGAGAAGGTGGATGAATTAAAAATTATTTTTTATTCATTTGGGAAGAGTGACTAAAATAAATAAATTTGACTATTTATTTAATTTAGAGAGGAATAGGGTAAGGTATTTAATTGATTAATTGAAATACCTTAGGAGACATTAGGAATAGGATAAATATTTCCGATAAGGGCATGGTCCGGTGGTCAAGTCGCTTGGTTGTAGTGACGACCACCAGGGTTCAAATCCTCGTTGGGCCAAAGTGCTCGCAGGCTTTGTGCCTTCGCTAGGCCTTTGTGCTCATAGGTTTGGTAGTTTCTTGTACCCGGTTCATAGGTCTGGTCAAAAGCATCTACCCCTAATAATATGGGTGCATTGCACCTTTTTAAAAAAAAAGGAATAGGATAAATATTAATCAAATATCAAATTATTTAATTAATATGGCTTAGGGACGCAGGATGGAAGAATACAAAGGTGAATTTAACCATATGGGAGTGGTCAAATTTAGGTGTCTACAATATGTATGTATATATGTATAGATGTAGGTATGTATGTATCTATAGGTACATATGTATATATATGTACATATGTATATATATGTACATATGTATATATATGTATTTATATGTATGTTATGTATATATGTATCTATGTTTGTACATATATATACATATATATGTATATACGTATATATATGAATACATATGTATATACATATATACGTAAATATGTACATACATATATTATACATGCATACATATGTACATATGTACACATGTACGCACATATGTATATATGCATATGCATGTATGTACATATATACTATATATATATGTACATACATGTGTGTGTATATATATATATATATTAGATTACAATAATTGGTTTAGCCCCCTATAATCTGTAGTGCATGAGGAATTTTTTTTAACATGACTAATGATGCTAGTGCGAAAAATAATTTGGTACCACACAGATGAGGGAATGGATATATATGTACATGTCTATATATGTACATATATATCCATTCCCTCATCTGTGTGGTACTAAATGATTTTTTGTGCTAGCATCATTAGTCATGTTAAAAAGTTTTCCTAATGCACTACAGATATATATATGTGTGTGTGCGCGTGTGTGTGTACATATATATACATGTACATATATATCCATTCCTTCATATGTGTGGTACCAAATGATTTTCCGTGCTAGCATCATTAGTCATGTTAAAAAAAATTCCTGATGCACTACAGATTATAGGGGGCTTAACCAATTATTGTAATCTAATATATATATATATTAGATTACAATAATTGGTTTTTCCCTCTATAATTTGTAGTGCATCAAAGAAACTTTTTAACATGACTAATGATGCTAGCACGAAAAATCATTCAATACCACACAAATGAGGGAATGGATATATATGTATGTATACACATATGTACATGTGTGTGTGTGTATACACATGTACATATTTATAGATATATGTATATATGTATATATGTACATATATATATATATGTATATGTGTATATATAGATATATTTACATATATGTATATATATGTATATATATATAAATAGCACAAAGTTTCGATAAAAGGTAGAGCTCACTAAAATTTAAAAAGGAGCAAAATCTATTGGTTTTCGGTAGTTCATAATACGTAAAAGGGCATGTGAGGAATCAAATCAAACCCACATCACTAGAGATCAAGAATGGTGGGTCCGAATAGGCAAAAGGAAAAGAGAGAATAGTTACGAGTGTCATTTCAAGAAGACATTTTAGTAACCAAGATTCTGAAGGAATGGAATAGTAGGAAGATTTTGAAGGAAATTTAGTCAAGCTCAAGTAGGGAAATGGATAGAAATAAATAGAAGGAATAGCTCGACACCAAGATTCATGCCGAAGGGATTCTTCTATGTTGAATTTTTTAGCAAAGAATCAAGGGCATAAATATTGGAGGAGTTATGGATACTGGAAGAATCAACTCTATACATCTAGAAATGGGTCCTAAACTTTAACCCGCTTGAATGTATTACACAGATATAACTTTTATGCATGAGATTATACAGTTTTCCCCTGTAAATTTGAACAAGGCGACAGTTAAAAGCTACCAAGAATAGTATGGGATTGACTATGGAAGTGTATGAGGGATATACAAAGACCAACTCATATCTCTATGCCAAAATCAAGGTGGTGCACACATTAAGCCCATCTCATTGGAAAATTATCTTGACACATCTTTCGAAGAATGGACATGGCCGATAATTATTGAAGACGAGAAATTTTCCTATCTAATGTGTAAGAGTAGGAGACATTGGGAGGAAGAGTGCCCCCAAAAAAAGACACAGAGCTCAAATATACAATGGAGGCAAGAAATTATAGGGGATAAAGGAAAAAGATAAGGGGATGGAGATATGCTCTACTAAGGGGATAACTAGCCCTCAAAGAATGCTCAACTTGGAATTAAGAAGAAAGCAAGAAGGGACCAAAATAGATACAAAAGTTAGAAAGGAAAAAATAATATTCGAGGAAGATAGAGGTGAGAAACAAAAGAGGGACATCGATGAGGCAAATGAAGAAGAAGAGTGGACGAAAGAAGAATAATCAGAGTCAAATGAGCTAAGAATTGTCGATCCAAGATGCATAAGCCAATTGACATCCAAATTCATGAACCAAAACATGAGGTTGGAGAATCTGAGAAGAGGAAGGAAAACTAACAAACAAAAGAGGGAGGAGTTGATGGTTGAGAAAGGGCTATCAAACATCAAATAATATATGTTGAGATCCAAGAGAGGAAACCCCTCCCTTGCAGAGCAATGAAGATCACCACATGCATTGTTAGGGTCTTAACATCCGTAACAAAATGTGTATGACCAAAAACTACTTGGAAAAAATTGTCAGTTGAAATTGTACTCTTGTAGGAAACGAAGATTGATATGACATAAGCAAGAAGGTTTCTAAGACATTATAGAATTTGGAAGGGTATCTTTAGCGAACCAATTGGTACTATCGGAGGGATTGACATCCTATAAAATCTAGCCAAACTAGATATTGAAATAAAGAAAAAGTAGGTGGGTTACCAAAATGGGACTGATGAACCACTTAAGGACCTATATCTCTTTCTATTTCATTAGGAAATGAGATCCACACAATGAAATTCCTATCAAACCTTAGGTGAATCAAGTCAAAGTGTGAATCTACATATTTCCTTTTTTGCAAAGACGAGGATCCTAGTCAAACAACACTTTGGGGAGAAAAACTAAAAAATAGTAAACTAATTCCAAAATGAAATCTACAACTTGGAATGGCTAGATGAAACTCAAAATAAGCAGAACCAGAAATTAGATCACAAATAAGAGAAGGGCAGAATGATGTTTACCAGTCGCCAACCATTAGTTGTTTAAGTTGATTTGGGACTCATTTTCTTAGGGGTGAATGGGTCCTGAGTTAGGGTTTGTCTGCAACTTTCAAGAGCCTCTGCTACAGATCTAAATCCTTCAATTTTCCCAGGTTTTAGGTTTGAAAATCTGGGAATAAATTTTGTAAGTGAGTTTCTATGAGATGACAACTTTTGCAACTTTGACAAGTTCTTCAATTTTTCTCTTCAAGAGATCTTCAAGATTTCTTCCACCTATGCATATACATACATACGTATACATATATATACATACGCACATACATATATGTGTGTGTGTATGTATGTATGTATGTATCTATAGGTGGTACATAGGTATATATATGTATGTATGTACGTATGTATGTATATATATGTATGTATATGTATTTATATGAATGTATATGTATATATGTATATACATATATACATACATATGTACATATGTATGCATGTACGCACATATGTATGCATGTACATACATACTATATAGATATGTAAATATATGTATATATGTAAATATACATATATGTATATATATATATATATATATTATTTTTTTAGACTATAGTAATTGGTTTAGCCCCCTATAATTTGTAGTGCATTGCATCAGGAAATTTTTTTAACATGACTGATGATGCTAGCATGACAAATTATTCATACCACACATATGCAGGAATGGATATATATGTATGTATACATATATGTACATGTATATATATGTACATATATACATATGTATATATATGTACATATATATACATATGTATATGTATACATATGTATATATGCATATATATATGTACATATATATACATATACATATATATATATGTACATATATACATATGTATATATATATGCATATGTATATATGTACATATATATACATATGCATATGTATACATATGTATATATGTACATATATATATATATATACATATATGTATATAGATATATATTTTTTTTGGTCGGTACAAAGATATAGTATTATTAATAAAAGAAACAAAAAGAATACAACAACTGTAACAGGATATCCCTATGTGATAAGCACCCACTGCTCTAGCCATACTATCGGCGAGCACTAACCAGACAAACAAAAAACCACCAAACCCGTATTACAAACAGAGAAAATGCCACAAAGAGGCTTTTCATGAGAAGCTAACAACTACGCTGATACCAGAAGCAACCGTTTACAGCGCTCATTGCACTAACAAGCAGAAACCAACAAACCCACACCATGGTCTTACCCCACCAAACCGATAATGCAAGACACCATCGCTACCAACAAATACACCCCAAAAACAAAGAAGCACCAGAGTTTTGAAAGCATAGCATTCTTCCCGAGATTTCCAAAAAAACAAAAACCATACCAAGGAGGTACTACCAGCCAAAAAACCACATACAACACTCAGCAAGGGATAGTTATCTAGCGTCCTTCCTCTTTTGCCACGGCCCCTGCCTCTGAAGCATCTTCGCCTTGCTGAGCTACTTGGTTGGCCATTATTCCTTCGTCACTCTTCTTCATCTTGTTGTCATAGAACACACTTTAAATGCTCCCACGCCGTGAAGATTGAGATCTTATACTCCTCCCTATCCACACGTTTCCTCCATCTCACAAATGGTAGTAACCCCTCCTCCGTCGCTTCATCCATGTCTTCTATACCTTCAGAAACATCATAACCTTGCCCTGGGACTGCCCATTCCACCAAAGAATCCATTTTCCCCAACAGTTCTTCATCAAAAAGAGAACTCATCACCCATTTGATTATCTCAACCTCTTCATTCAATTCCATTCCCCAAGCAAATAACATCGAGGCAATGTCCGTATTCAGACGACCACGATGAGTTGCTTCCATGAAGTGCGGTCCCAGAGTTTCCAAAACCACTTCAATTATCTCATCCTATGGGTTCTTTAGCAAATACCACAGCCTAAATTTTGAAACAGGACCGAAGAACCCCTGTTGTTGTAATTTTGTGTCAAAGCTATACATAGCTTCCATTTTTACAGCTTCACTCGCACTTCAACACACAGCCCACCGCCAAGAAAAACCAGACAGAAACCGAAAGGAGAACCGAACAAAGCTTGTGTAAAATAGACAAAGCTTTTGTAAGACACCTCAAATTGATTTAAACGTCCTTCCTCTGACTCGAAATTCAACTTGCGCCACCCCCACCAAAGCACGAACCAGAATAACATTAATTTCCTATCCTTACCATCATAGAAAACCTCAAGCAGAGCTTGCAAATGTCGGCGCTGAGCCATTATCAATGCAAAAACAAACACACACTCCTCACCACCATTAAAACGCACTGCCAATGATAAATACCTTGTACCTTCAAGATATCACATCCTTATTTGATGTACATAATAAATCAATACACCAACACTACGGATGACAACTTGCCACGGCCGAAACCTTAACACCAGAGCAAAAACACGGGACAAGAAAGATAAACCGAAAATTACTCCACGTGGCGGAAGTCCTCCCATCTTAACTCTCCAGTTTCTGCAAAAGAGATTGCCCACTTGGACAAAGAGTCAGCTTCACAATTACCCAAACGCCGAATATGACTAATTTCGAAGTGATCAAAGGATTTTAAAGCATTTATAATGGCACTAACAATTACTTGTAAATGCCAAGCCAGAGCTCCCCTATTTACAATTGCCTGAACAATAACCTGAGAATCACCTTCCAGATGTAAGTTTTTAATTCCCAAAAAGAGAGCTAATTCAACAGCCAGGAGGGCTGCTTTTGCCTCCGCCAAATTATTAGAGCCAGCTTCCAACTTTCGAGCCCCAAGGGCTATTAAATTTCCTTGACTATCTCAGATAATCGCCCCTGCACCAGAAGGGCCAGGGTTGCCTTTTGCAGCTCCATCAAAGTTAGCCTTAAACTAGCCTTCCTTCGGTTTTTCCCAAACAACCCTCTCCAGAGAAACCTGAGAAGCAATTAGCTCCACTTTCATATTCCCGAAGTGGATCTTGAGACCTGGCCACATTCTTTGAATTCTGCTATCTTCTCCTGTAAAGGAGAGTTTTTGATGTTGTGAACAAGAAACCGCAGCATTTTCCACTTCCGTAATAGCTAAATCAATTTTGTTTTTGATTCTTGGGACAAACTCCTTCTTATCCTCAAAAATTCTTCTATTCCGTTCCTTCCATAGTTCCTAGATCACTATAGATGGGCTTACAACCCAAACACTCGAGAAGAAAGAAGCACCCTTGATCACCGACCACCCTTCAAAAACACCTTTCAACGAGTTTTGCCAAGGGCCATGCCACCCAAGTTTTAAACGGAGATCATCCCAACATGAAACAACTATTTTGCAATGTAGAAGCAGATGGTCAATTGATTCTTCAGCTTCATCACAAAGGACACACTTCGTTGGCCCATCAAAACCCAAACGTTTCCTTCTTTCCCCAGAGAGTATTCGACCCTTTACTGCCAACCAAGCAAAAGTACCAGCTTTGGGTAAACAATCCTTGCTCCAACATAATTTTTTTGCCCAAAAGACTTCCTCCATACCAGAGTCCAAGAGTTGATACCCTATTTTAACTGAGTAGTTCCCGTTTAGAGAACCACACCAAACCACTCTATCAGCACTATTAGAAAGGAGAATTTGATGTCCCTTCAGGAAGTCCTTCATTTTCTGGATTTGAACAGCCGATAATTCAGCACAATCAACATCTTTCCAGACCCATTCCAGCCCCAAAGGTCCCTCTTTGAGAGCTAAATAGTTACAAACTTTATCACCCCATTTTTGGAGAAAAAACTCCCTTAACTCCTGAGCCCCTTCAGCTTCCTTCAGAATTGGGAGCCCATTCCAAGAATCGTCCCAAAATTTTGCTTGCTGTCCATTACCTATTTGCCAAGTAAGGTGATCAACAATCACAGGTCTACAATCCATAATGAAGTTCCAAATTGCCGATCCTTTTACAGGATTTCGAATGGTGAAAATCCGAATATCTTCCATTGAATCTAAGTACTTAGCCTTTAGAATTTTCACCCATAAGAGATGCGGGTTTGTGTAGATGCTCCAGACAAGTTTTGCACCTAAAGCTTCATTCATCACATTCCAATTTCTCAGACCAGCCCCTCCTTTCTCTTTAGGGTTACATATTTTTTCCCATGCAAGCAAAGGGATTTTATCAAACTCATTAGCTCCATTCCAAAAGAACTTACGCATGCACTGGCCAATTGACTTCACCACCTTCTTCGGAATCTTCAAACACATCATAGAGAAAACAAGGATTGCAGAAATAACACTTTTTAACAGGAGCAAACGCCCAACAGCTGTTAACCATTTTCTCTTCCAGCTACTCATCCTATTTAAGTAGCTGTCAACTAAGTCCTTCCAAATATCAGCTTTGTTCAATCCCCCAAACAGGGGGATACCTAAAAACTTACTAGGAAGGGAACCCACACGCATTCCTAATATTCTACAGATTTCTACCTGTTTTGCAATGGGAACATGGAAAAAGAAAACTTCAGATTTACACCAGTTAATACATTGACCAAAAGCTTTCCCACAAGCATTAAGAGAAGTTTTTATAACCCGAGCCTCTCTAAAAGAGGCATCGCCCATTAGAAAAGTATCATTAGCAAATTGAAGATGAGTAATCGGATCTAACCCATCCGCGACAGCAATGCCTTTCCATTGCCCACAATTTCTTTTCTTGATAATCAGTCTTCCCAAAGATTCAGCCAACAAAATAAACAAAAATGGAGAGATTGGGTCTCCCTGTCTGATACCTTTACTAGACTCAAAAAAACCTTGAGGACTCCCATTTAAAAGGACAGAGAAATAGGGAGTGTTGATACAGCTCTGTATCCAGGCCACCCAACTACTGCTAAAGCCAAACCTTTCCTAGACTTTTAACAGGAAACTCCTATTCACCTCATCGTAAGCCCTTCTGATATCTAGTTTTACCATAAACTTTTCCACTTTCGCTAACCTTACCGAGTGAATAGCCTCATGAACAACTATGACACCTTAAAAAATGGATCTGTTTGGAGAAAACCCACTCTGTTCTGCTGAAATCACTAAAGGTAACACCTTTTTCAATCTGTTCGCTATCACTTTGGAGATAATTTTGTATAAGGTATTACATAGGGAGATTGGGCGAAAATCCTCAAAGGTCTTCAATTCATTCCTTTTAGGGACTAGTGTAATAAACGTGTTATTCAGATCCTTTAACATAAAACCCCTACTCCTAGATTCTTCCACCACTTCCCATAAATCTTGAGCCAAAATTTTCCAAAATTTTTAGAAGAAAAGGGCTGGGAAGCCATCCGGTCCAGGAGCCTTGTCACCCCCCAGCCCAAAAATAGCTTTTTTAACTTCTTTCAAAGACACCTTTTCCATTAGCATAACGTTCTGTTCATCGGATACTAGTTTTGGTAAGTTTTCCAACAACTCCCAATCGGTATCTACCAGTTCCCTGTCTTCCTTGCAAAGACCCGAGAAAAATTGCACAGCTTCTTTGGCTATAAGAGACTCCTCAGTCAGGGAAACACCTTCACTATCCTTGATTTCAAAAACCTTATTACTGTTCCTTCGAACCTTAACAGAATTATGAAAAAACTTAGTATTTCTGTCCCCTTCTTTAAGCCAAGTTTCCCTTGATTTCGGTTTCCAAAAGACCTCCTCACGAGCAAGTATCTCTGAATAGGATTTATTTAGAGTTTTTTCAAGTTCAAAGTCTTCTTCTGACATCCCTTTCTCAATCACTCTAGCATGAAGAGTTTTTAAATCCTCCTCCATTCTTAACTTCTCAGAAAAAATATTTTTAAAAGACTCCCTATTCCACTTTTTTAACTGATCTTTCAAAAATTGAAGTTTTTTAACAAAGGTAAAAGCTTTGTGTTCCGATCTTACCGGGGCATTTCTCCACCAATCTGCAATAAGCTCCTCAAAACCATCCGCCCGTAGCCACATTGCTTCAAATTTAAAAGGACAATGGGCCGGTTTTGAATCCTCTTGAATTCTCAAGCTTATTGGATAGTGATCCGAGCCTGTAATGGGGGTTACCTCCGCCTCACATAACCAGTGCTGATCCACCCACTTCCCAGCTAAAAAGAAACGGTCCAAATTTTCGGCAATGTTCAGAAAGCCATTACGCCTGTTTGTCCAAGTGAAAGCCCCATTTCTGAATGGAAGTTCTAAAAGCCCATTATGCATTACAAAGTTACTAAATTCCTTCTGACTTTGGCTAGCCCAGCAGACACCGCCCATCTTATCGGATGGCTGAAGGATAGCATTAAAATCACCCCCAATAAGAAAAATCCTATCTTTTTCAGAGTTCAAAACCACGGAGAGCTCCTGCCATAACTGAAGTTTTTGTTGATTACCTGTGGGGCCATAAACGTTGAGAATGTCAAAACAAGCACCAAGCTGTTTTGAAATCACACTAACCCATTGCCAATTTCGATCTTGCCTTACCACTCTAACATCTACAAGTGATTCATCCCACAAAAGGCCAAGACCGCCCGAAGCCCCTGTGGCCCCGGATAGGAAACCTTTCCATTTGCTAAAACATTTTAGAAAACAAGCAAAATCCTGTTCCTTTATTTTTGTTTCTTGAAGCATAGCTATACTCGGTCTCGTTTGATCAAAACACTGCTTGATCAAACATATTTTGTCAGGGGCATTGCAGCCCCTAACATTCCACGATAGGATTTTCATGGCTGCCGGATCTCAGTTTACTCTGGCCTGCCGCATTCCCCGCTATCTCTAGGCGCATTTTGTTTGTTTTTGGACCACGCCTTCTCTTCTCACCAACCTTGACTTTTTTGAGCTGGGCTGAAGTTTGGTCTAACAACCTTTTCTCTACTAACCCAACTTGATCATAAAACCCCAAAAGATCTTCCCCTTCCTCCTCTGAGTCTGAGTCTGAGCCAGAACTTGATCTTTCCAGAGATCCCCCACTGTCTTTCACCCCTTCAAAGGCACTATCTAGGTTTTGAATAGGAGATATTGGAATGTCTTTAAAATAAATTCCGTCTGAGTCATTTTGGGAGTCCCCAGTCTCATGAGAAACTTCCTTTAACTGCTCCTTGTTGATTATGGACTCAATGGGTTGCGGACAAACCCCTTTTTGAAAAACTGCGTTATCAAAACCTTTACCTTTAAAAGACAACTGATCCTGACTCTTCCTCAGTTCATCCCCAAATTTTGAGGAGTGAGACTTTGAAAAACCTTCTTTTTCTGGGACTGGCGCTTTGGATAAAACCATTATGGTTTTATTTGGTGTTGTCAAGGTTAACTCCAACTCTGAGCCCTCCTCAGAAGAGTTGGACGTACCCGCCCTCAGATTCGAGGAAAATTTTTCCTGAGAATCCCGACTGCATTCTGAAAAGTGATTCAAAGCAATTTCCTGACTGATACTCAGACCCCATGCCTCTGAAAGTCTTTCGAAACCATAACTTGACCTCTCCGATAGGGCTTCCAAAAAGCCCCATTCCTTAGAATCACGCCATCTTTCAGCATCCACAGCTTCTGTTAGAGCAATCACCTCCTCCGCAGGTAGATCTTGGACAACCCCTTTTCCTTTTACAGCCCGCATTCCCAAAGCCCCTGTTACTTCAGGAAATACTAGATTTCCACCCAACTTGCTATAATCCTCTATTACTAGATTCTGGCACCACATTCCTTCACCCGATTTCAACTCTACCATTTTCGGTAAGGGGTGAACTATCTGCCTAAGAATGCAAACACAAGGATACATACTACAATTGGCTTTTTCCACCGCTATTTCCGATCTTACAAAAAGACCCAATTTGTTACCAATATTTCTTAGGGTTTCCTGATCCCAGTATTCTTGCGGTAGATTTTTTAGGCTAACCCAAACTTCAAATTCCTCAGATTTTACCTTATTCGGGTCAAAATTTGGGGTCCAGTTCAAAATGTATAGGCTTCGACCATCCATGGAAAAGGGACCACTCCTTAGAATCCATTCTTTGTCATGATCTGTTTGACACACCACCAGATAAAAGCCATTTTCCAGCGTTTTTACATCACATCCTTTGCCCCAGTTCGTATCACACCATTCTTTCATTTTGGAAAGTGCTGGCCAATGGCCACCCCAGCGAACAAAAATAGCATGCGCTTTGAATGTGCTAATTGAGTCATTCCACTCATTATTATCTATCAAAAGGGTCACCATTGTTGTGTGCAAATTTTTTTTTTTGAGACTAGCTTGACTCACCCTTCTCAGGCTGGATCTTTGGGTGCCAAAATTTCTTTTCCAGTGATCTAAAATCCACTCGCCCCTTCTAGTACATTGAGCGAAACCTTTCACCACTCACCTTTCCTCCCACGCTCGGATAGGAGCTACTCCCAGAACCACCATAACTAAAAAACTACTTACCCGGAGCCTGCCAAGCCTTTGTGGATCCATTTTGCCTCCCTGCGATGCTGGTACCTCCTCTTTGCCTCATATTGAAAGGCTAGTGGGCTTGGCTGCCCTCATAAAACAAACCCTGATGCCTGTGAAAACCCTTGTTCCTCCACCGCTCCGCCATCTCAATCACATGTATATAGATATATTTATATATACGTATATATATGTATATAATATATATATATATATATAATAGCACAAAGTTTTGATAAAAGGTAGAGATCACTAAAATTTAAAAAGGAGAAAAATCTATTGGCTTTTAGTAGTTCATAATACATAAAAGGGCATGTGAGGAATTAAATCAACCCCACATCACTAGAGAACAAGAATGGTGGGTTCAAACAGGATAAAGGAAAAGAGAGAATAGTTCTAAGTGTCATTTCAAGAAGACATTTTTGTAACCAAGATTCTGAAGGAATGAAATAGTAGGAAGATTCTAAAGGAAATTTAGTCAAGCTCAAGTAGGGAAATGGATAGAAATAAATCAGAGGAATAGCTCAACACCAAGAATCATGTCGAAGGGATTCTTCTATGTTGAACTTTTGAGCGAAGAATCAAGGGTATAAATATTGGAGGAGTTATGGAAACTAGAAGAATCAACTTTGTACATCTAGAAATGGGTCCTAAACTTTAACCCACTTGAATGTATTACACATATAGAACTTTTATGGATGAGATTATACAATTTTCCCCTATAAATTTGAACAAGGCAATGGTTAAAAGCTATTAGGAATAGTATGGGATTGACTGTGAAAGTGTATGAGGGATATATAAAGATCAACTCATATCTCTATGCCAAAATCAAGGTGGTGCACATTAAGCCCATCTCATTGGAAAATTATTTGGACACCTCTTCGAAGAATGGAGGTGGCCAATGATTATTGAAGACGAGAAATTTTCCTATCTAAAGTGCAAGAGTAGGAGACATTGGGAGGCAGAGTGCCCCAAAAAAAAGACAAAGCTCAAATATAGAATGGGGGCAGTAAATTATAGTGGATGAAGGAAAATGATAAGAGGTGGAGATATGCTCTACTGAGGGGATAACTAGCCCTCAAAGAATGACCAACTTGGAAATAAGAAGAAAGCAAGAGGGTACCAAAATAGATACAAAAGTTAGCAAGGAAAAAATAATGTTGGGAAAATGTGTCTCAACCTTGCAATTATATACAATTTATTGTTGATAGGATGTATGTTGGTATGTGGCAACTGATCATGCAAATAATGTACACTCGTAGCAAGATATGGGGTTCAAGGCATCACCCAAAAAAAAAAAATCATTGACACATCAAGGTTTTTTCCTGCTGACAAGTCAAGGTTTTTTCCCGTTGACATGTCAAGGTTTTTTCCCGCTGACACGTCAAGGTTTTTCCATTAACACGTCAAATGAAAAATGACCTTGTAAAGCCCTAATTCTAGAAGGTTCCAAAAATCTTGTTATAAGCAACTAGGATGTATGTAGATGAGGGTGTATTCTGAGAGACTAATAGCAGTCGTGTTGTCTCTTGATATCCGGTGGTGATACTCCTGTGAGAAGCTTGCTTTGCAAGTATATTGTAATATTTTGATTTTTGAATAATATATTGGGAAATTTTTGGAGTGTGGGGTTTTTCTCCTGAAAGGGTTTTCCCCATGTAAATCATTATGTTGTGGTATGCATGATATTTGTGTTTATTTATGTTTAAGTTTTTGTAAATGTTAAAGATCTATAAAGTTTTTCATTTTTCTCCTCTCAAGATTAGTGTAGCAAGTTGTTCTACTACCTTAACTTCCTTACAAGTGGTATCAGAGCTTGATCACCTTTGGTTTCAGTTGTGGGTTGTTGGGATTTTTGAACTAATCCAGATTTGAGTGGGAGCTTGTGCAAAAGACACTTTGTGATCTTGTTATAGGAATTTTTAGATGACAAGTTCACCAGGGAGAGTAGAGGTGGAGAAATATTTTGGAATAAATTTTGAGATGTGGAAGCTAAAGATGGAGGATTTGTTGATAGATCGAGATCTATGGGATGCTATTGATGAGAATGTTTCAAGGCCTGCAGATCCTACTCAAGCTGCTCAATATGATGTTATGGATCGTAAAGCCAAGGGTCTAATTAGATTGTGCTTGGTGGACTCTATTTTAATTAATTTCCATGAAAAGACCTTTACACAAAAACTATGGAAGAATCTTGGTGAGATGTATTAGGCCAAATCTTTAGTGAACAAGATTTTCTTGAGGAAGAAGTTGTATTCCTTAAGAATGGAAGAGGGTGGACGAATCACAGACCACCTAGAAGCGTTCAATATGTTGGTGGCTTAATTGGAATCAATTAGTGTCAAAATGGATGAGGAGAAATGTTAGATCTTGCTTTGTTCTTTGCCTGATTCATGGGATTCTCTTGTTATGGCTATTGGGAGTACTTCTATTATATTGAAGACTAAAGATGTGGTGGGTTATTTTCTTTCTGAAGAGATTAGGAGGAAGGTATCCATTACTATCAAGTGATAGGCTAATGGAGATCATGGTGGGATTTAGAGGTTTACAAAGACACAAAGCATTGTTTCTGACTAATCACCCAAACACTCACAAAATTCACTTCAATGAAACATGGTTTCAAAGGCTACCAATACACTAAAAAACTAAAATCAGGTTCCAAACTCTTCACTAGACCTTGGGAAACTTTGGTTATCATGAGAATGATAGGATTAAACCAATAAAACTCTCTTAGAACACTGGTTCTTCAATTCCTCCATTACTCACACCAAGAGACCAAATTGCTTGTAGTATTCCCAATGGATGAAATCAAGTACAACTTTCCAACCAGTTTGAATCACCAAAAAAAAAGTTTCAAGGACCCATTAAGGCCTTCTTAAACATATCTAAAAACCAAATAGGCTTACTTTGGAAAGTATCCTTCAAATCAGACCTGCAACACTATTTTTAGGGGCAATTAGCCCTATTTTACAAAGCAAGTATGTGAAATATTCAGCCAAAACTTCTAATATCCACTCTAAGAGTCTTAACACATCCAATAGGGTCCCATTATGCCATTTTTATCTCCACCTTTCATCACAATCTCGTTGTCCCACAAGTTCTCTAACCTACCTAGTTTCCTTCATAAAGGACTGTCATAGCATATCTTTTGAAATAGACCTATTCTCTAGAACCTAAAGACATTTTTGAATACCCTTTTAGAAGTTATTAAACATATATAAAAATTGGCATAGATTGTTTTGTAACATAAGCCCTCAAAATTGATTGTCCTATTTTCAAGGAGGCTAAATTAAGCTAGTTTCACTAGGTCAATATTGGATTTGTGAACTCTAGGCCTTAAATCACCTAACCAATGCCTCAAACACATCAAGCAAGGTCTGAAAAATATTTCTAAATTGTTTCCCACTCTTTACCAATGATCTTTCTTCAAATCCTAACCCTTAGGCATCAATTCAAGTATGAAAATAAATGAAAATCACCTAGGGAAAAAACAAAACTTATGCAACATGTCTTCCCATGTATCTGCAAACACAAAAAACTTTAAAAACACTCTAAAATAACCCATTCCACCAATTTACAAAGGTCTTCATCAATGGAATGGCTGCGTATTCCATTTTAGAATCTCAAACCCTTAAAATAAGGGTTTCAAACAATTCTCTATAAAAGTGCTCTTAATTACCCCAAATTTAATGAAAATTCCTCAAACCATTTTCAAATGAAAGCTAATACAATATACTATGAAAGCCAATTGAGTCTACAAACTAGAGATGTTGTACAACAAGAAAGAAAAACATTGAATCTACAGAAACATGGTACTTTTATTCAAAAATCTCTTCAAGTTACAACTCTCTACCTCTTTCTCGCCTTCAAAAGGCTCTTTTAAAGATGTTACAATAGTTATAATAACTTCCCCTTGAGTTTCCAATGATCAAACCTTCACTTTACAAAAGTGACTTTTCATATTCCAACTTCTTGCATTTTTGACAACAATTGCAAGATTTTGCATTATTTGATAGCTTGACCATAATACCTCCTAGAAACCTAATCAAATGATTCAAATGCATTAAAATGGTCCCAAATATGACCTCATTACAATAAAAAAATGATGAAGACTCAAATTTTACAAGATTGCCTCATGGAGGCATGAAATCAACATGGTGCCCTGCACCATACTCCCAGGAAAAAAATTGTCTCAAGTCCTCTTGAGGACAGTGTTGCACAATTGATTCAAGATTTCCAATGCCATTATTCAATCTACAAGTAGTCTTTGCACTCATCTACAACTAAAAAATTGCATTTTCCCTTTTCCTTTAACAAGTTCTTCATTATTGAATGTTGTCTTTCATTTGATGATCTGTTCTTCCTCTAAAAATGGTGTTGAACCTGCCTTGTTACCTATAATTAAACCTTCTCCTACCATCATAGCAACATGTTTCTTAATCCACTCTTGCATTTCCAAAATAAATTCATCCTTAACCTTCAAAAAAGAAAAATTGAACACCAACTCAATATAATTTCCCTCAAAAATCAAATTATATTTCATACCTATTGTTTTAGCATCTCCATGGTTTGAAATGGTTGCATCCTTCATGTGCTCTTCCTCAAACATATACCCATCTCTCTCACTGCTTCATCACACAATGTCTCACAACATACTATCCATCTACCCAACAAGAGATCCTGGAAGATGCTCCATCTATCACTCTCTCTCTTAGTGGGCGACCTCTTTGCACCTTCTCCCCAACTTCATCTATGTTGGAGGATAGTGATCACAAACATCTTCCATGTTTATAGCCAACACACTGGTGCAGAAGCACCTAGGCAACATCAAACATCAAGTAACACTATGCAAATTTTCAAGCTTAGCAAGCAATTTTGTGTTTCAAGGTCATGTTGACCATCAAGTTTTGAGTTTTTGGTGTTAAAAGATGTTAGAATGTAGGTTGCTCAGTAGTATAGGGTAGATGGTATGAGTTACACAATTTGTTTTCTTTAGGAATCACTAGAATTGGGAAAATAAAGCCAAAATGTTGCTTTTAAGCAATTTTGGCCTTTGATGGTGGTTAAGTCTGACCAAAGGGAAAATCAACTAATTATTGAACCTTTAAAAGGTGAACCTCGAGCTAAAGTGAGGTTGGAAGGAATGTTGAAGTTGTAATTAGTTTGTGATCAGGAGAACAGGGACAGTTTTAGTGTGCAATTTTTTGTTTTCTTGTTCTTGTTTTCTGATTCAACAAAGTAATGAATTGATCAAGGTTCTTGGAAGGTTTAGCATGTAGTGTGTTTGTTTTTCTAGCATTGAATTGGAAAAGTAGCTAGCTAGTATTCATTTTCAAGAGAGTTTTTGTAAATACTGTGTTCTTTTTCATTTGCAGTTTTGACTAGTAGATTGCAGAACAATGGGGTTTTAGCTTGCATTACCACTGTACTTTGAGTACGGGCTTGTTGGGAATGAAGCTAAACTCCATGATTGTACATACAATAGGAGTAGGGGTCTGTAGTAGTCCAAGAAGCATGCAAAAAGTCTATTCCTAGGCAAGTTGGCTATGCTCGGTTAGGAAAGACAATGCAAAATAGTCTCCAACGCTGTAGGGGTGTCTACTCACTGGAAACTCAAGGTGTGTAGTGATTTTAGGAGACCTTACAAAGGTCTGGAAAGATGCAAGAGTCATCACCAATCCATTTGGTGGCTGAAAGAAGAAAACAGTTCACTGTGTGTCCAAGAAAATGCTTAAAAAGCCCTAAAACTCTCAAAATCAGGGTTACACCTGTGTACGACATGGGAAGGCCCAAAACCCTAAAAACCTTGGAGAGCTAGAAAATTGAGCTAGGGTTCTTTTTGTGAGTTTATGGTGTTCATCAAGCAGGAAGGATTTATAGCCTAATTTCTCGGGCTAAGAGACCTAATTGGGGCTCAAGGGCTACTAGCCTTCTTAAACCCTAAACTAGGTTTTGGTAGCAACGATGGAAGAATGAAGACTTGTGTTTGAACAAGAATCACAGTGGGATGGTTTTGAAGCCTTGGAGGATACCACACACCCCTGCAACAAGTTAGAGAGGTTTGGAGAGTTAGTTGGCCTTTAGGAAGATTAAGGGACAAGGAGGAAAATGGAGGAGAAGGCACCAAGTTTGACTTGGTTAGGTGCAAGAAATTGATAGAAGGGTTGGCCAGAAGAACCATGGGTGTCTAAAAGTCTTAGGACCTATAGGTTCAAGAATGTGGAGAGTATCACCAAAGGGTTTTCTAAAGTGAGACCCAGAGCAAGGAATCAATGATTGATTCCTCCAACCCCATACTCTATCACACACCTTCTCACAACTCTCTCTCTTGCAGCTTTAAGATGGAACACAAGCACCTACAACGAACACATTTTATAATCCAATAGATCAACCAACTCTAATACCAATTGATGTAGAGTATGGTGGGCTTCAGAGGTTTACAAAGACACAAAGCATTGATTTTGATTGATCACCCAAACACTCACAAAATTCGCTTCAATGAAACATGGTTTCAAAGGCTACCAATACACTAAAAACTAAAATCAGGTTCCAAACTCTTCACCAGAACCTAGGAAAATTTTGTTACCATGAGAATGACATAATTATTCCAATAAAATTCTCTTAGAACACTGGTTCTTTAATTCCCATTACTCACACCAAGAGACCAAATTGCTTATAGTATTCCAAATAGATGAAATTGGGTACAAATTTCCAACCAGTTTGAATCACCAAAAAAAATAATTTCAAGGACCCATTAAGTCCTTCTTAAACATATCTAAAAACCAAATAGGATTACTTTAGAAAGTATCCTTCAAATCAGATCTGCAACGCTGTTTTTAGAGGCAATTAGCCCTATTTTACAAAGCAAGTATGTGAAATATTCATCCCAAACTTCTAATATCCACTCTAGGAGTCTTAACACATCCCATAGGGTCCCATTATGTCATTTTTATCTCCAAATTTCATCATAATCTCGTTGTCCCACAAGTTCTCTAACCTACCTAATTTCTTTCATAAATGACTGTCACAGTATATCTTTTCAACCAAACCTCTTCTCCAAAACATAAAGATAATTTTGAATACCCTTTTGGAAGTTATTAAACATAAGTCAAAATTGGAATAGGTTGTTTTGTAACATAAGCCCTTAAAATTGACTATCCTTTTTTCAAGGAGGCTAAATTAAGCTAGTTTCACTATTGGATTTGTGAACTCCAGGCCTTAAATCACCTAACCAATACCTCAAACACATCAATTAAGGTCTACACAAGCTTTATAAACTATTTCCCACTCTTCGTAAATGATATTTCTTCAAACCCTAACCCTTAGGCATCAATTCAAGCATGAAAATCATCTAGGGCAACAACAAAACTTATGCAACATGTCTTCCCCTATATATGCAAACACAACCAAATTTAAAAACACTCTAAACTAACCCATTCCATCAATTTACAAAGGTCTCCATGAGTGGAATGACTACTTATTCCATTTTAGACTCTCAAACCCTTAAAATGAGGGTTTCAAATAGTTCTCTGTAAAAGTGCTCTCAATTACCCCAAATTTATTTAAAATTTCTCAAACCACTTTCAAATGAAAGCTAATACAATATACTATGAAATCCAATTGATTTTATAGACTAGAGATGTGCAACAGGAAAAAAAAATGTTGAATATATAAAAACAAGGTACTTTTATTCAAAAATCTCTTCAAGTTACAACTCTCTACCTCTTTCTCACCTTAACAAGGCTCTTTTAAAGATGTTACAATAGTTATCATAACTACCCCTTGAGTTTCCAACGATCTAACCTTCCCTTTACAAAAGTGACTTCATATTCCAACTTCTTGCATTTTTTTGCAATTTTGTATTTTTGAAAATTGCAAGATTTTGCATTATTTGACAACTTGACCATAAGACCTTCTAGAAACCTAATCAGATGATTCAAATACATTAAAATGTTCCTAAATATGACCTCATTACAATCAAAACATGATGAAGACTCAATTTTTACAAGATTTACTCATGGAGGCATGAAATCAACATGGTGCCCTGCACCATAGGCCAAAATTGGAGTAAATAATAAGAGATTTTAGCCTGGTCTAAGTGTCAATCTGGGGATTGTAAGCTTACAAGAGGTTTTGCAGCAACATACCTAAGGGAGGAAAGCAGTGAATTAAGTGGGGATGGATGCAACTAGAACACACAAGAATTACCTAAATGAAAATATGATTTGACTTTCCTATTCTATCTTTCTGATGGAAATGTGATAGGAATTGTGACAAAAACTGTTAACAATCTGCACAGTAACAACAACAATTCCTTGTGTAAATTCTAGATCATAGTTTCACAATTTAAATTATTTTGGTAAATGAATGAGAACTCGACAAAATAAATAATTTAACCATCTCACTCAATAATAAATAATGCTTAATCATATTGCAATAGTAATAACATAACAAGAAACACGCTTGGCCGCTAATTCAAAATTAAACATTATGCTATGAAAAATCAAACACACATTACTGAAACAATAAATTGCAAAAATCACCAACATTCTAAGCAGTGGGCCCTACCTCCTCAGTCCGTTGAATGATGAAATAAAAAGCACCGCTCTTACACTATTTTGATCATGCAAAGTATTGTTTTATTTATCAAGGATTCGATACAAAAGTCTTTGCATTCCTTTACACTATACACACACTCTCTCTCTCTCTCTCTCACACACACACACATATATACATGCTATTTGATAACAACTAAATATAGAAAATATTACGTTTATTTTGTCCTACGAAAAAAAAACCAAAAGAGCGATTAGCTTATATAACAGGTGAGTTACTATCTATAGATAAAATGTGCTAGTTATAATAGCAGATGAAAATAGAAGACGTGACTTCAGATCTGTAGATTTTCCTATAGCGATTTAGCAACAAATCTCCAACATGGGTTTCCTTCCTTGGTCCATCACCACAAGAATGGTGCATGTGGAACATGGTCGAGTGCACTTTTCTCTATTTGTTTTGCTATCCACGTACTAAACTTTGTCTTATTATAACAAATAGTAAAAATAGAAAGTTCATGATTTCCTTTACATAGCTGGTAATTGCATCTCCCTTCATATTTATTTATCAATAATCTCATGGGTTCTTGTGCTTATTCAAATATGGTACACAATCAGCACCATTGAGGTAACTAACACCACCTTGGAGACTGACATCATCTTTAAAAAGATGAAAAAAACAAGTTGTTGGTCAAAACTGATAAACAAAAGTTCTTTACCACAAAGTGATAGGAAAAATTTTAGCATAGAAGGTGATAGGAAGATCTGTGATTTTCATGTTGCAAGCTTTATTTCCCATGGCTAGAAATCACAATGCTTATTAGTAAAGACAACCACTCATTAATTTCCATATTTTATCCAAAATTATATTAAATACCATTTATATATATTTAATCATATGCAACATAAAATAGTGAAATATTATGATATGGAACAAAAATGGAATGTGGGAATGGATATGAAGATATATGAAATAGGCTAAAATATGCCATAAAATGGGACATAAATGGCTCTCATCATTCCCCCCAACTTAACATATTACATGTCCTCATTCAATCATTACATGTTCTCTTTCAAGTTTTCATCACTTCTGCATAACAAGCTTCATGGCTTTTCTTTTGTTGTTTTTTTTCAATTTTTTTTTTAGCAAAAGGAAAGAGCTTGTAGTATATTAATATCATATAATATGTAACTACATAGATTTTATCAGCTATATGGCAGAGAAATCTTATGGCATCTAGGTAGACCAACTTCCTAAGCATATAAGATTTTTAACCCCTTACAAAATGGTGCTTCCCATAATTATACTTTCTCCAACAGTTCAAGATGATGGATCTTCAAAGACTAGCAATGCAACAATACACACAATTCTATTATTCCTTTTTGGTCAGTCATGCATGTTCTCGCTCTCAAGTCAAAGTTTCTGGAGTTGAATGAACATCCAATTTTTCATCGTTATCAGTAGCTCATCAAGTCAACCAATGGAATTTATTTCCACAACAATGATGTGGAAATCCAACAAGCCTTGTTCTGCCATGTAGCACTTTCCACTATCGATGACCGCTACAAAAATTGTACTGCATTCGTTACCAAGCTTGCCCATCGCTCCATCTTTGAGACCTCAGATCTACTCCCACTGAAATGAAGGAGTCCCACCGATGAGCACTGCACACACCAAATCATTTCCCTATCGGGGGGACTCAAGTTCAAGTCCCATCAATACCACCAAGTCCTGCCAAAAAAACCATCAGAGCATCGGAGCATCAGAGCATCGAAACATTGGAGCAATGGAGCATCGAAGCATCGAAAGATTGGGTGATTTGTAATTTTGAAGGATGGAACCATTTAGGTGTGTGCAATATTATCCTAAAAGTGTGATCGACCGACATTATGGACTTGTGAGGACCCCCTTTGACGGAATCCAAAGGACTGGCTAGTATTGAAGGTTGGACTATCGGGTGACTAGGAAATCACGTTAAAATTAGGTTCAGATCCCACAAGAAATTATAGGCTAAAACTCTGACTAAGGAAAATTTCATACAAAGGATGGGGACTTTTTATGAAATAAAGAATTTGACGCTAATAACCATCAGAGATCAGCCAATCGGGTGTCCCATAAACTACAAAACCTAAACTAAGTTCCGATAATGAGTTGAAACCTGAAAAAGCGATACTCATGAAGTTTCAAAAATTAAAGAGGTAACAGGCTCCGACCAGGGATGAGGACTGCAAAGGACGAAGGGACCCAAAATCTCAAGTGTGGACCAGTGCTTAAATCTATTGGGCAATAGAGTCAAGGAGCACAGAGGAAAAATAGCCAGAATAAGCCAAAAACAAAACAAAATAGGAAAGAAAACTACACTACCAGGACAACAAAAAACCCCTAAGATGTACATGACAAGAAGATCCTACCTCAAGTGGCTCCAGGATGATCATGCAAATGCATTCACAAACTGGGAGAAGTAGCTACCAATGCAAAATAATGGTTGATGAATGAGGAGCCCACACACAACTAGTTGCCTACTTGTGATCAAATTGATAAGAATGACATCATATAAAAATTCTCTGGATATGATTTGCTGCTCAAAAATCCATTCTTCATTGTATGCTTCTTCAATTGGACGACTCATGTAAACATTTCCCAGCATATGATTACCAACATCTACTTGTATAACCTCATTAGAATGCACTTGATTTTGCAATCAAGGAGAAACCAACTCCTGGATTGGGCAACCCACACTTAGATCATGAGATAAAAACCCTTCTATGGAGTTGTATGTGGAAGTGACCACATTGTTTAAAAAATTTGGGCCCAAACTTGTAGAATCATCCTTCTTTGCGGTAGACAAATTAATATCCCAATACGTACATTAATAGGCATGTTAAAATTAACCAAAATTTGACATATGCAACTT
The DNA here is from genome assembly GCA_007258455.2 of Sequoia sempervirens. Lineage (NCBI taxonomy): Eukaryota > Viridiplantae > Streptophyta > Pinopsida > Cupressales > Cupressaceae > Sequoia > Sequoia sempervirens. The sequence continues at coordinate 370,705,985 of VDFB02270651.1, forward strand.
CCACTTTCATTTTATCTTAGCATGTCTTAACCGTGCTTATTTTATAGAAATTACCTCCTACATTGCTAACTCTGCCAACCCTGGTATTGATTTTAATTGACTTTCATTACTGAAAATACGTGTTTCTTGTGAATCACAACCCATACTTGCTAGAAAATCTGCTAATATGTTGCCTTCCCTATATGTATGAGTTAGCAAAATTTCTGAAAAGAATCTAACAACGACCAGTTCTTTTGCAAAATATAACCTAGATTCCAGTTGTGAACTTTTCTTTCTCTGCAAGAATTTATTATTAACATATAATCCCCTTCCACATGCAAGCTTGAGAATCCCACTTTCAAACCATCTCCAAACTAATGAGAAGGGCTTGAGCTTCTGCAATATTGTTCATTCCCTTTAATAGATGAACTAAAGAAGCCACTAAAATCCTCCCAAAAGAATCCCTTATACAAATCCCTGCCCCTGAGTTACCCAAATTGCCCTTTGATGCTCTATCAAAATTTAATTTGACGAAACCTTCTCATGGAGAATCCCACTTTATCACACTTCTATCCACTTTATTATTGATGCCTTTATGTAGACTTCCATCAAATGACAATTTTAAACCCTTCCAATGTTTTAAAAGCTCACTGTCCCAATTTGTGAAATTTGAGCTTGTAGTTTTTTGTCTTTGAATAGTTGAATTAACCACCTCAGATATAGCCTTTTCAATTTTTGCATTTGTAACAACCACTGGTGATTTGACCTTTTTGAAAATTCTCAAGTTTTGTTCCCACCATATGTTCCAGAATTTTTTTTTTTCATTTTTTTCAATATTCATACCTCTTTTGATTTTGATTTCTTTTCTCATTTTTCCATAGCATTATTTTCTTGATATGCTATAATCCCATATTCAAGAACTATTTAAAATGGGTGAAATGATAGAAAATGTGAATGATTATTAAAAGTAAAAATAATGGATACTATGACTATGATGGAATAATGAAGGATAATAGGTGAAAATATGGATAATAAGGATGGTGGACCTCCCTCAAACAATAAGGAGAGGATGGGTAGGAATGTTGCTTATACAATTAATATAATAAGGAATTTTAATAAAGTTAAGAGATAAAATAATGAAAAATAAAACTGAATGTTTTACCAACTTGCATGTCCATTAATGCCAAGATCTGGTAGCTAATGTAACTCTACAACTGTGAATCTCTAGCAAGGAAGGAACCAAAAATCGTGACAAGGACTGTAGCCACCCCACACATGAATACATCCAACAGACTAAAACATTACAGAACATATTGATGGTAGCCTGAATTCACTCTTCATTTTTGCTAACACCTCAACTGAAAGTGTAACTCTTGCTACAAGTGATCAAAGTCATAAGGACCACAACAAATGAAAGCATAGCTACACAAGTGAAAAATAAGAGGTGCTAGGAGGCACTCAGACATCCATTGAAGCAATAGAGTCTACCTACAAAATGATTAGCCCACAAAATATTTTTCTCTTTTTTTTTCACTTTTTTTCATTTTTTTCAAATTTAATAATGACAAGTGACCACTGGAAAGCCGATTTTCAATCACTTACCACTTAGTGGCGTTGTAGAAATGGTTTTAACCACTAATAATTTTATTCAACTACAATCTACCAGAAATTTGTTTTCAAATTATGGTTGTCTAACAATGCCCTTTTATGGATGTTGAAGTGACACATCGAAAACCTAAGTTCCTTCTATGACCCCACAAAAAGTCACTGCTGAAACTGGGTTGTATGTAGAACTTGAAATGATGACCAATAACAAGACATATACCTTCATCAAGATGGACCATGCATATTCTTTATAGCACAATTGCTACAAATGATCTGGATCTATTGAGATCATGCCACCATATCTAAAATCTAACTGTAGAACTTTTGAATACATGCCTAATCACTTGGTGGAAAGAATTACTTAGAATATACACAATCTTTCAAAGATAAGGCTATGTAGTGAAATACCAATGGTAGTCTCTCAACTTATCCAATATTTCCATATAGTTGTAGATAGGTGGATGAGTCAATCTTTATGATGAAGTACGTTGATCTGTAATATGCTCAAGCTTTGTGTGCCTGTCTTCAAGTGGTCTTTGGATCTATGGCTTGTGAAGAATTAGTGAAGAACATAGTATCCTTCTTCTCATACACTAAGTTACATACTATCTCCACATGGTCAAGCATCAAGGATGGTGCAAAACACAAGTTCCACCCATGAAGATTGAACACTTTTCTAAATCCTCTTGCAATCTCCAAGAGAAGCACAAATAAAACTTGTATATCACTCTTAATTAGCAAAACTAATAAAATGTAGCTTCAAGCGCTCCTCTAGAGAAGCAACATTAACTGGTGCATAATATTGAGAAAACTAGATAATAAACCTATAACCATATTCTCATGAACAAGCATATCAAGTATAGTAATGTAATATCATCCATTTAATAACTCCACCATTATAATTGATGTAATTATTAGAAAATGAATGGTAAGGTTATTGTTATGAATAAATACTTGATAATAATAAAATGGATGAATATCATTACAATGAATGCTTACATAGACATAATATCAATGCTAATTAACACAAGAATGCATACCTTTATTTGGTCCAAAGCTCACACACATGGTTGTATTAGAAGCACCAATGAAACAAACAATGAAGGCTTTATCAACAATCAACCAAAGATTTCCAAAATTCAATGGATTCCCCCCCAACTTAATTTCATACTGTAAAATCACGAGGGAATTAGGATAATCCAAAGAATCAAGAAATAAAGTGACATGTTTAGTAATACCTTGAGCCCTTTTTAATGAATGATCATCCATTTTTTAGCATGTTTGATGTGGTCATTAATGCATTCAAACCCTTCTAGTTCTTCTTAACCATAAAATCAATTATTGGACCTAGATTAATAAGTGTGTAGGGAATACACAATTTTACCACAGGCCTCCAAAAATCTAGATGTTTGAGTATACAAGTATTTATAAGTGATAGATCTTGTAGGATATCATTATGTATCTCACACAAATCTTGAATCATTAAGGTATATAGTTCACCATTTCTTACTGCATGATTAATTTCAACACACATATTTATCATTTCAATGATAAAATTTGAATCACATTGAATTGTTGCCTTATGTGTGTGAATTAATTCTAAAATTTGTGATTCATTAAGTAGATATGAAGTGTAGAAGTTGAAAAACCAACTTCACAGTCCCCAAGAATCACCTATCACATGCAATAGATATTCAGAACAAAAAGAAAAGAAGTTTTGTAAACCCTTAGAGCCAATATGTGCAAGCAAAAACTAGAATAATGATTATTGAGAGTAATTTTTTTACAAATAATACAAAAGCCTTCAAAAAGGAAATCATGCAAAAAAGCAAGACAGGCAAACCCTAATCTTATCTTGAGCAAAAAGACAGCTCAACTAGATAAGGATAATAATTAACCTAGGAAATAAAATATGCCTAAGTAAACTTATGCTAAAGAATAATTAAATAATTAATTACACCAACACCCCCCATAAATGCGACTTAGGGAGAAGAAAATTATTATGCAAGAGATGAGTCCCGACAACAAGGCCTAATCAGGTACCCATTTACAAATGCAATGCAAACTAAATCAAACGGGGTAAAGGAGAAAACCACATGGGAATAAAACTCGTCCCCAAAATAGAATGAAAACTAACAACTAAGTGATGAAAGATGGAGGACTCCATAAGACCCCCCAAGTACACCAGCCATCACAAAGATACATGAAAGAACCCCCCCATAAGAGAGGAAGAAAGAGATCATAGATCCCCCCCAGAATGAAGTAGCTCCAAAAGAACTGAAGAAACTGCATCTCCTGAAAGAAGTGAGAGGGAAGAGGCCGAATGAATGCAATCTATGAAGGTGAAGTAGGTGTAGCCTAAGATGTCTCCACAAAAGTAGGTGTGACCTCAACAAATGAAGAATTCAAAGTAGGTGAAGACTGAATAGAAACCTCCAAAGATGAATGATCAACAGGATCCTGTTGCACTGAAAGAGAAGAAGCCACATCGATAGCCACAACAATAGCAACATGAGGTGGAGGAGATGGAATGGAAGGCTTGAGAACAGGATCCGAAGTGAGAAAACCAATGTCCAAGAAGCCAAATCTCTCCTCTGAATGATGATGCACACTAGAAGTGTGAGGAACAATTGTAGGAACAGAAGCACCATTAGTAGAAAAATAGGTAAAGGAATACAACCGAGATGAGTGATCCACTATCCCATTAGCAATAACTGCTCTACTCTCCAAGTCTCTGATGATAACCGAATCAAGTGTGAACTCCACAGATCTCCCAATGCCTCCATGTGTAATCTGATATATGGAAAGGAGGTTGTTTGTCAAGTGAGGGACACACAAGACATCCTGGAAGGAGTGGTCCCCAAAACTAATAGACCCCTTCCTTGTAACACTCATGTAAGTGTTGTTTCCCATCAAAATGGGAGACATAGTGCAAGCCTCAAAGGAAGTGAACATAGACTGTGAAGATTCCATATGATGAGATGCTCCTGAATCTAGAAGCCATCTCCCTGATCCAACACCTAAAGAAGCACAAAGAGCATGTCCCTTCATATCTGATGAAGTATGTAAACCACCTGTGCCCCTATCATGCTGTTCTGAAGAAGAAGAATGAGGAGAAGAAGATGATGCAGACATCCTAGAAGGAAAATCAATATGATGTTTTTGAAGAAGATGTTTCGGCTCATCAATGTCCTTGTAACAATTATGTTCTGCATGTCCTTCCCTCTTGCAATATGCACATGTAGTCTTCTCCTTCCTAGATGATTTCCCCTTAGAAGAGGAGGATGAATCTTAGGACTCCTTCTGCTGCTCATGAGGTTTGGAATCCTTTTGTTTCTATTTCTTTCCTTTTCCTGTAGAAGCCTTCTGATCTCTGGGCTCTTGTGATGCAATAAGTTCCTGTGATGAGGAAGAAGGTTTCACCATGCCCATGCTAGCTAACTTAGCTTACTCTCGAGTGAGAGATGAAGAAAAGTCATCAAGATGGCATAGTGAATCTTGTACCAAGTGCATCCCTAGTGGCATAAAAGGTAGATACAAAAACTGAATAATCTGGTCCAAGCTTTGAAAGAATGGACAATATCAACTGAGAGTCTTCCTTCTGAACACCACACTGTGACAACTGCAATCTAAGAGACTTGAGTTTGGTGAAAAAATCCTAGATGCTATCAAAATCCCTAGGATTTAAGTAATCATTAAACCAACAAGAAGAACTAAGTTGATTATCTTTTAGTGGATCATTTTGTTCTTCAAATTCAATTAAACAAAAATCACATCCTTTAGTTGTGTGAATAGATTACAATTGTGATTTACCAATTTCATGCATATTAATGAAATGTAAATGGATCAATGAAACCTCATTATTATATGCAAATTGAACCATCTTATTAGATAATAGTAATTTATTAGGAATTGCAATTTCCCTTGGTGGATATGTTGGGGTGGATGGTGGGTGGGATAATGACAATGGTAAAAGTTGTGTTGGATATAGAGTGGGTGGTGAAGATGGTATTATATAAGATGGATATGGTGGAGATGGTACTATATGGGATGGGTATGGTTGTTGTGAGCATTCATTATGCCATTCTTGGTAGTATGGTAATTGTTTCCATTCACCAGACATTCTAGATAGGGAAGCATTTTGTGAAGAAACATATTGCCTTCTTGATTCAATAGAATTATAAGACATTTTAAAAATTCCATTGTCCTAAAAATTCATTAATTATTTGTTCTTTCTTAATTATGGAAATAACATCTGTAGATGTTTGTGATAATGATATTGGAAGATCAAGATGAGCTAAGTTGTATTCTTTAGGTAGAGGGGGTATAAAAATATTGCGTTGTGTCAGCGTGATTCCCCCACCAATTTCTTCTTTTGTTTTTAAATTTGAAAGTGGGGGTTTGGGGGCGGCAACCCCCAATGGGGTCAATGGGCAGCGCCCCTTTCTGCCAAGCACATTTTTCTTCTTGTGTGGCCTTCAGATTCTTCATCTTTGAAGCATTTTTCCATGAAAAGTGATGTGTTTGAACTACCTTGAAAATGCAACATTTTATATATTTTTATGTTGTTTCTTCAAAATTACTTCCTTTCTTATCAATGAACTCACAAAAATGGTGTGGATATATAAATGGTTTTAATTTCTAAAATCTACCTACAAATTCTAAAAATGCATCTATATGATTTAAACAACACAAATTAGGACTAATCACTAGGCAAGGCTAGTAGTTGCACGAGCTTTCATCCTAATGCATTGGTACTAACTTAACTCACTAGGTTTTTAGCCTTTAACACCTCTCCTCGACAATGATGCTAAAATGATAGGCCAAAACTAGGGTAAATAATAAGAAAGATTTCAGCTTGGTCTAAGTGTAAATCTAGGGATCATAAGCTTGTGAGAGGTGTTGCAACAATATACCTAAGGGAGGAAAGCAGTGAATTAAGTGGGGATGGATGCAACTAGAACACACAAGAATTACCTAAATGAAAATCTAATTTGACTTTCCTATTTGTTCTTTCTGATGGAAATGCGAGAGGAACTGTGATAGAAACTGTTAACAATCTGCACAGTAACAACAACAATTCCCTATGTAAATTCTAGATCACAGATTCACAATTTAAATTATTTTGGTAAATGAATGAGCCTCAAAAAAATAAATATTTTAACCATCTCGATCAATAATAAATGATGCTTAATTATATTGCAATAGTAATAACATAACAACAAACACACTTGGCTACTAATTCAAAATGAAACATTATGCTATAAAAATCAAACACACATTACTGAAACAATAAATTGCAGAAATCGCCAACATTCTGAGCAGTGGGCCCTACCTCCTCAAACTATTGAATGATGAAATAAAAAGTGCCACTCTTACACAATTTTGATCATGCAAAGTATTTTTTTATTTATCAAGGATTCAATACAAAGTCTCTACATTCCTTTACACTATGCACACACACACACACACACACACACACACACACACACACACACACACACACATATATACATTGTTTGATAACAACTAAATATAGAAAATATTACATTTTTTTTTCTAGCGAACAACAAACTAAAAGAGTGATTAGCTTACATAGCAACTGGGTTACTATCTACAAATAAAACGTGCTAGTTATAACATCAGATGAAAATAGAAGATGTGACTTCAGATCTGCAGATTTTTCTCTAGCGATTTAGCAACAAATATCAAGCATGGGTTTCCTTCCTTAGTCCATCACCACAAGAATGGTGCATGTCGAACATGGTTGAGTGCACTTTGCTCTATTTTTTTTTTGGTCATGAACTAAACGTTGTCTTATTATAACATATAGTAAAAATAGAAAGTTCATGGTTTCCTTTACATAGCTAGCAATTGCAACTCCCTTCATATTTATTTATCAATAATATCACAAGTTCTTGTGCTTATTCAAATCTGGTACACAGTCAGCACCATGGAGGTAACTAACGCCACCTTGGAGACTGGCATCATCTTTAAAAAGATGAAAAAAACAAGTTGTTGGTCAAAATTAATAAACAGAAGTTCTTGACCAGAAAGTGATAGGAAGATTTTTTGCATAGAAGGTGATAGGAAGTTCTGTGATCTGCATGTTGCAAGCTTTATTTCCCAAGGGTGGAAATCAAAATACTTATTAGTAAAGACAACCAATCATTAATTTCCATATTTTATCCAAAACTATATTAAATACCACTTATATATATTTAATCATATGCAACATAAAATAGTGAAATAGTATGATATGGAACAGAAATGGAATGTCTAAATGGATATGAAGGTATATGAAATAGGCTAAATTATGCCATAAAATGGGACATAAATGTCTCTCATCACCAAGGAGGCCCTAAATGTTCATGGAAAAAATAAGGAAAAAGGCAAGAAGAATGAGAAGCGTGACAAATCCAAGTCCAAGGGGAGATCTAAATCTCCTGGAAAGTCCAAAGTTATTTGTTGGAACTACGGTAAGCTTGGACATGTTCATAAGGAATGAAAAGAAGAAAAGAAGAAGAAAAAAAAGAAATTTGATTCTGATTCCGAGTTTGAGAAGGAAGATGGTGACACATTCATTGCAGCTTTGGCAACTCATGCAGGTAATGATGCATGGTTAATTGACTTAATTGAATCTTTTCATATGACCTTTAATAGAGATTGGTTTTGTGGATATGAATAATTTGATGGAGGTAAGGTGTACTTGGGTGATGATTCTCATTTTGACATTATTGGTCATGGTAAAGTTAAAATCATGTTTCATGATGGTAGAATAAAAAGGATTAATGGTGTGTTGCATATCCTTGGATTAGCATGAAATTTCTTATCTATGAGAAAACTAATAGATGTGGGTGTGCAAGTAGTATTTTCTGATGTAGGATGCAAGATGGTTAGAGGTGCTATGGTGATTGCTAGAGGTGTCAAATATGGGACATTGTATAAGCTTGATGCATACACTATTGAGTGCAATAGTACTTCTATGAAAATAAAGTCTGTAGAAGGAGTGAGGGTTTCACCTTCAGCAGATGGTCATGGATTTTGGGTACCCAAGGGCACTCTTTCTTCTGAGATAAAGTTACTTGTAGAGAAAACTCCGTTATGGCACCAACGACTTGGCCACATTGGAGAAAATGGTGTAAGGACCTTGAAAAATAAAAACCTTTTTGAAGGTTTTTTTGATTGTAATTTTGAATTCGATTTCTTTGAGCATTACATTTATGGAAAACAAAACCACGTTCAATTTTACTTGAATTCTCATAAAGCTTATGGAGTATTGGATCTTAATCATTCTGATATATTTGGTCATGTAGATGTTCCTTCAATTGGTAAATCCACATATTATGTTTCATTTATTGATGATTATAGTAGGACATGGGTATATTTTTTAAAGAGTAAATCTGAAGTTTTCAACCGATTTAAAGAATTTAAAGCAATGGTTGAGTTACAGTCTGGAAAGAAAATAAAATGTTTGAGGATTGATAATGGTGGTGAATTTTTCTCTAATGATTTTGATAGAGTTTGTAAAGATTGTGGTATTCATAGATAGAAGACAACTTTGTATTCTCCACAACAGAATGGAGTTACAGAAAGAATGAACAAGACATTGATGGAGAAGGCTAGGAGTATGTTGAGTGGTGTTGGCCTAGAACAAAGGTTTTGGGATGAAGTTGTTGCCACTACCTACTACCTAATTAACAAGTCTCCTACATCAACTCTTGTTGATAAGATGCCTATAGAGGCATGGTCGGGTCACAAGCCTTCATTAAGAAATCTTATAGTTTTTGGTTGCGAGGCATATGCACATGTGCCAAAGGAGAAGTGAAAAAAGTTGGAGAACAAGGCTGTGAAATGTATCTTCATCAAATATAGTTATGGTGTGAAAGGATACAAGCTTTGGGATCCTATTGCACATAAGGTAATACATAGTAAAAATTTTATTTTTAGAGAAACTAAGCCTTCTTCTATTACATTGCAGCCAGAACTAAGAAAATAGGAAGATGTGATTCAATTTCCTTCTACACTTGAGAAAGTTGAATCAACGCCCAAGGATAGACAAGAAGTTGAGGAGAGATCATCTAGCTCTAGATCTTCAGAAGAGGAGGAAGAACCTCCAACTCAGCTTGTTCGTAGGTCTACAAGGCATAGACAATCACCTGAAAGGTATTCACCTAATGATTGGAGATGTATTTTTTCTTTGAATACTAACATGGATGAACCCAGATTTGTAGAAGAGACACTAGGTATGAATGATGCTGAATCTTGAAAGATTGCTATGGATGAAGAAATGACATCTTTGAAAAAGAATGATACATGGGATCTTGTACCATTTCCTGAAGGATGAAAACTTCTTGTTTGTAAATGGGTGTTCAAGAAAAAGATTGGTTTAGATGGAGGTATTGAGAAGTAGAAAGCAAGGTTGGTTGTGAAGGGTTACTCTCAAGTTGAGGGTGTTCATTATGGTGAGATATTTTCTCCTATTGCAAAAATGACACCCATTAGATTTTTTCTTTCTATTGCTACTGCTTATGATTTAGTGGTTGAGAAAATGGATATGAAAACTACTTTCCTTCATGGTGATTTGGAGGAGGATATTTATATGACATAGCTAGAGCACTACGTGGTGAAAGGTAAAAGTAGGTTGGTTTACAAGTTGAAGAAATATTTGTATGGCTTAAAATAGAGTCTTAGGATGTGGTACCAAAAATTTAATACATATGTGTTGAGTTTGGGATTTGAGTGTTCTAAATAAGATCATTGTGTTTATTATAAAACTGATGGTGATCATTTCCTATTTATTGCATTATATGTTGATGATATGTTATTTATTGGTAGAGGGAAAGGTATGATTTTAGAACTAAAATCTCAACTTGCTACTCAATTTGAAATGAAAGATGTTGGTGCAACTAAACACATTAGAGTGAACAGAAATCTACAGCTTGGCCAAAGCAAGTATGTCAACTCAATTTTACAGAGATTTGATATGGAAGATTGTAGACCATTGTGTGTTCCTATTTCAGTTGGAACAAAGTTATCTATTTCAGATTGTCCAACATCTCCATCAGAGATGGAAGACATGAGCATAGTGCCTTACTAGAGTGCAATTGGAAGTTTGATGTATGCTATGGTTTGTACTAGACCAAACATTGCTCAAGCAGTGGGAGTTCTTTCCAAATATATGTCTAATCCTGGTAGAGTCCATTGGGATGTAATTAAAAGAGTCTTTAGATATTTGCGGGGTAACTCAGATTATTCTTTATGTTATCATATTAATATGACTGAAGATGAGATTCCCTTGATATTCATGGTTATGTAGATTCAGATTGGGTAGGTGATGTTGATAGCAGGAAATCCATCAGTGCTTATGTTTTTACTGTATTTGGTGGTGCAATTAGTTTGATGAGTAAGTGACAGGTTGTGGCTGCTTTTTCCACTACTGAAGCAGAGTATATGGCAATTACTCATGCTTGTAAATAAGTCATTTGGATTAAGAGACTGCGTTCATATATTGTAATAAAACAAGGTGTAGTGACAATTTATTGTGACAGTCAGGGTACAATATCTCTAGCTAAGAACCCAACATTTCATGCCAAGACCAAGCACATTGATGTACAATATCATTTTGTTAGAGATATGGTTGAAGATGGCAGGGTGAAGCTAGTTAAGGTAGAGACTTTGAGGAATGTTGTTGATTATTTAACTAATCCTGTGAGCACAAAGAAGTTCATATGGTGTTCAGAGACTATGGTCCTTTTGGCCCCTAGTAATTAAAGAGATGATGGTTACACCCTCACATTGCTCTTGCAAGGTGTTAGAAAAGTGGGAGATTTGTTGGAAAAATGCATCTTAACCTTACAATTATATACAGTTTATTGTTGATAGGATGTATGTTGGTATGTGGTGAATGATCATGCAAATACTATACACTCGTAGCAAGATATGGGGTTTGGGGCATTGACCCAATTTATTTTTTTTGTTGACACGTCAAGGTTTTTTCCTGTTGACATACTTCAAGGTTTTTTCCCACTGACACATCAGGGTTTTTTTGTTAACACATCAAATAAAAATGACCTTGTAAAACCCTAATTCTAGAAGGTTCCAAAAAGCTTGTTATAAGCAATTGGGATGTATGCAGACGAGGGTGTATTCTGAGAGTCTGATAGCGGTTGTGTTGTCTCTTGATATCTGGTGGTGATACTCTTGTGAAAAGCTTGCTTTGAAAGTATATTGTAATCTTTTGATTTCTGAATAATATATTGGGCAGCTTTTGGAGTGTGGGGTTTTTCTCTCGAAAGGGATTTCCTCACAAAAATCATTGTGTTGTGGTACACATGATATTTTTGTTTATTTTTGTTAAGTTTTTGTAACTATTAAAGATTTGTAAAGTTTTGCATTTTTCTCCTCTCAAGATTAGTGTAGGAAGTTATTCTGCTACCTTAACTTCCTTACAAATAATATTCGAGGAAGATAGAGGTGAGAAACAAAAAAGGAAAATGAAGAAGAATGGGTGGAAGAAGAATAATTAGAGTCAAATGAGCTAGGAATTGTCGATCCAAGATGCATAAGCCAATTGATATCCGAATTCATGAACCAAAACATGAGGTTGGAGAATCTAAGAAGAGGAAGGAAAACTAACAAACACAAGAGGGAGGGATCAACGGTTGAGAAAGGGCTATCAAACATAAAAGAATATATGTTGAGATCCAAGAGAGGAAACCCCTCCCTTGCAGAGCAATGAAGATAACCACATACATTGTTAGGGGCTTAACACCCATAACAAAATGTGTATGACCAATAACTACTTGGAAAAAATTTTGGTTGAAATTATACTCTTGCAAGAAGTGAAGATTGATATGATAGAGGCAAGCAAGTTCCTAAGACATTATAGAATTTGGAAGGGTATCTTTAGCGAACCAATTGGTACTATGGGAGGGCTCAACATCCTATAGAATCTATCCAAACTAGATATTGAAATAAAGAAAAATTAGGTGAGTTACCAAAATGGGATTGATGAACCACTTAGGGACCTATTTCTCCTTCTATTTCATTGGGAAATGAGATCTACACAATGAAATGACTATCAACCCTTAGGTGAATCAATTCAAAGTGTGAATCTATAGATTTCCTTTTTTGCAAGGATGGGTGTCCTGGTCAAACAACACTTTGGGGAGAAAAAATAAAAATAGTAAACTAACTCCCAAATGCAATATACAACTTGGAATGACTAGATGAAACTCAAAATTAGTAGAACCAAAAATTAGATCACAGATCAGAGAAGGGAAGAATGATGTTTACTAGTCACTAAATGTCAGTTGCTAAAGCTGATCTAGGACTCATTTTCCCAGTGGTGAATGGGTCTTGAGTTAGGGTTTGTCTACAACTTTTGGGAGCCTCTGCTACAAATCTAAATCCTTCAATTTTCTTGGGTTTTAGGTTCGAAAAGCCAAGAATAATTTCTACAAGTGAGTTTCTATGAGATGACAACTTTTATGACAACTTTTGCAACTTTGACAAGTTCTTCAATTTTTCTCTTCAAGAGATCTTCAAGATTTCTTCCACCTAAATCTACAAACACAAATCAAGAGGGATTTTTTTTTTGTTTTTGGTGAATGGGGGTTTTCCTTGGTCAAACCCCGTTTTGGTAATCAAACCTTGAAATGAAACAAAATAACATGAAAGGAATTATCAATGAACAATTCAATGTCACAACTCACCAGACCCTTGTATAAACCTTGTAATGTAAATCTGTAACTTGCATGAAATGGCTTCAATGGATGTGGATCTTGAATTGAAATAATGCTTTGAATGCTTGAATGGATCATGAACTCTACATCATCATATTAGCTCCAAAAACATGCATGATGCAATAAGACTTTGATATGACAATTGGATATTGATTGTTACAATAAAAATCTAATAATTCTTCTCTTGAATGCCTTTGATCACCACTTTAGCTCTTGTAATTGAACACTTGAAAATCTAGGTGAAACATAGTGAAATAACCTTATATTTATAGATATATAACCTTAATTTCCTGAAATTCAAATATCACAAGCTGACATCTAAATATAGATTTGAATATGTTAAAATACCACCAAAAAAATAATTTAAATTTAGGTCCTAGGTCTAAGGGAGGACCCATTCACCCATGGGTGAAAGGGTCCTAGGTCCTTAACCCTAGGACACACATTGCTCAATGAGAAGTGTTATGTTAAGGCATTAATGAATGTCGGGTTTCCTCTTCAGAAAATACAAGTAAATAGGCTTGGATTTGAATTATAAGGGCCAATTAAGGCACATTAAGCTCAATTAATTAAAGGAGCCCTAGAGAAGTGTGAAAGTGTAAAGAGGTACACTTTACAACACCAAAATAAGGCACAATTAAGTCCATTTTAATATTAATTCCAAATTAAGTGTGAAAATGTAAAAGGGATGCATTTTTCTACACTACAAATATTAAAGAAATAGATAAAGGACAATACTGGCTTATGGGAAAGGTAAGGCACCACACTTCTTATTTATTTTTCATGATTTTTAACATTTATGGACCTATAAAATTAGAAGAGAAAAGGAAATTATGGGAATTATTGGTGGAAAGAATCGGTAATAAATAGAATAATAAATATATATTTAGAGGAGATTATAATGCAATCTTGAGACTAGATGAAAAATGTGGAGGATTAAGGATGGAAAGTGTTACTATAACAGATTTCAAGAATTTTGTGAAATTTGTTCAATTGTGCAACATCCCACTGAAGAATGGGAGATTTACATGGACAAATTGATTGTTTGGATTCAATAATATCATCGAGCAACTAGATCAATTCCTCATTTCGTAAAATTAGCTAAATACCTCGACATATTTTGAATAAAAAATTGTTCCCACTACGATCTCAGACCACTTTCTGGTGGAGCTAGCAATCAAAAAGGATTTGTTGACAACCAAAGGTTATTTTAAGTTTGAAATAATATGGTTGAGGAAAGAATATATAATCATACTGATCAAGGAATGGTGGGAAGAAGATCCTAAAATAGGGGGAACAAAAAGTTATATCTTCACTAAAAGGATGACATATCTAAAAGGGAAGCTAAAGGAATGAAATGAGAAGTCATTCAAAATTATATTAAGGAAAATGAGAGAATTAAAAGTGAAATGGTTGAGTTAAAAAAAAAGGTCATCCAATTCGGGATGTACCATGAAGACTTCTAGAAAGAAAGATTAGGAAAAGAATGCAGAGATACTATCTCATGAAGCGCTCTATTGGAGAGCAAAGGTAAGAGAAACATAGTTGGAAGCTAGTGATCTCAACACAAAAAATTTCCATACTTTTGTGAAGTAAGAAGGAGCCAAAACATAATTAATGAGATCCAAGATGGAAATAAGAGATTGGTATTGAGTAGAGTGGAGAATGAGGAGGTAACGATAAGGTTTTTCATCCCGTCCTCTCTCTAGACAAATCATTGGACAAATAAATACCAAAAAAAATCATAGACTGCATCTCATAAATTCTCAATGAAGAGGAAAACAATATTCTCATTGTGCCCTTCATAAAAGGAAGAGGTAAAAAAGGTTGCATCCTAGTTCAACCTCGATAAGGCACCAAACCTTGATAGATTCCCAATGTTGTTCTACTAGAAGTGTTAGCATATTGTAGGGAATACATATGGAGGTGGTAGCAGAATTTAGAAGGAAAATCAAATTTGTGAAAGATTTCAATAATACCATCATTACAATTATTCCAAAGAAATGATATTATGCTTCTTACTTAGATTACAAGCCTATTTCTTTGTGTAATATGATTTAAAGATCATTTCCAAAGTGTTGGAAAAAAAAAGAAAGAATATACTAAATAGAGTTATTTTATAGGAACAAAATGGGTGTACACCTAGAAGAGAAATCATAGACAACATAATACTTGCCAACAAAACAATTCACTCCAATAATAGATCCAAGAAAAAGAGTATTATGATCAAACTCGACATTAGTAAGGCATATGATAGAGTGAGCTAGAGATTCCTAATGATAATATTATAAAAAATTGGTTTCTATAATAAATGATTGAAATGGATATACCAATGCATCTCCATGATCAAGTTTTCAATTTTGGTGAATGAGTCATTGCGTGTATTTTTCAAAGCCTCAAATAGACATCAATAGGATGATCCACTATCACCAATCTTGTTTGTGTTGATGGTGGAAGTGTTGGGTAGAACAATAAAGTACATTCAATGAATAGGCCAATGGAAGGGAGTATGGGTGGCAAGGAATGTCGAGACAATCACACATATTCAATTCACAAATAATACAACAATATTTGAGAAGCTAGCATAAGGGAAGTGGAAGTCATCGAGGACATCTTGGAGAAGTATGTTAATTGCTCTAACCAAATGGTCAACAAAGAGAAAAAAATATTTTTCTTCAATACAAAATAACCATGATAGTGAACAATTGCCACTATGTTGTGGTTCATAGTTGAGAAATTTCCTTCAAAATATCTTAGAGCTCTAATACACAATGAGGCTAACAAAATTCTCCTATGGATTGATATCATTGAAAAGTGTAGAGGAAGTGCATCGACATGGAAATGTAAGTGGTTCACTTTGGCAGGGTGAATAATGATGATAAAGGCAATGCTTGTTGTTATTCTCATATATGTAATGTCCTACCTATAGTTGATGCAAAAATCACCTTAATTGATGGAGTTGATTATGAAGAGATTCTTGTGGGAAGGATTCAATGAGGAGAAGATAATTCCCTTAATAGAATGGGATAAGATTTGTAATCCCAATACAATAGGCGAGGCAAGTATAAAAGTTATTTGCCTCCAAAATAAAGTATTTGGGTTAAAATTAGTATGAAAGATGTACATTTATCTTGAGAAACCATGGTGCAAAGTAATGCAAATAAAACACTTGAATTTCAATTGTTCGAGCAGAATTACGATGATTGTAGATACAATGGGAGGATCATAGGAATGAAGGTTCATGTGGGACTTCATGCCAATTATAATAGAGCACTTAACATGGAAGATCAATAGTGGTTAGAGGTAAACAATTTGGAGGGACTCTTGTGATGTAGGAGCATCCAGGGGTACCAAGCAATCTTGCACACCCAAAAAGTTTTTTTTTTTGAATTTTGGTGTGATATTGGTCTTGCAGGCATGATGTATTTCTTGATTTTTCTTCCTTCAACAACCTTGAAAGGGAACCCTTTCCATACACTTTTTTTGGCATGAATTCCAATTTTAAAATCATTTCATTTGGTTTTAAAAAAAAATCATATTATACTTGGGAAACAAAGTACCATAGCTAGGTTGGGAGATATTATATTTTATTCATTTGTAAATCCTGGGAATTTGAAATTGTTGGCCATTAGTGCTAGAATCTTCTTGGTGCAAGTGCTTGAGGTAGTGGAATGATGATGGAGGAAATTTTTAGAAAAGACATTAAAAATATTTTAGGAAAGGAATAACAACAAGAAAAGAGAAAACCCATGCCAATACAGGAGTCATGGGCATTCAAAAGGTTTGACTAGGAGAGAAGATGGTCTAAAGTCATAATTGGGAAAACCAGTCTTGGTAAAACATGCATAACTTTTTCATTTCTAAAAAAATTCAAAATGCTCCATAAAGTTGGGAAGGAGGAGCACAAAACCCAGAAACCATTTGAGGAAATTTGTTGTAATAAAATATCAGTGGTATTAAGAATGTGACAAGTTTTTTTTTTTTTTTTTGCAATATGAAATAAAATCGATGTTGTTTGTTGGCTTTGAAATTCAATAAAAGAACATGAATATGTTTGATGTTTATGTGGTGGATTATGAGTTTTTTGTGAGTAGAGTCTCTGCATTTGATGTTTTGAGAAATTGTTTGTGATTTGTGGGTTTTGACATGCATGTGGGAGTCCCAATTGCATCAAATGGTATTAGAGCCAAAAGATCTTGAGAGTGCAGAGTATGCACTAGGACTTGAGGGTGAAAGTGGTGAAGCCGTGAGAGAGAGTTGTGAGAATGTTTTTTTGTTGCAGGTATGAAAGATGGCCTATGACTACTATCCTCCAGTAGAGATAAATTTGGGTAGAAGGTGTAGAGTTCCTCCAATAAGAGAGGGTGGGTAGAGGAAGCATCTTCCAGAGTCTTTGTTGGGTAGAGGATAGTTGTGTGAGTGAGATATTGTTGCAAGGAGAACTTGTAACTATAGAGGGAATTGAGTCTCTAAAATGACATTGAAGAAGAAGACAAGATGGGTCATTAGAAGACCTATGAGAATGTTATTTTGGGTAGAGTATTGGGAAAAAGTGATAGAAGCGAGATTGGATACCCTTGAGGAAAGCTCGAGAATGAAGAAGCAAGCTACAGTTGAGGAAGATCAAAAAAAGATAAAGTTGAGTTTCATTGTTTGTTTCATAACAAATTTTCAAGTAATTATTTGTGTGTGGGAGATGAAGGAAAGGAAGCTGTAATAGAGGACAATGAAGAGAAGAAAGAGGAAAATTAGAGGTTTAACAAAGAGGACAACAAAAAGAATAATGTAGAAGTGTAATGTTGCAGCCCTATGATGTAAAGAGAATGGAAAGAAAGTCATGTGGTAGCAGCCCACAAAATGCAGTTGAAAGAAAGAAAGAAAAGAAGAAAGGCACAACAAAAGAATGGAGAAAGAAAGAGGTAGCAAGAGATGTGCATCTTTTTGAAGACATAAAAGAGAAGAAAGATGAAATTGAATGCACAAGAAAAGAGGTTGTAGCAACAAAAACAAAGGTATTATCTCCTTCTTTTGAGTTTTGCAAAGAAATTATTAATGTTGATTTGTATGTAGAAGAGGTAAAGGAAAGTGAAGGAGCAAAAAAAAATAAAGAAGAAGATGACATGTTACTACAAATTGTAGCAGTTGAAAGGGAGTGGATAGCATTGACAATAGGTGAAGCAAGAGTTGCAATTGAAAAAGAGGTAAACTTTCAATTTTCAAAATTATTTGATGATAAAAATGAAGTTGATTCATATGAAAATGACATGGTTAATATGAATGGAGATGAGACTATTGAAATTGATGATGCACTAATAGGGAAAGAGGAGAAAATAAGAGTATTTCATGATTTTGTGAAATTTAGTGATGTTGATGTCAAAGCTGATTTGTATTGTGATGAAATGGTGAAATAAAATGAAATGGGAAAAATGGTTAGGGGTAGAAATAATAGGTTACAAACTAAAAAACAAGATGTTGATAATGAAAAAGTGGGGTGGAAAGAAGAATCTTGGTATAGTGAAATGAATTTCATGAGGGGAAGAAAGAGAGGAAGGATGAAGGAAGGAAGAGATATGAAGTTTCAGAGAAAGGTGAATAAAAAGAAACAAGTAGATAAGGAGGAAAGATGGTTGAAGAACAAGCATCGGATTTTAAAATTTTCATGAGCTCCAACTCATGGACATTTCTTCTTACCCCAGATGTTTGATGCAGGAGCATCCAAGGGTACCAAGCAATCTTGCACACCCAAAAAGATTTTTTTTTTTTGAATTTTGGTGTGATGTTGGTCTTGTAGGCATGTTGTAATTCTTGATTTTTCTTCCTTCAACAACCTTGAAAGGGAACCATTTCCATACAATTTTTTTTGGCATGAATTTCAATTTTAAAATAATCTCATTTGGCTTAAAAAAAATCAAATTATACTTGGGAAACAAAGTCCCATAGCCAGGTTGGGAGATATTATATTTTATTCATTCGTAACTCCCAGGAATTTGAAATTGTTGGCCATTAGTGCTGGAATCTTCTTGGTGCAAGTTCTTGAGGCAGTGGAATGATGATGGAGGAAATTTTTAGAAAAGACATTAAAAATCTTGGAGGAAAGGAACAACAACAAGAAAAGAAGAGGAAACCCACACCAAGAAAGGAGTCATGGGCATTCAAAAGGTTTGACTGGGAGAGGAGATGGTTTGAAGTTGTAACTGGGAAAACCAATCTCGGTAAAACATGCATAACTTTTTCATTTCTGAATGAAATAAAAAAATTCAATGTTCTGGATGTTTTGGAAAGTTGGGAAGGAGGAGCACAAAACCCAAAAAATATTTGAGAAAATTCATTGTAATGAAATATCAGTGGTATGAAGAATGTGATGAGTTTCTCTTTTTTTTTTCTTTTTTCTTTTTTCTTTTTTCTATTGCAGCCTAAAATAAAATTGATGTTTCTTGTTGGCTTTGAAATTCAATAAAAGAACATGAATTTGTTTGATGTTTATATAGTGGATTATGAGTTCGTTTGTGAGCAGAGAGTCTTTGTGTATGATGTTTTGAGAAATTATTTGTGAGTTGTGGGTTTTGACATGCATGTGGGAGTCCCACTTGCATCATCTTGAGAAGGACACACTCCACTGAATGACATTAGTGATCTTAAGGAGATGCAAGAAACCATGGAAAATAAGCATAGGGTCAAAAGTGACCAACTACATTACATTGGTGGACAATTCTCCACTAGTGGAATATGAGTTAATTAATGTTAGCCATATACTTACTTGTGAAACAACAAAGGAAATACTTAAGATAGAACTTGGAAAAATGAAACTCAAAAGAAGACAAGATATTATGGCATGGAGCTTGGTCAATGAAATAGTTGGAAAAATTTGGTTATAGAGTGGCACTAGCCCAACAAGAGGTGGGAGACTAGTCAAAATCACTTCGTTGAGAAAAGTATGTGCTCCCAAAGGTCAAAGAATTCACATGGATTTTATTGTAAAAATAGATCCTAATGGGTGATAGATTACATAACATAGGTATACATGGCTCAAGATGGCATGTTATGTGCAAGAAAGGAGGGGAGATAATCAATCATTTGCTACTAAATTGTAAATTTCCTACAAAGTGTTGGGACTAATTACAAAATAAACTAAATTGGTAGAGCTTGAGGAACGTAGATATAATGGATTTATTGAAGGGATGGCATGTTATTAACATAGGAGCACTATGGGAAATCATTTGGATATCAACCTCGGCCATGGTTTTAAAAAATATAGGAGTGAAATAGACAAATATTCAATGACATAGAAGGCTCGGTGGACAAAACTATTTAGAATATAAAAAATGGGATAAACAAATTAATGAATAGTAAGTTTAAGGTTGGAAATGTCTAAATTCACAACATGGGACAATGAAATCAATAAGTGTTGTAGTAGTTTGAAAGTATCGATGTAAATAAATTTGATGGGGGATAAGAAGAATTATAAGAGGGAGGCTAAGTGGATTTCTCCCCCCATGTGGAAGGTTAAAACTAAATTTTGAAGGGGCATCAAAAGGCGACCCTGGGATTGCAGAAGTAAGGTGTTTGGTAAGGGATGAGAGAGGTAGCCTAGGATGGGCCCTTACAAAACACATTTTGGTTGTAATAAACAATGAATATGAGATGGAGGCACTAAAAAGAGGACTCAGTGAATGCAAGAGAAAGGGGATAATACAAGTAGACATTGAAGGTCATTCAATGATATGTATCAATATAGTGAAAAAGAAGGGACAAAAAATTGGAAACTCCAATAATGGGCGGGAAAGATATGGGATTTCCTAAATGAGTTAGAGGAATTATCAATCAAGAATGTATTCAGAGAGGCTAACAAAGTGATGGATATTTTTGCAAATGTTGGAGCTAACAAAGAGATAAACAAAATAGTACAACCTAATCCATTAGCATGGGAAGGACTCAAACAACTATTAAATGAAGAAGCCTTCATGGGGAGCATATATAAATATGAGTGAGTGCAATACACATTTTGATCAATACCACATAGATTCTCTGAGATAATAGTGTGAATATCGAGAGTTGGAAGGAAACTTACTGGATCAAGGTAATTTCGATAGTGGTACTTGGGAGATAAGGAAGTTGTTAAAGGCATAGGTGAAAGATGTAGAATGAGGTACAATTGACCTTGATATTTCTTGTAAACTTTGACATATATCAAAGAAGTAGAGAAAGCCTTCTTAAAGAGAGAAGCATTGAAAAGACATAGGCAACATGGCAAGGAGTAAAGTGTACGGGGTTGAATGCACCTACAAAGAAGGAGGCACAAGTGCAAAGATTGTTCAAGGTAGAGAATACATAAATGAGGAAAGCCATAATTCAGGTCATTGGTGAAGGGAAATGAGTGAATAGACATGTCCATGATAGTCAAGTGCATGAGGCATTAATCTACAATGTTTTCCAAGTGATGGGGAAGAAGACATGCGGAAGAGTGGTAGTGCAAAATCCAATTAACCGAGTCAACATGGATGTAGTGAACATAAAAATATCAATAATTGAAAAGAAGCCACCATTTGGATTGATTGTAGGAACCTTTGAAGCTAGCACAGTAAAAAAGAATAAATGTGTGGCACAAGTGCTAGAGCTATTTCATGAAGGGTTGGGCAGGAAAAATCTATAGACATTATATCACTTTGTTAGCAACAAAGGAGACCTATTCTCTACCCCTTAGATTGAAAGGATTTTAGAATTCTTTGAGGGAATAATGTGTTTAATGCAATTGTGTGGTACCTAGTTTGGGTTCTAGAAGTTGAACTATGTATACTTATTTTTAGAATTATTAGAAAGGGACTTTCTCCCATGGTAGTCCTTACCAAATATATATGTGTATATATATACATATACACACATACACACATACACACACACACACATATATACACATATA